>JANVCQ010000231.1:11744515-11762996 GCA_025531925.1 Erythroxylum plowmanianum
ATTCAACATAATTCAAAATTCTTTCCATATTTTTAGGTATATTCATATATTTAATTACTATTTTAATTATGTCCTTACGATTAAAAATTATTTTAATATATTTTTAAATTTTTAGGATTATATAGGAGCAATAAATGGTACATATATTGATGCACAAGTTCTGACCAATGAACAAATACTATACAGGGGCAAAAGAATTAATCCAACCCAAAATATTATGTGCTCTTGCTCATTTGATATGCGTTTTACATATGTAATGGCTAGATAAGAAAGTATTGCAAATGATTCTCGAGTTCTTTTGGAAACAGTAGCAAATCTAGCGAATCAATTTCCTATGCCTTCATAAGGTATTATATTATTTTAAATAAAATAGTAATTATGATTCATTTTAAATATCTTTTTGTTAATATTATGTTCTTTCTATGTTAGGTAAGTACTATTTTGTTGACTTGGGCTACACTGATATGCCTAGATTTCTTTCACCATATCGAAGTAAAAGATATCATTTGTGAGATTATAAAAGCAAAGGAAGACCTCAAAGTTCACAAGAATTATTTAACTATAGGCATTTTTTATTAAGAAATATTATTGAAAAATACTTTGGCATCGTAAAAGTAAGATTCTCTATACTTAAAAACATGTTGAGTTATGATATGAAGAAACAAAAATACATTGTTATTACTTGTGTTATACACAATTATATTAAAATTTATGGACAAAGCGATGAGTTATTTGATAGTTGTGTCAAAAATGAAGAACAAATTAGGAAAAGTGAAAATAAAGATGTAAGTTCTCAAGCGAAGTATAATATCACTCCAGTACAACTTCGAGATATGTCTTAGAAGCGAATGACATTGCTAGGCAATGTGGAGTGATTATATTATTTCTAATTGATTTATATTTCTTTTTGTAAATGATAGTCTATTATATTTTCAAGAATTATAATATGATGGATATCTTTTATTGATATAATTTTCTAATTTATACAATTTTATTATATACAATTAATGTGTAATTTGTAATTACATTTAATTTGCATATACTTCAATTTCAACCGTAAGGTAATTAATTCATTTAAAATATAATGTATAATATAAAATTATTAATATAAGAGTATAATTACAAAAATATAAACAAGATGATAAAACCAAACATGTTTTTGTTTTTGTTTTTAATTACTAATATCAACTAAACATGTTTTTGTTTTCTGTTTTTATATTACAAATCTCAGCCAAATAAATTTTTGTTTTTTTAAGAAAAAGGAAATAAAAAAACAGAAAACAAAAACTAAAAATTACAACAGAAAAACAAAAGTGAAACCAAACGATCACTTAAGTTTTATGTTAGATTTAGCTTTAGTCTGAATTATTAGATATGAATTATTATTAGTTTATTATATAATAATAGACATTGATGTATTTTTATTTCAATAAAATATTTTATTTTTACTTATTTGTATAATTTTATTTCTTATTTATTATATATCGGTTTATAACGATTTAATACTGGTTGAAACTTTAAATTTTAAATATTTTCTTTGACTAGTTTAATATCTGACTTATTTTTATAATTTTTACTTCTTATTTATTATATACCATTTTTATAATGGTTTAATACCAGTTGAATCTTTAAATTTTAAACTTTTTATATCCTATTTTTAAAACATTGCTTTACACTAAGTTCACATACGAGGAATGAACCTCAGAAAGATATAACAACTAGATTATCTTATTAAAATAATGTCATTTTAAATAAAAAATTCAAAATAACATTGATATGGATGGCTTGCTTAAACTAGAACCTAAGGCCATAGGCTTTCAGGATTGGACTTGACCGGGTCAAAGACAGATCCAATCATTGTTATACCTACAAAATGGCATTCAACAACGGTGACAACTACTTTTTTAATAGTGTTTTAGGTCCGAACTCAACCGTTTGTCTTACCACTTTAGTCGTGTGTCTAACTATAATTGTGCTGTTCGTCAACTTTGGTTGACGATAGAGTATATATCCAAACCAAAGCTGTTTGGTCCTCATCCTTTTCTATATTAATCGCCTCAATATTAACTTATTAACTTAAAATTGGTAATGCTTATACAAATGAGACTAACTAATGGGACTGACTACACAAAGTAGAATCAAGACGATATAAATGGTCCGATCAATTTATAAGTTTTTCCTTGCATCCAGTCTAATAATCTTACCAAACTTCTGCTGGTCTATTCAAAAGACTTACTTGAGTTGAATCCCATTGTGTCTACCCCTGACTTGATTTCGAGTTTTACAATACAGGGCATTGAATTCAGGGTTTGGGAGGCCCTCGCTACCCCTGCATACAGGAGAGAACATCCTTAGTGCACCAGGTAATACATATCAAAAAAATTAATATCCCTCTGTTCACATAATTGAGAATAGACGCAATTATAACACCAATGCCATGCTGGAAAGCATCGACTGAGGTCACTAATGGCACAGTAGGACAAAGGATGTTTGATATTTATGAAAGGGATTATAGTTTCTTGAGAATATGATTTTTGTTACTTAGTCGGCAACTTTAGTTATCCTTTTTTAATGTGGATTAGTGAAAGAGGAGAAAATGAAGTCCCACTCACAATACAAATGACAAGAGGGAATTGGGTGTCGACGTTTACAAACCATGCCGTAGTTCAATAAAAAGAAAAGTTTGGGCCTAAACAAGGTGACTAACCTAGTCGTATGAGCCCGGCATGTGAGATGCAAGTACAACGAGGCAAACTTGGGCTTTCTCTCTAGCAGAGTCTAGCATGGAGTTACAGAAAAGGGGCACCTGAGATAGAAACTCCCTAAGCCTTTTATTGTACGGATAGAGCTCAACAAGAGATTACCTCTGTAAAATCGTGAATAGGAATCTTGAAGCATTTTGTCTGAGTTTCAAGTGTAAAACATTCTTCACAATAGCAGTTTAGATTGGCAATCGGAGTAACAAGTAATTATCCACCCAATTCTGCCCGAGTTGGAATTACTGGAATGAGAAAGTTCCCAAATGGCGAATCAATAATTCGGTAATTTCCCATAGAGTGATCTCGTTGTGCTTGTGACACTGCAAAATTTTTTGCCTCTTGAATCTTGCGATCTACTTCACTAATTAGGGGTGGAACCTGCATATCCATTCAGATAAGCATAATGCAAGATGAATAGCAGAACACAGAGGAAAACAGAGGAGAAGTACCTTTGAGTAACTGGTTGAAGTTGCATCTCGGCTTTTCTCTGCTGGTACCTACAAATGCAATCAGATGATCAGAATGAGATAAGATTCCATAAGAACAATGATGTTATACTTGCCACCATATTACTCACTGAAAGTGCATCCTTGGCTTTCTTTGCTACCGGTGAAGTGGCTGTCCTGAGATCAGAGAAGTCATTATAATAGGCACTTGCATTAGATTTTTAGAACATAAACCAGCAAATATTAACATAAGGCGCTAACAAGGAGTAAGTTTAAGCTAATCCAAAGCTATAAATAAACAAAGTTGGAGAAAATAATAGATATGGTGGTTGTTCAGAAAAGAGTATGAATTGTGTAATTTGTTTTGCCGGGTAACGAAATCTCAGCTCGCTATGATTTTTCTCCGGTCACATATGTTTTCGGAATAAAAGATCAAAGGCAAATTGATCAACAAAAATAAGATGCAATTAAAACAAACAGCTCTCAATCAAAAGAATAGGGGAAGCAATTAGGCAGTCTTTTGGCAGAGTGTTCCCTTACAAGCATC
Organism: Erythroxylum plowmanianum; assembly: GCA_025531925.1. Lineage (NCBI taxonomy): Eukaryota > Viridiplantae > Streptophyta > Magnoliopsida > Malpighiales > Erythroxylaceae > Erythroxylum > Erythroxylum plowmanianum. The sequence continues at coordinate 11,748,268 of JANVCQ010000231.1, forward strand.
CTAGAACAATATCTACCAGTCAAAGAAAAAAACCCATGTAGTTAAAAGCCAAAAAGTTTGTTCTATTTCTAACCTCTGGCTTATTATCCGATCATGATAACCTAGTTCCGATAGTCTCAACGACATTTAAAAGAAAAACTGTTTTCTTCAATTGTAAAAAAGAAATAATCAGAAAAGGAAAAACATGAGAAACGGAAGTTACCGGCGAGACGGTTGTCGGAACTTTCTCTTGGTTGGTTCAGAAGGCATGGCCGCTTCACTTGCGCCGTGAGCAGTATTTGAGTTAATATCATAAAGCTCGATCCTCTTCAACGTGAATAATCAATGGGCTCTGCCACATACAAAGAAAATCCAACCATTTTTGACGGGCAATGGCATTTTGTGGAAGGTATTAACTTGACCTTATCGTTATTTATGTTATTAATTCGGTATGCCAGCTGGTTACACATCAAATTTTTATTAGACAATAATTTCAAAACTAATTTTAATTATATACTAATTATGCCTAAATATGTTCTAATTACTTATATTTATCTTTATTTATTAAATATCTATTATTTAATCATAATATTTCTCATACTTTATCATCAAGTCCAATTTAATTAAAACACTTTTTATCTCTTTAACACATTCTTTATGTGTGACTCATTTGGTTCTTAAATATGTTAGCAATAGATATAAATTATAACCCTAAATCATATTTATGATTATATAAATTAAACTCCTTTAATTTACATTTCTTTAATTAAATAATTTTATATCCATAAATTAAGATTGACATATAACAATGTATTATGATATATCTATCTCTATAGATTAAATTCTCATAATTAAGTTATTACCTTCTTCATTTTCCAATAGGAGTTGTTCTTGGAAAATCATAGATTTAATAATTGAAAATATGAATTTGTTCTTTATGAGTATTATTTCTTTATATAGTCTCACTAACTTTTTATAGATATGATAAATTCATAATCATCCCAAAAAATAATCTCTTTGAATTTATTGTGAAAATGAATCTTGGAACGTCTCTTAATCTGTCAACTATATTATCAAATGTATCAACAAGGTAGTAGATTTAATTAGATGTATTATGAGATTGGAACTTTTTAAATTTCATCTTTCTATTAGTTAATTTAAGAACCATTCTTCTGTAAGTGTTCATTGAAACAAACATTTTGTTCAATATGATATGTAAGATTATATGAAACCTTTTGGGTATCTCATAACTATTATATGATTTGGTTAGATAATAGATGCTTTAATTGGGTATCATATCCCAAAATCATTAACTTTGACTCTTTTGAAGTCTTATCTTTTCATATCTAATACGAAATGTTGCTAATTAATTTAATTAAAACCTTAGAAGGTAAGTTGTTATACTATGCATAGCTATGGAACAAATAAATATTGCATCTATAGTGTCTCATATTTTATTTTCCTCTTTACACAAATCAATACCCTTATAAAATTTAGTTATGGAGATATTCATTGATCTAGTTCCCTATAGATAACGAAAAAACTTCATTCTTATTACATTTATGTCATTAAATTACTTCAACATTCTTAATGCTTAATTTTTACTTTGATTTACACAATTTAAAATTTTAAAAAATTTAAATCAATATTTCATTTAATATTTATGACTATATCACATAAAGTTATTAGTAATCTAATAAAATACAAGTATAATCTTTTTATGAATTGTTATCACATTCAAAACATTGCATGTATAAGATTTAATAGTTCAATACCATTACCATTCTTTCACCATATATTAATTTGGTTTTTCTTCAATCCAGTAAGTTTTATATGACTCATAATCAAAAGGATACATCTATCTTCGTATGTAACATGATTCTCATTACAATGATTTGACCAATGTGGCAAAGATAGTCTTGATTATCCAACTTTATATTCTTGCCACGTATATTAAGCGTAAGCCTTCTTAATTCAATATATTGTATAAGAATGAATCAACTATTTTTATCTAACAATTTATTTCTTATCATACTTTAAACATTGTAATAATGTTGAATCCATATGCAATATCATATACTCAAATACATTAATTAGAAATATATATATGATCTTTATCATGTCATGCACGGGGAAGAAAATTTATGTAATCATGTTTCCTTTTGGTGGAAACAATTGTTATATCTATGTCATTGCCTTCAATTACAGTCCACGTTTATGAATTTAGTTGGCTAAAACAAATGAAGCAATTTCTTCAAGGTATTATACCTTTTAGATCTACTTTATGCAATCTCTTATATCCTGTTATCATGATGTTGACATATTATACCTTTCAGAACTACTTTAGGGTCCATTTGGTTAGGGGTTTATTAATGGAATGAAATATTATTCCATCGTTTAGGAAGAGGATTTATAATGGAATGAAATGAGATGAGATGGAAGAAGAGGGTTTCATATTACATTAAATTCCATCCTAAATAGTAAAAATGAGAAATCTTTGATTTAAGAGGTTTAAGATGAAATGTAAAATAATAAATATACAGTACCTAAGATACCCTCAATAATATTTTATAATAACAATTATACCCTTCCCTACTCTAATAACAACCAAGACAATACGTCCATTTGTGAGTAGTCAATTGTAGCAAAGGAGAAACATCGTCGTCGGACAGCTAAACGAGCATCATCGCTGGGTAGATAACATCAATTTCTAGTCAGGTAAACTCCTTCCCTTTATTTCACACGAAGTTCCAGCTAAGTTTCATTTGTCCATAGCTTTTATTTAACCACAAGTGTTTGTGCATTATGCTATTTTCATGCCAAAACATTACATATATTTTTTATTTATCTTTTTACTTCCATGATATGTTTTATGATGGTTAAAGTTTGGGGTGGCATTACTATCGTAAGCATAATGATATTAACAAAAATTTTCAATTATTTCCCTTATTCTTGTCAAACTTTTCTGCTTTGATTCCAATCTCTGCCTCTTAGAAACTATGATGCCAATCTCTCCCTCTTAGAGACTCACCCATCTCTCTCTATATTACTCATTCACTTTGTTACTTCTTGGAGACTCACTGTGATGTATTAGTTAAAAATCTATATACTCCAAAAGATAAAAGTGTTCGATATTTTCTTATTAGTGTTTGAACGAATTTGCTTTCTTCTTGCTAAGTTACCTCTGTCTATAGCCTTATGATTCTTTTCTAATATGATAAAATTCTAGTGAAATTGAGGAGAAAATCGTCATCTGACATTTTGTTGTACTTACAAATCATCCGTCTTTTGAAACATGTTTAATCTTTAACTTTGTTATTATTATTTTTAGTATCCCACAAAATGTCAATTCTTTTCTTAAGCAGGCGATTCTTTTTTTGTTGGGTGTTAAGGTTTAATTATTTGGGAATTGAAATTGGGTGGGCATTTTGGTTTGAATAGCTATACGCTTGGATAGGATGCAACTTTACTATGTTCAGTCACTTGTATGCTTCGACTCCCACTCATTACAACAATTCATACCGGACCTCCATAAACTTTTTTTCTCTACTAAAAAGTCAACTATAAACTAAATGGGAGGTCCTAAATATGATATATAAAAGTGATAAACCATTTCAGGCATTTTAAAAGTCCTTTTAATAATAACAAAATAATCATAAATGGAACCATATTATAAGCCCACTAAACATGAAGGCATGTAATAAGAAGTAAAAGCTTTGGTCACTTGATGAAGTGATCAAATAGAAAATTCCAATCTTACACTTTTGGACCACTCTGCTAAGTTCTTTAGTATCTGATCAACATCGTCTTTTATTCCAGCTATATCAATACAGAATAAGCAATAATGTATTCTACAAAAACACTCGATCACTTGTATTATGCAAAAATACTACAAATTTAATCGATTTTAGAATGTAGGAGACATCTCCCAAATCTGACTTCTTATATTTAGTTTGTTTTTTGTTCTATGTCACCCTGAAGAAGTTAGGCAACTAGATAAATCGTAAGGACGATAGTGGTACATTTTGTCTGAGTTGCTCGAAGCGTGGATCATAAAGTCTAGTGTTAGTCTTTAATTCTCTCATGTGACATTAGTATTAAAACAAGGATGAACTATGATATGTATGTGATGATTATTGAGTAGTAAATAAAATTACAATAAAATACAAGTATTATATTGTTGTGGTACAAAAGTTGATAAACTTAAGACTAAGATGATATTCAGAAAACTACTTTCAAAACATATGATGGTCACTATACATTTTTGGTAATGTTTTTACGGTTAACCAATGCATCATCCACTTTTTTAAGTTTAATAAGTGGTATCTTTCACATATCTATCTTTATAAATTTATTCTTATTTTGTTTTACGATATTCTGATATATGATATTCTTTTTGCTTTGGTGTAACTTTCCTTAAAATTTTAGTGCAGGAATGATTTAGATTTCCCTCGGTTTAAAGCTTCCCTTTAACGCTGCTTATTGTTGTTTTTATAACATCATATATAAATGGACATATCTATGTCATATTTGGTTTATTTTGATTTTCACAATATGAAAACTATTCTTATTTTTGTTATTTAGACATGAGCAGTGAAGGTAATGGAGTAATCAAATTATCAAATTGATTCGTATACATCAATTAGCACTTGTTTATGTTGCTTGTCTTATGATCTATTGGTGGGTGTTACGAAAGAGACGTCTGGAAGACAAACTTTAAATGTTTACACCATCAGAGATATCACAATTAAGGGAGGGTATCATGTGAAGAATTTTATTTGGAGAAATATAATTAGAATGCATCCTAAACCATTTGTTGAATTATTTGATTTATTAGTTAGAAAAGGTGTGCTTCGACCCATTATAAATGGAACGGTTGAGGAATAAGTAGCGAAGTTTCTATACATATTAGGACATAACGTTACCAATTGGGAGATTGCATTCGTTTGGAGTCGATCTGGGGAAACTATAAGTCATCATTTTCATAGCATTTTGAAAGCAGTTATAAAGCTAAAAGACATCTTTCTAAAACAACCTGATGGATTAGAAACCCCATTGGAAATATTGAATAGTAGTATATTCTACCCACATTTTAAGGTAATTTTCTTTTCTTAACTCAATATAATTATATTAAACACACATATTGTTTCATTATAGTATAGTTTAATGTCAGGATTTTGTTGGTGCAATTGATGATACATATATCTAGGCCAAAGTACCTGCTCGAGATGCTCTTAAGTTTCATGGGAGAAAGGATTATCCAACACAATGTTATGTGCTTGTTCTTTTGATATGAAGTTCATATATATATTGGCTGGGTGGGAAGGAACAACATCTGATTAACAAATTATGAAAAGTGCACTAACCAAGCAGTACTCACTTAAAATCCCTCAAGGTAAAAATAGGGCTCAAATATTGTTAATTAATGTCATAAATTATATTTTGACTTAGTTTTATTCATTATAGATCATAGGAAAAATACTGTCTTATTGATGCTAGATTCATGTTGAGAAGTGGACTTATTACGCCATATAGAGGGGAACGATATCACTTGAAAGAATATTCGAGGAATCCTCCATAAAATGCTCGTGAATTATTCAATCATCGACATTCATCATTGCATAATGTTATCAAAAGGGAATTTGGTGTGTTGAAAAAAATGGTTCCCTATTATAGCATCCACTATAGAACCAATTTATGGCATTCAAACTAAAAAAAATTATTATGGCTTATGCCATTTTGCACAATTTCTTAATTGGTACAGATCTAGATGATTCATTCCTTAATGAAGAGTATGATGGAGGGGAAAATGATAACCAAAATGGTTATGAAAATGACGATGAAGATGATACATATAGTGGGGAAATCATAAGAGATAACATCGCTGCTCATATTTGGGCTGATTACACTTTAGGATAGATATTGTTGCATCACAATCAATTTATGTCTTCCATGATTTTTTTATTGCTTTAAAAATATTTATTGGCTGCTTTTATCTAAATATGATGTTGTTTATTATTGTTGTTAATGTCTTCATTGGCTCTTTGTAATGCTTATTCATTATTTTCACTATTTTTTTGTTTTTGCTTTTATATTATTTGGAAATATTTGAAACTCCAATATTGTGTATGCTTGAGATATAAAGTTCAACCTTTGTAGTTGAATTTGTAATAGGCTAAACCAGAAGCTGCTAAATGAAGAGAGAAGCCTATTCATAATTATGAGAAGTTCGTGGAGATTTATGGTTGTGATAGAGCAACTAGGGAGCATGCTAAAATAACACATGAGATAAGAAATAGATGCACCATTTCTATTGAAAGTGGATTTTCGAACACCATAGATGATAGTGATGAAATGTCGTTTCGAAATGAGTTAAGTTTAAGAGAGAATGTAATGATGGATGGTGATCGTATTGAATCTCCAATGAGAATCCTAGCTCAGTCTCAAATTATAAACCCAGGTGGATTTAGGAAAAGGAAAAATAGGGCATCCTCTGATGATGTTGAAGATGTCATCAAAGATGGACTTATCATAGTTACTGAAGCCATTACAAAATCCACTTCACTGTTGGTTAAGCCACTTCCGATTCCAGAAGAAGAACTATATAATCATTTGCTGGAGTTGGAAGTGGAAGCTTCAAAAATATATGAAAGTTATATTTTTCTTATTTGTAGGCCTGATGAGGTGAGGGCGTTACTTGGTACACCAATCGATATATGTAAGAATATGCGGAGTTTATGATGTCTTCTAATGAATAGTAGACGATACTTTCACTGTTACTATATCTTAGGAGTATGTTGATGACTTATTGTCTTTTGGATACAGGAGTTTAATATGTCTTAGCATTTTGTACACTCCATGTATGCTATATCTTAGGAGTATGTTGGGGCATGAAAATTGATCTCAACTTTTTGTACACTATATCTTAAGAGTAAGTTGAGGCATAAAAACTGATTTTAGCTTTTTTTACACTCCACAGTCCTGCACTAGCGTGAATTAAACATCAACATTTTTTTGTTTTTTAAATGCAGTGAAACTGTTTCTTTTGCTCAGTTTTCATCCCTACATCTACTGTCAAACTTTGGCTATTTTTCTATAGAGTTGCTCGTTTTCTCAGGTTGCCTGAAGAGACAGATTCAAAAAGTATTTTTCAGGCTTTATTTAAGTATGCTTAGAAGAAGTTTGGTTGTGTGTGATGATGGGTCTTTTGTACATCTGAGGGGTTTATGTAACACAAAATAAGGAAAGCCACATATATTGCATTAGACTGAATTATTTCTATTAACAACTGAAATTTGCATATGTATTTTGCATTTGCATGTTGGTTTCCTCTGTAAATAGAAGGGAAGTGATACAACTTCTTGTTTACTACCCCTGACAGGAAGAGAAAGATGACCCAAAGCTATATGCTAATAATGTCAGAAATTTGATGGCTTAAGAGGTGTGCATTTCCCTTAGAAGTGGGATGTTGATTTTAAAACTAATTTGTCATAGTTCTTCTTAGTTTTGTTGTGATAAAATATTATTTAGAACTATGATTAGCTGCATTGAAATAATCATTTGGAATGAAGGGGGCATCAACTATTACTCGTAAATATTATCTGCAATTTTGATCCTGCTATTTTTTGTAAAGATTAGTTGACTAGGTCCTTTATGACAAGAAAATGTTGAGTTCTTGATAATGTCAAATAGCTGTTTCTTCAGAAGTATAGATATTGCTTGCAATTGTTAACTTTATCCCACTAATCTTATCTTTTGGAATTTATTTTCTCTTCCCTAGGGACAGAGTTATTTGTGGTATATGAACCTGGAACACAACATATGAAAGGCCTCTTGAAATTCATATATGAACTTTATACTAATTATGTTCTAAAGAATACCTTCTATAAGATGGAGATGCCTATACAATGCGAGCTCTTTGATATCAACCTTACACAGGTAGTTTATGTTTAAGCTTATCGGCTTGGCTTATGCTATATGCTTCATATTTGTATTTTCCCCCTGTCCAACCAAGAGATTCTGGACAAGGGCATTTCTTTTGAGTCTTTTCACAACCATCTCGCTACTAATTTGTTTTTTTAATGTTGGAGCATAGAGTCCTGGATGCAGAATGTTGGTAGGGGAATTTGGTAAAACTAGTGTGCGAGCTAATAACCAAACCCTTTTATCTACTTCAGTTTTGTGTCGTTATTTACCCACAATTATGACTTTGTGGATAAAACTCCCAGAACACCCTATTAATAACACATTAACTAGGATAGATGAATTTGAATTAAAGGGTATCGATTATATATGAGAGTATATCACCATAATCCTCTGTTATATAATTAGTTTGCAATCAATTCAACAATCTTAGAAAGCTGCATCATCTAACTTTTACCTTAACAATAACAGTTTGCACATTGGCAAGACAAGCAAAATAAAGGAACAATCAATTTTTCCTTTCATTCAAATTTTCTTTCTTGCTTAGCATTTTAGTTTCTCCTTCTTCTGTGTGCTTTCATTTCTTCCTTATCTTCTTTTCAATAGCATTTGTGTTCTTGCTACCATTTTGCATGTCATCTGTCTCTACTTTCTGTTTCTTCTTCTTCTTCTTCTTTTTCTTCTTTTCCTTCTTTGCAGCATCTTCACCTTCTGCTTGAGGATCATCATTCATATCATTTCTCAATATTGTTTGATTGACTTTAGTTTTCTTCTTTTTCTTCTTTTCTTTCTTTTGATCAATAACTGGCACCTCCTCCACTGATTTTTCTGTCTCCATCGATCTCTTCTTTAGGTTTCTTTGGCATTCTCAGTAAGATATCCCAATTCTCTCCCTTTAAGATTTCTTAAACAAACCTTAAGCTACAAATATGATATTCGAAGACATTACTTTTGAGAAAAGAAGAGGCTATAAATTGAAATTGATCACTTGGGGCATTAGAAATTGCAACAATTCCATAATTGGATCACATACATAGGTTATTAATCTTAAAGATGAATGATCAATTTTTATGTAAGATATTAGTGAGTAATATAGAAGTTATAACGCCATTGGGTCTAAACAAGAATTCACCTATTAGAAACGGAAGATTTCTAAGCCTACAGTCAATTTTTATTGAAAAAAATGGCAAATTACATGATCAAAGTATGTTAGACCAAGTTTAAGAGTTCAAGGGTTCAAGAAAACCATTTACTTCCTAACTGTAGGTAAGACATTCTTTAAATACTAGCTGGCTGAAGCAGGAACTGGTGTTGTCTTTATTGGTAGCACTTTAGCTATAGAAATGTCATGTTTTAACACATTAATGAAGTGGTCCATGTCAATGTTGAGGATGTGGAGCCTAAGTATGAAGAACCTGAAAAATAGCTTAGAAAGGAACTGAATCATAAGTTTGTGGGACTTGTTGTTAGGTAAGGATTATAATCTTCTTTGTTGAGATTATTATTAGATAGTAACACAAAAACACAATTGTAATGTGACTCTTGTACTTTCATTATAACAAGAAAAATTAGTGCATCATCCCGTGGACATAGCCGAATTGGTGAACCACTTAAAATCCCTGTGTCTCATTTTTTCGTTCTTGCTCTTGTTTCTTGCTATTGTTGTGTGTGTGTGTGTGATCCCACGTTCCTAACAACTGGTATTAGAGCACATTGGTTAGGAGATCACAATAAAACAATGGAAGAAGGAAAGGCTAAGATTGAGAGGTTCAATGGGAAGGATTTTGTTTTCTGGAATATGCAGATTTAGGATATGTTATATCAAAAAGATCTCTATCTACCTTTGAAGGACAAACCTGCAGATATGACAAAGGAGGATTGGGAAGTTCTAGACCAATAAGAATTGAGTATGGTGAGATTGACATTGGCTAGGAACATTGCCTTCAATGTTATGGATCAAACAACAATGAAGGGGTTTATTGCAACCCTATCAAATATGCATGAGAAACCCTCGGCCATGAATAAAGTATATTTGATGCGTTGAGTATTTGATCTTGAGATGGTTGATTGCACTAATGTTGCTGATCATATTAATAAATTTAAAATGATAATAATAAAGCTGGCTTTTGTAAAGATTAACTTTGAAGATGAAATTAGGGCTTTGATTTTGTTATCTTCTTTTCCTGAGTCTTGGAACACTATAGTATCTGTTGTTAGTAGTACTAGAGGTTCTAATGCACTTCAGTGTCATGAGATCTGTGATGTAATCTTGAGTGAAAGTATTCACAAGAAAGATTCTAGTGAGTCTCCTGAGAGTGCTTTGAATGTTAGAGGCAGGGGAAACAAAGGGGTCAAAGTAAGAACAGAGGTCATTCAAAGTCAAAGGAAAGGGGTAGGCCTCAAAACCTTAAAGAAGCAATTTGTTGGGACTATGGTGATAAGGGGCACTTTAAGAGAAATTGTCCTAAATCTAAGAATAAGGGAAGGGGAAAAAACCACAATGATGATAATGACCCTGAGAATTCAACTAAAGATGTTGGTGATGCTCATATTCTTAGTGTAGCTAGTCCCATTGAGTCATGGATAATTGACTCAGGTTCATCGTTCCACTTATCACCTAGTAAAGACTTGTTTCACAATTTTGTTGATGAAAAGTTTGGCAAGGTGTACCTTGCCGATAATAAGAGTTTGGAGATTCTAGGAAGAGGGGATGTGAACGTCAAGACCTTGAATGGGGGTCTATAGAAATTACAGGATGTCAGGTATATCCCAGGTTTGAACAAGAACCTAATATATATTGGTCAATTAGATAGTACTGGCTACAAAACTGAGTTTGGCAATGTGTCTTGGAAGATGGTGAAAGGTGCAATAGTTATGGCAAGAGGTATGAAGTCTGGGATATTGTACCCTACTGCAAGGTGTACAAATTTAGTTGCTAATGTTGCTGAGAGTTTTTGTAGTACAAGTCTGTGGCACAATAGGCTTGGTCATATGAGGGAGAGGGTTGAAGATAATGGCTGCTAGGGGTTCTTTGCTTGGTTTCAAATCTGTTGACATGGGTTTGTGTGAGAGTTATGCTTTTGGCAAGCAGAAACGAGTCAGCTTCACTAAAGTTAGTAGGGAACCAAAAGCAGAGAAGTTAGAGCTAGTTCATACTGATGTATGGGGTCCTTCATCTATTTGCTTTTTAGGTAGCACATACTACTATGTCACTTTCATTGATGATCACAACAGAAAGGTATGAAATAAATCACACGTTAATATAGAACTCAAGTATAATATATGAAGTATACAAGAAGGGGGGGTTGAATTGTGTAATCTTTTTGTGAATACACAAAACCTTTGATATTTCTTGAAAAAGGAACTTTTTCAAGTATTAAACGAATACCAAATAGTTACGTAGTTAAATCGCAAATAACTTCTATATACTTATATAAGAATAAGAGTATTTAAAAGTAAAGAGTTAGAAGATAGACGCTGCAATTTTTATACTGATTCACCCCAAACCTTGGGCTACGTCCAGTCCTCAAAATCCTTTTGAGTTTTCACTATACTTTGTCAAATTTAAAAGTATTCTTTCTTCCCTTCCATAGCCTCTTCAAGTCTCTTACACTGAGTATTCTTTCTGCTATCTTAGCCTTTTCTTTCTCTCACTAGAAAGATATTGTGAGCTTTTTTTTACAGTAGAGTTCGCTCTCTTGTATCACACTTTGAATACAGAATTTTTGTAAAATTTATTCAGTCTTCGACTACGACTTATATTTATAGCCTAAGTCTCCAACCGCTTCTTGTTTCTTTATAATTGCTTATTGCTTCTTGTAGAAACCGTTGTTCAGTTGAGTTATATAACTAACTCAAACTACTTCTTCTGTGTTTTTGAACTTCTTCTGTGTTTTCGAACTTCTTCTAAGTTTTGCCACTTCTTCTTAGTTTCGCCACTTCTTTTATGTTTTCGCTACTTCTTCTGTGTTTCGCCACTTCTTCTTAGTTTCACCACTTCTTCTGTGTTTCGCCGCTTCTTTTGTGTTTCGTCACTTCTTCTGTGTTTCGCCACTTCTTCTGTGTTTTGCCGCTTCTTCTTAGTTTTACCGCTTCTTCTTTGTTTCGTCACTTCTTCTGTATTTCGTCACTTCTTTTGTGTTTCGCCACTTCTTCTTAATTTCGTCACTTCTTCTGTGTTTCGCTACTTCTTCTTAGTTTTCGCTGCACGCTTAACACACTCGTCAAAACAATTCATTTATTTCAAACATTATTATTATTTGATTATCAACAAAATTATTATTCGTAAAGTCTTTTTGACTTAACAATCTCCCCCTTTTTGATGATAACAAATAATCATAATTTTTAGAAGGGTAAAAGCGAATATTATTTATATAAGGAATAAGAAGACAACAAAAAATATACACATGCATATACAAAATACACACATGAAAACAAACTTGTAATCCTATCTTCTTTTCTTCTTACTGATCTCCCCCATTCGCTATCTTTCTTTTGCTTCTGCTCTTCTCCCCCTATTTGTTATTAATCAAAAAACTTTACCATAGATGCTTTATGATTTCAAAAAACATTCGTTGCATGTCAGTTCGGATCAACTTGAGGTCTTCTTCTATAGAAACTCGTAGATACGCCACTTCCTCATGTAGATCGCCAATTGAGTCACTCAAATCATCCACCTTAGCATGAATTTCTTCAATCTCCTTAACTAAGGCTTCCTGAGTCCACTGCTGTTTATGACTAACTTCTTCCAGAACAAAAGTAGAAACTTGATGAGATGTTCTTGTTGGAGAGAAGTTTGTAGCAATAGGTGTTTCTGAAGGTAAAATATCTAGTTCGATGATTTTAATAGCAGGAGGATTGAAAGATTGTTTGGGATTGGTTTTTCAAGAAGGTTTAGGACATCTTTTATTGAAGATATAAAACTCAAAGGTCTAAAGTGCATGATTAAATGCACAAAAGTCTCTAAGTTGAAACTAATACCTTCAACCTTGATAGTTCTGTATTGTCCTTTTTTCACTCTTCCAACTACCTGAAAAGTTGCATATGTGGAGAAGCGTCCACAATGACTTCCTGATGCTTTTGAAATGTGATGAAAAACATAGATTCCTCTTGATTGAGCCACATTGCATGCCTCATCTATGTTTCTTACTGCTTCCTGTATCTCATCCACTGTGAGATCACCTGTATTTGCTTTAGAGTACATCTTCTGTTTCCCTTTCTCTACATTGCGTACAATGTTTGAAGCTCTTGGTTGGATATCTGGTACAATCTTGATCAATGTTCTATTTGTCATAGGGTAAATAGTATATCAATCCTTGGACATCTTCAACGGATATGGTTCTGACTTTTCATCTCTCAAAATCCCATATAGTCTTCTTTCTTCATGATTGAGAAGATGCATTGATCGATTATTGATCAAAATTGGTTCAACTTATACCTTGACCAACCTTCTCATAGGTTCTCTTATAATAATCGAGCTTCTACTTCTTACAAACATCACTTCTTCAATCACCTTCATTCTCAAATCCTCTTTTCGGATAGGTTGAGAAGGATTATACTGAGCTAATCTGTGTTCAACTTGCTTTTTCTTATGATGAACATCAGGGGAGGTGTTCTTTTTGTGACTAGTCTTTAGCTTCTTACTTTCTTCTACCAATCTAGAAGGAGGTTGTTGTGGAGGTTTCTTCTTCTCAAACACCAACTTCCTCTTAATTTCTGTTTCTTTAGTCAATTTTGCTGGTTGTTCTTGCAAAATTGAGACCAAAGATCTTGTAACCTGTGGTGCTTTCTCAATCTTTTCAGAATCTTCATCAAGAGTTAAACCTTTTCCTCTCTTCTACTTTTGTTGATGCAAGGTCAATAGTCTTGGTGACCTTCTGAATTTTTCAGAATAAAGTGTCTCCCCTTTTCTTTTCATTGACACTTGTTTTACAGACTACTTCACCTGGCTTTCTTCTCTGTGAGAAATCATCTTAGTTTTTATTGACACCTCTGACGATTTACTCTTCTTTTCTTTTATAGGCGTTCTTTCTAAGAATTAAGGTTTTGTCTTCCTTGTGGGTGTAGCCTTTTCATTCAAGTTGCGTCTAACAATACGCTCCCCCTCAGTCCTTGCTTTTGCCATAGAATCTGTATCCTCCTTTTCTTGAGACTTCAAGCCCATTCTATTGATAGTTGACGCATTGATGATGCTTTTTATATTCATCTTTATTCTGTTTCCTCTATTAAGAAGGATTATAGAATCTCTGAAGATTCTTGTCAGCAGCATACCATAGGGTAAGGCATTTGAGTCTCTCTTCGTCTTCGTCATATACCTTAAAATCAAGTGTGGAAGATTTACAGGTTGATGATTGAGTAGATGAAACAAGTATTGTTCATCTATAGTCGTTACAAGATTCTTTGAACCTGTTCTTGGTAAAGCGCAATGAAAGAGTAGTGCATGTAGAACCCTAGCCTTTGGAATAAGAGTTGACGCCTTCTTGTCCCTTGGATCATTACTCCCATAGAGTTGTTGATTGAACCAAATTTATTATATAAATTGGCCTCATTTTCTCATCTGTTTATGCACTTGTTGACTCCTAATTGATGCTTTTTGTACTTAACTTGGTTCCTTGCACTAAGTTTTTAATATTTGCAATTTGTCAGTACTTTGATGCTAATTTCTCGATAATTTTCATGAGGACAATTGATACTGCAAGTGTGTTATTTTGTAGGAACAAAGGAGTCAACAGTCAGAGCCAACATGTAGTCAGAAGTCTTCCATCCGTCGGGACGAGCCAACGTGTCAATTCATCGCGACAAATTAATTGGGTGTTAACATAATTCGT
>JANVCQ010000231.1:11794320-11813134 GCA_025531925.1 Erythroxylum plowmanianum
TATCGATAAATTAATAACTCCGTATAAGATAATAATTTTTCTGGTCCCAACAATATTCATTTATAGAGGTTTTATTGTATTAACTTAGGGCATGTCTACTTCCACTTTTAATTTTAGTTTTCTTCTTTTGTTTTCAAATTCAGTAAAAAAAAAAGTTTGTTTGAGGTTTTTTATTTTAGTTTTAGTTTTTTCTAATTTTAAAAAAATGAAAATTATAAAAAGTATTTTTTGTTTTTTTTTGTTTATGTTTTTTTAAAATCTAATTTACTATAAACTAAATTTATATTAATTAATATATTAATTTGTAATAAAAATATGAAAATTTAATTTAATATTATATATTTAATTAATTAAAATTAATTATTAATAAGAATTATGAATAATTTTATTTAGTTTTTGTAATTAAATTAGATAAATTAAATCTAACTATTAAATTTAGAATATTTTCAAATATATAAATTTCAAATAAAATTTGATTTAATAATTAAAATAAATTTAAAATAAATATTAATTTCTAAATAAAAATTTATTTTAAATTTATTTATTTTGGTGGCAGTGAGTGTTAGTCAGTGGCATCATGGGTTCCTTGCCGCCGCTGCCACCTGGCAGGAAGCTTTCCCACTCCCACTGTCTCTGCTTCCACCAGCGGTAACGTCCCTGGTTCCACACTGACTGATGCTTGGGGGTTGCACCACGCCGCCGATGCCTGAAGGTTGAAGAAGATGACTTGTTCTAATGTAGGGTTAGATATAGAGTGTTTATATCAGATGGGCTATCCAAGTCGACTTGTGGAGTAGGGTTTTTGAGATATTTTAAATGTCTTTTTTGGGTCCATTTTAAATGGACCAGCAAGGACAAGATAACAGATGGATCAAGCCTTTAAAATATTTAGGCTGTAATTTTAGACTCTAGGGTAGTTAAAAATGGTAAATTTTTATAATGTATTGGGCTAAAAAATAAAATAGCATATAAACTAATTTAATTTGAGGTATGAGTTTGGACTTAAAACTAATTTTTTTTTAGGTAATATGTTTAAGTAAATTTAGAAATAAGTTTCAAAATTTATATACCTTAAGCTCATGACTTTAATAATATTTAGACATAATTTCCTTACCAATTTATCAATTATAAATTTGATTAGTTCAATTGTAATTAGAATTAGTTTCTAATTGATAGAGTTAATAATAATAATAATAATAATAATAATAATAATAATAATAATAATAATAATAATAATAATAAAGTTGATTAGTTCAATAATAACAAGAATTAGAAATACCTTTCTAATTCAATAATCTTTCAAAATTATTCAATACCATTAGAGACAAGTTTCTAATTGTGTGAAAAAAATTCTTTAGATGATCAATTGAAATAGAGATATGTTTACACATAAATGAATTTAATGAATTAAAGTTATACGCTATATTCTAAGAGCAAATGTCCCATATTGTGTTAGTAAAATAATTCATTTATGTATGTATATTTGTATATAAGCCTCTAACATTTGAAATTTTGTTTTTTAGGAGAATGTAAATTATTTAGCAGCAAACTTCCCTATACTGCAACATCGATAAGATATGTTATCCTTATGTTAGCGCGGTTATTCAATATGGGCATAGTACATGGAGAATACCTAACAAAACACGTTGTTATGATTACTAATTCGATACAAGGACTGTATTTCAATGGTTATTTGGCTTACACAAGTTGACGTAAAGTACATGACTTTACTTTTAACATTGCACAACTTCAAGGTGAACTATTGAAAATGCTTTGAAATTTGGAAACACCTAAAAAGAAGACATATGATTGGCTAATGATGACATTTATGAAACAAATTTGAAGAAGGGAACTAATTACAACTTTTTAACCCATAGGTTTTTTGATAGAAAATAGTTAGAAATTTTCATATGAAGCTTCACGAACTTTTTCACACAAATTTATTAACTCTATTCCATGTAAGATTTTTTACTTATAGTTAACATGTTTACTGAATAAACAACTTATTTTATATGAAATATGTTGTAATTAACTATACATAGTTTGTTCAGTTATGAATACAAAAGCCTGATATTTTATAACATATATGATATGTACTATGCATAACGAATTTGGTAGAGTACGATAATTGGTACGCAGTTGTAGTTTGAATGATGATTAAACACATATTTGGTCTTTCGATTTCATAAGAATTTGAAGTTCGATTAGTCACTCTTTACATGATTTATATGACATTGACGTGTGTATATAATTTTCTTTTTGGTGGAAAATTAGTGTTTCAACAATGGCTACTGCTTCAAAAAACATTGTCGTTAAACTAAACAAGGGTGAGAAACTAAACAATGCCAACTATAAAATAAAAAGCATGAAAATACAATATATGCTGGAGGAGCAAGAGGCTTTTGAGCCATTGAATATGACCACGGATGTTCCTGAGGAGGGAAACCAACATAAAAGAGATTGTAATGTGTACGAACTATGGAAAAAGAAGAACTCATTGGTATGTATTATATTGCTAAGTAGCATAGACAATGACATCATGTGTGAGTTTAGAAAATATGAAACTGTTAAGGATATGTTGTCTGCATTAGTTGCACGAATTAGGGGTATGTTAGTGACCATGATACAATCACTTACTATTAATTTTGATACTTATAAGAAGCCCAGATCATGTAGTGCAAAAGCTTATGAGGCAAATGTTAAACATGATAAGTGAGTTGAGGAATGATGATCATAAATTATTCGGTGAGTAAGAAGGGCAAGTCATCATTCGCTCTTTGCCTCAAAGTTTGGGAGCATATAAAGATGCATATGACTCATAATGAAAGCATTAAGATCATGGAAGATGTTGTAAGACATCTCATAATAGAAGAAGAGCATCTAAAAACCTCAAATATGTCTTATAAGGTATATGCAGTTGGCTTTAGCTCGCTCCCGTGGAGATGTGAACAAGAAGATGATGAGCCAGAGAATGTACATGAAGCTCTTAATGGCCCTGCTAAAGAAAAACAAATGAAAGCAATGAAAGAAAAAATGACTTCTTTAAGCTCAAATCAAGTATGAGACCGTTGATCTCACAAGTGGGCAAAAAGCTATTAGGAACAAATGAATTCTCAAAATTTTAAAAAAAATATTGATGGTAGTATTGAAAAATATAAAGCATGTCTTGTGGAAAAAGAATATACATAATAAGAGGGAATAAATTATGATAAAATATTTTCACCTATTGTGAGGTTTACTTCAAATCATCTAATCTTGGCTATAATAGCTAGTTTGGATTTCAAATTACATTAAATAGATGTAAAGACTCATTTTACAAATAGAGAATTAGAAGAAGAAATCTATATGAAACAACTTATAGGTTTCTTGAAGACAGGCCAAGAACATAAAGTAAATCAATTTATGATCAGAAGTAGTCTGCAAAGTAGTGGTATATATGTTTTCATAACATATGATTTTCTTATACTTGATGAAGATCACCGTGTATACATTAAGATATTCAAAGATAAATTTGCAATTTTATCTTTAAATATGGATGATATTTTAAATGCTTATAATGACTATGAATTTGTCAAGCAAATCAAAGATTAGTTATCATATGAATTTTAGATGAAAAATATGGGTGAGGCTACATACATTCTTAGATTAAGATTTCAAGAAATTGTTTAAAAAGATTATTGTCACTTTCTTAAATGACTTATATTCAAAAGACTTTAGAAAAATTCAATATGCAAGATTGCAAATCAATAGATAATCGTATTATTAAAGGCCAAGGTCTTAGCAAGAATTTTTTCCCATACATGCCACAAGAATGGGAACAAATGAAAAAAATTTCCTATTCCAATATAGTTGGAAGTCTCATGTATGTAATAATGTGTACAAAACCAAATATCTTTTATATTGTTAGAATAGTAAGCAGATATCAATCAAATCTAGGACAAGCACATTGAAAAGTGGTAAAGAGAATTTTGAGGTATCTAAAAGGTATTGTATACTATGCATTATGCTATCAAGGAAATGATCTACATATACAAGGGGATGTAAACTGGGAAGGAGATTTAAATGAAAGAAAGTCTACTCTGGATTTGTTTTCTTAATAATGGAGGAATATCATGGAAAGAAAGAAACAATCATGTGTTGCATTGTCTATAATGGAAACCGAATTTGTAGCATTTTCATCAACAATATAAGAAGCTACACGGCTTTGTCAATTTTTGGTCTATTTGGGAGTGACTAAAATCAAAACTGATCCAGTGACTATCAACTATAATAGTCAAGTTGTAATCACTTATATAAAAGATTTCAAATTTTTGGTAAAACCAAGAATATAGATATCAAGTACAATTATGTGAAAAATATAGTTACACGAGGAGAAGTAAAAATGAATTATATATCTACATGAGATATGATGACAAACCCAATTTTTAAAGATATGTATATTGGGCATATGCCCACCTTTTCCTGATGGGGCTTAATCCCAAGTTCAACTAAACTAGACGTGGTCCGAGCCTAAGCCCGACCTAACTCAACCTAACCAAACTTTTCTTAAATTAAAAGTACAAAAGACATCATTTTGCTTAGAAAGATAGGGCTTCAAGCCAGGCCAGGCCTAAGTAGCTTAAACTGGAACCTAGCTTGAGGCTCGGTTGGACCTAAAAAATCAGGCTTGAGGTCCATTAATCCAGGCTTGGCCTGTTAACTTTGGGTTATGCCGGGCCCAGACTTAGTTTCCATCCCTAAACATTTCTCTTTGTATGTTCATTTGTTGTAATGTCATATTTAAATGAGAATGACTGATGGAGATTATACATTATAGAATACTTAATTTATAAATATATTTGTTTATTTTGTATACCCACACACACACACACACACATAAATAAACCATAAATGCGATCACTAGAGATGAGGTAAGTTTAAAGTTTATCATCTAGATAATAATTGAGAAAGAGAAAATTAAACCATAAATGATGCATTAAATATTAAGTTGATAGAAAGTGATTAGATTATCATTATATATGTCTTAAGTTGTCAGATGTGAGCTCTGAAAAAATTTGTTTTGGAATAGAAAAGTAAACTCAACTTAAACATTCAGTATGTTTAAGCTAACATTTGTACAATATTTTGTAAATAAAAGGCATTCATATAAAGAGAATATGAGTCAATAACGTAAAACATGACTCATACCATGTGTGCAAAATATGACCATAAAGGGATTAACATAAGTTATAAGATCTTAGCTTATATTGTGTGAGACTTTTAGGGGTAAGGTGCCTTATTAAATAGCCTTAAGATTTTTGTTGAATTGTTAAAAATTAAATTTAAGATTTACTACTTTAGAATGTTATCATCAGATTATGTATGATGCAATATTATGGAACAATTCTAAGAAAGCAAACTAACTTTGATTTGAAGGAATTTAGACCAGAGGAAGATCATTTTGTTTAAAGAATCACACAAAAATTATTCAAAAGGTGGCCAACGTCTCATAGGAAGATAAGTACATACAATTGTGATATGATGAAACAAACCAGATCAAAAAGAGATTAATAAGAGATATGACCTAAGGTATTACATAATATTTACTCAAGAACATATTGTTCTAAGGATTGATTTATTAATCGAGATGTCATATACTCTTATAAATATATGATAATGAGCTCTCGTTATATGTTTTTAAAAAAACTCATTTATGTGTAAGTGGGAGGTGATAATGATAATCACCAAAACATCCTTGAATGGATTTAGTGTTATTCGCTAATCACTACTAAAGAAACAATTGAATGTTTAAATTTCCAATATAAGATAACCTTTTATATTTGAAAAAGTTTCTAATTTTTGGTCTTTAAGATCGTCATGAGAATTTTGGATTGGAGACAAGTCTGAATGTGAATCCTTTAACTTGTGATTTCCACGTACTATTCAAATAATTGATGTTATGCATATCTATTGATTTGGTACTTTAATCTATGTGATTTTCCAACATAAAGGTATACATTATGGAGGTTTATCGAATAAATTTTTAGCCAAAATTTAATGGAAGTAAAATTTACTGCTTTCATTAAAATAAATTATTCTTCATTGAATTTGTATTCAAATTACTTTTTAGTCTTGGAGGCAACTCTGTCCCTGCTTGTGCATGTATGTGTGAGGGTGTGGCTACAAATTATATGGCAGGTTGAAAGGAATCAAACCTAGTAAAACAGAGACGTCCGCTAAATGAATCAACGAGAATCTTAGCGGGGAATCCACCAAAGAAGTGATGCAAAAGAGGTTTGGACTTTTCATGTAGTTGACTGTCTTTGTGTTAGGTGGAGTGGTAGTGACCTTGTACCTGCTTTGCTGGGATAGATCTAAAGATTCAAGAAATTAGTGGTGCTTTTCTTTTCTTTTGCTTTATGTAGGGGACTATTTTCAATATATATACCCAAACATCTCACTCTTCTAATGATCTCAGTCTTAGAGCAATAATTCCAATCCAACAATTTTGGCCCCATCCCCCCAAATCCTATTATATTCATCTTTGCTCCATTTTTGTGTGGATTAAAATCAACTTTAGAGCCTGTCTAGTCGTACATATTCCTCATAAAAACTTGTCTAAGATTTTAAAACAAGCTACTCTTAAAGCATCAATAATGGCTAGATCAGATCAAAAAATCAAAGATCAGAAAATTATCATTTGTCACTATCAAAACATATAATTAGTGTGCTAAGGATCACATATTTTGATCCGGATAAAAGATCCAAATCTAGCACAAGCAACACACAGTTTGCCAAGTGGATACGCACAGCAGCCTTCCAGCTATGAGCTTCTTCATCATAACCTAATTTTAATAATGGGAATGATTGCGAAGGACATACTGTAATTATATTTACTTGTGTAGACTCACCATAAGGTTATTTTTCTTCATTCTTTAATGCCAAGGTGATATGCACAACGATCCGAACATACGTTTAACTGGTGATTTTAGCATGAAAGAAGTAACAGTGCTCAACCCAGTTCACGACATCGTTTGATTATCAAAGTTGCATGTTTTCAAGCAAGCCTAAATTTAATATTTTGCAGTCCATTTGATTTATTTTTTAACGTATCAGGAACCATGTGCAGCAATGTCCCCCCATACATGCGTGTGGATCTCTTCCTAGTCGGTTCCTGCTTTCAATTTTGCCATTTCAGGAAAGATGCCGTGCCAAATCAATACAAGTATGATTACAAGGAATTAATAATAAAGAAAAACAAAGCTCTACACACAAATGGGTTCTCTCAGATTTGGGAAACCGAATAGGTATATTATTCACTATATTTGCTAAAGCAATGGAGGCGCACCCTTTTGCTATTTGTGTGTGATGTAGGAATGATCGGTCCGAGTTTGCATGTGACCAACCGTTTATGCATTGAAGGCTTGTAGAGGCATATGAGCTGCGCGTGAGGCAAGTGGATAGCTCCGTGAAGATCGATCCTCAAGTCCAGCTGCCACTAACATGCTTGTGCGTGCCCATATCTTCTCTTCTCTTCTCTCAGCAAATAAGTTATAAAAGATTTGAAATAGAGATTTACCAAGATTAATGCGACAATAATGTGCTTCAGTAATTACAGTTGACAAATTATGATCACTTATAATAACCATCAGAATAACTGTTAAAATGATAATACTCAAAAAAACACATCTGCAATCGCTTGCCGCTATGCTTCATTTCATTAAAGCTAGCATGTCTACTTGACTTCCATGTTCCATCTTCATTTCATTATCATCTTTTGACGTGTATATTTGAAGCAACAATACAATATTGTAGAGTTTTCTTGACAACTGCAATATTGAACCATGTCTTTTGATTTTTCCAACTTTATTCATCATTCAAACTTGAGAAGGAATCGTACGTACATAGAGAATGGCGTTAGTTCTTCTTGATTGCTTGTCCCTGTCAAATGAAATATTCCAGTTTATCAGATTTGGAGCTGGGAAACTGCATATGCATAAATCCTTTTCAGCACGCAACGCTTTTAGCTCAAAAGGAATTTGGAGATAAAGACTCCTTTCTGTTTAAAAAGCACGAAAAGAAAAAAAGCATAAACTAACTAGCAAGGGAACGATAGTTGGACTTATAATTTAACTGGAGAAGAGCGTAAAACTTCTTCTTTCATAAGATTCAAGTCTTGATATACCTTCTGTTAGAATTTACAATGGGCCTACGGGTCCACATAAAAAGGAAAGTTAGATCGCATACAAGTCTAAGTGAGATTCTATCCTAAAACCAATTGGTAATATATAAAGTAGCTCACTAGACTTATATGTTAGTCTTCTTTCCTCTCTTTCTTCAATGTGGGACAAACTTCTACTCTTTATATTTCAACACACTCCCCTCACGTGTGAGTCTAACACGTGACATAATCTATCATTTTAAGGTGTTAACGATTAACATAAGAGGCACCTGCTCTGATATCATATTAAAATTTACAATGGACCTACGGGCCCACACGAAAAAGAAAGTTAGATCACATATAAATCTAAGTAAGGTTCTATCATAAAATCAATTGGTAATAGGTGGAGTAGCTCACTAGACTTATATATTAATCTTCTTTCTTTTCTTTTTTTCAATGTGGGATAAACTTCCACTCTTTATATTTCAACACCATCTATATTAAAAAGAATTAGTTAAATAAAGAAACAAGCAGTGAATCCTAGTAAGCTCAGTAATTGGTGCACCTCAATACTATTTCTACTTCTTATATGTATGGTTGATTATTCAAAACAAGCAAGTGAATCCTATTAAGATCATTAATTGGTTTGCCTCAATGGCATTTCTACTTATCATATGTATAGTTGATTATTCAAAACAAGAAAGTGAATCCTAGTAAGCTCAGTAATTGGTGTACCTCAATAGTATTCATACTTACTCATGTGTATTGTTGATTATTCAAAACAAGCAAGTGAATCCTACTAAGCTCAGTAATTGGTGTGCCTCAATATATATAGTATTTCTACTCCTCATATTTATAGTTGATTATTCAAAACAATCAAGTGAATCCTAGCAAGCTTGTAATTGGTGTGCCTCAATAGTATTTCTACTTCTCATATGTGTAGTTGAATATTCAAAGGAAATGTTACCATTTGAACCCACTATACCGCCAAGCTACTCCAGCTGACCTACTGAAGATCTAAAAACCAGGCACCGCAATCCAGATGACCAATAAGATTATGAATCTGCCCACTAGAACCGATTAGTTGCGAGTCTGATACTAGAGTACTTCGTGCAATCATAACTTTTCTCCGTTAGTGTGCAGAGCTTTTTCCCTAAAGTAGTCTCTTAAATGTGTCATTTAAAATTATCTGTTTATTCCTCCTGGTTAGATTTATGGGGTTATAAACCCTGGAGTTGTAGTTAACATCTTCTTGGAAAAATATATAACATATGTAGTGTTCCACACACAATCCATGGTGATGATTGTTGGGATGGGAAAGTATTGAGAGCGCAAAAGCTAAGGAAAAGTTACATCAATGGAATTTCAATTGTTGTATTGGCCTTTCAAAAGCCACCCCGGCCCCAAGAGAAAATGGAAGTCATTTAAAAGACTTGAAAGAGTTCTTTATGTTATCTACTAAGCAAATAATTCATGGATGATGGACCCTATGCTCGACACAGTTGGGCAAAAGAAAGAAATGTCGCATGTTTCAAATAGTATAATATAAGTATTTGAGTCGTGTCTCAAAACTGGGAAAGTTAAAAAAACTCCCAGTGAATGCGCTTGACGCTCAATTGCAAGCGGGATATTAATGAAGACTTTAGTTGCTTTAAGTTGATCAGTACTTTGACCACTAAACATAAGATACGATCGATTTTGTCTGTAACTTATAATTTTAAATTTTATCACATTTAAATTATTATTTAAGAATTAAGATGATCATTTGATTTTTCATTGAAATTATATTAGATTACAATTATTTAATGTGTGTATCAATTAAAAACAACAATTAAAGAAAAATATATAATTTTATAACTTAATATAAAAGTTTTAGAATGAAATATAATATTTATTTTATATACAAATAACTCTTTTGTAAAAATAAATTATAAAAAATTCAATACGAATTAGATTTTGTATAATGTGGTTTTCTAAAAAAATTAATATAATATTAAAGTCAAATTTAATTTTATATTAGATCTTCCTTAATTTTATAAATATATGTAAATATTTTTTTATAGATTTTACAAATCAGATATTTATATTCATTCACACATATTTTTCTTATACACAAATCACTCTTTTTTTAAAAATAGAATTATATGAAATTTTTAATAATTGAAACAGCAGGAAAATACATCGTTGGTTTATGTCTGCCCGAAAATGTTCAAGTGCGCCATGTACAATCAACTAAATTTGATTTTGTTTTGCCGTACAAGCGTTGATCAAAACATATGTCCGAAGATAATTTCATGATTAATACTCCGTCCTCTAGAGAAAAATGCATATCTAATAAAGAACAATAAGCTAAATTTGCTAAAAGGTAACTTATGCATAGATGACGAACTATTTATTAAGTATTAACCAATTTATGCGAATTAAGTTCTTCCGACAGGTCATGTCCCTCCATCAAATGAGTCCAGATCTCCTGTTCAATATTACCCTGTCTTATTCTGTCCAATGAATCTCAGCTATTTATTTATGTAGGTCTCGCATGGGTCTCGCGAAATAAATGACTGAGATTCCATGAAACAGAATAAGACAGAGTAATATTAGACAGAGGATCCCATCTCCCATCAAATGGCCATCTCTAACAATTGGCTGCCTGCCACATCTTTGAACACAGAAAAAAAATATGTAGGATATGAAGAAACCGTGTTTCGACGTGGAATAGACTCATCTACTACCCCTTAGAATTTAAATATTAATCCTTATGCCAAAGCCTATATATGATTTTTCTTAATAATACGTCTTTATGTGGATCCACTTGCAGTTTGTACTAAAATGTATGTAACCTGAAAGTTCAAAACCATGGTTATAAAGGGATGAAATGAATCAAGTAAGGTAGAGGACAAAACTAGTATTCGCCTCTAAAAAATTTAAATCTAAAAATCTCCTTGGTTTATAAGAAAAAAAGGAATGAAATGATGTAAAAATATGTTCAGAGCGTAAATGTGAAAAGAGAGGTCCATGGCCATGGGAATCGGAACGGAGTATGTATACTGAGGAGAGAGAGAGAGTGTGTTGGAAACACGTTCCCGTAATAGAAACACAGGAGAAAGAAGTGGTGCTCAGCAGAAGTAAGTGTCAGATAGACTTAAAGCAAAGAGTAAGTGTGTGTGTGTGTGTGTGGGTCATAGTCATTCAGTCACAACTCACAAGATTGGCTCTGCATGTCTTCACCCTCCGCTACGCGTCTGAGCCAACAGGCACCAGCAGATCAAAGCGAAGCAAATTAAGCAAAGCTCTCACTCACACCCACACCACTTTGGGAACAACAATGACATCCCACTTGGAAAACTACAACCAACAGTCAATTACACCCAACTCAACACGACAGAGACACATTTGTTTAGAGTTTGAGTAAGTGATAAGCAAAATTCCAGCGCTCATGGCTCTCTCTCAATCCTCCATTGGACCCGTACCAGTACTTCCTCTCCTTCGATTATTTACGTTAGCCAACATTCTCAAGTCTCATTCCTTTATTTTTTACTTTCATCTTCACCCTTGCATGTGGCTGTCCTTTTAAGTGTCCTTCTCTGTGAACCCTACTTACATATACAAATGAAATGAAATTAAGACAGCATCATCTCAGACCATAATGTTTCTCACATGGCTACTCTCTTGAGACCGCCCCCATTCCTTTCCTTCACATCTCTCTCTATTTGTCCCCTTATCTTAAATTTGCTTCATTATATTTACAATTAAAGATAACTTCTTAAAGCCCTCACTAAAATTTCATCATCACACAAACCACCCCGTTATGCTGATAGTTATCCTATCCATGGGCAAGCAAGTAATTAACCCCTTTAGCTCTTACTATATGCCATATAACTGCTGTCTTTTGTAGAGGCCATTGAGCTAGGTTCAGTATATAGCCTCTTGTCCACCATACCTTCGTCAACTTGCAAAACATTTACACCTTTGAATATTCTTCTCTAGAGAACCTCTGCATGAGTAGCAGTTAGGGTTAGTTCCATTATTTGTTAAATTTTCACTGTTTATTTAATTCCTCCAATTGTCATGACATGTTTCCCCCTGCGGGTGCTTATCTCTCTCTCTCAGTTATAGAAAGAAATCCTTTTGAGTAAGTGGTCTTGATGAGAGTATCTCTCAGGTGTGAAAAGAGGAGCCAAGAGAACCTATATACATATATATATATATGTACACACCATCATTACCTTCTGTTATTGTTGTTCTTCATCATGTGTAATCAGAATACCAACACCACACTTCCCATCTTGCCATTGAGCAACGAACCTGTAAAAGAGCAACAATTCTTTCAATTCCTACCGCTTCCCAACTCCACCATCAAAGACCCTGAGAATCCCATTTCAGACAGCATCAGTACGTATGCTTCAGAGATATTATACCCCAGTTTGTCAGCTATCATCTTTGAAACAAAATCACTCTTTAGACTCGCATTCCCTATTGCCCTAACCGCTCTCATTTTGTACTCTCGCTCCATCACTTCCATGCTCTTCCTCGGCCATCTCGGTGATCTTGAACTCGCCGCTGGCTCTCTTGCTATTGCCTTCGCCAACATCACCGGCTACTCTGTGCTCTCTGGTCTCGCTTTAGGTATGGAACCTCTCTGCTCTCAAGCCTTCGGCGCTAAACGTCCAAAACTTCTGTCTGTAACCCTTCATCGTTCAGTCATTTTCCTGCTAGTCTCATCAATACCCATCTCTCTTCTATGGTTTAACGTGTCCAAGATCCTTCTCTATCTTCACCAGGATCCCAATATGGTAGCTCTGGCACATAAATATCTATTCTTCTCTCTACCTGAGCTATTAGCCAACTCTTTTATCCACCCAATCCGCATTTACCTGCGCTCTCAAGGTATCACCCACCCGTTAACATTAGCGTCCGTCACCGGTGCCATTCTTCATTTACCGATCAACTTCTTACTTGTCAATCACTTTAAGCTAGGCGTGGCCGGAGTCGCCGTCTCTGCGGTCGCGTCCAACCTCATCGTAGTCACGTTTCTAGTTGCATACATATGGATTTCGGGTTTGCATGAGCCAACATGGACAAGACCGAGCCAAGAGTGTCTCACAGGCTGGAAACCTTTGATCAAGCTGGCGGCGCCGAGCTGCGTATCGGTTTGCTTGGAGTGGTGGTGGTATGAGATCATGATCGTGTTGTGTGGGCTTTTAGTCGACCCAAAGTCAACAGTTGCATCCATGGGGATTTTGATTCAAACGACGTCGCTAATCTATATTTTCCCGAGTTCATTAGGATTTGCTGTATCGACTCGGGTGGGCAACGAACTCGGAGCAAAACGTCCGGACAAGGCGAAGATATCAGCTGTGGTGGCGGTCTTCGTCGCCGCCACGATGGGCCTATCAGCTTCGGTTTTCGCATCGAAAATGAAGGACATGTGGGGCAGAGTGTTCACGAGTGATCCTGAGATCCTACGGCTGACATCAGCAGCTCTGCCGATCTTAGGGCTGTGCGAACTGGGTAACTGTCCGCAAACAGTGGGGTGTGGGGTCCTTAGAGGAAGTGCAAGGCCATCCAACGCAGCGAATATCAATCTCGGAGCGTTCTATTTGGTGGGCATGCCCGTGGCAATAGGCCTCGGATTCTATCTCAAAGTGGGGTTTTGTGGGCTTTGGATCGGGTTGTTATCGGCCCAGATATGTTGTGCTGGGCTAATGTTGTATGTGGTGGGGGCCACCGACTGGGATCTTCAAGCCACAAGAGCTCAATTGCTGACGCGCGTTGTGTATAATAGTGATAAGGAGCAGTCATGAGTTGGCTCTTCAATGCAGTAAAGACCAAGAATAAGAGCTCACTCCAATTGCGGTTGCTTCGTTTAGATAGCCTAACATTTTACTTGTCGTGTTTCCTGTTTCCTGTTTCCTGTTTCTTTTCTTCTGGCTTAAGTTTGGTGAATTATTGATAAATTTTCTGGTGGCTTCAGTCATGAGTTTCAGATACAGTATGGGTACATCAGAGGAGGAGGAGCAATCTTTTCCCTATTGTCGTAGTTCTAATTATGCCTGTTATCTACTGAAGTCAATCAATTTAAAAAACACAATTCACCAAAACCTTAGATATCTGATTTTGGAATCTTCTTTAGCTGAAATACGGCATATAGTTTAGTAGTGGGAATAAACACCCCAGTGGCAGTACAGTACAAATGCTGTATGCATTAATTGTTGACGGCAGTGTCTCAAAGATTCAGACATGCCCAAGTTTTGACTCCTTAGAGGAGCTCCGTTGTGGTTAGACAGGTCATTAAAGAAAAAAGTACCGGAGTACCTCCAGATCAGATCAGGTTTTGACACTTGTAGGGGTTTGGGTTGATGTCCATAAATTTATGACGACTGAGAGTGACCTTACTCAAGATTATTACAATATTCGGGTGATGTATATAGAACATCAAAGCAAATATTGGGTGGTGGAAGAGGTGCAAATTATGGCTAAGATGGAGGGTAGAGTGTCGCCGTCATGCCTAGTATCTAAGATTTACATGGTCCAGGCTATGTTTACAATTTTAAGATATTATTGGTAGTTTAAAAAGAAATCAGATGGAAGCATAATATGGATGTTATGACACTTGATGCCAAACTATCACATGGTCGTCCCTACTGTGTACAACTGTTACAAAGCATACTCCATGATTAAGAACCCAAGGTCGACTCAGAAAAGAGTACACTAATTTTGACCATGAATTTTTTGGGATCTCAAAGGTGTTGGGACTCCAGGTATTTCTCTTGAAGAAAAAAGATGGCATATATATTTATATTTCTGAAAGCACGAACGATACATTCCCTGAAAGAGAGATTTCCACCACATACGTACCTACTGTTCTATATCTATTAATTCAGCCCTGCAAAATTGATGAATATATTTTTCTATTAACGACATCTCAACAATAAACATTTAAAAATATTCATCAGTTTATTTACCAAAATTTTCTAGTAATTAATCAGTAATTACTAACTAGGCCAAGTCAGTGGGCTCCAAAATTTTCACGTCTGACAATGCATGTAGGACATACCAAACTTTTTATGTGGGGATAAATTAAAGTACGCTCCAAAATAATACGATTCAGGTTGGCTTCAGTCTGGTGCTCATGCTAGGCATATGTGACACGGATAAAAGAACCAAAAGGAAAAACAATGGCAGTAATGAAAGAAGGCCCTCTTTACGTAGCAGACGGGCACCATTATCTATGGCTGAACAACTGAGAGAGCTAAAAACAAAACAGGGAGTTGTCTGTATGCAGGTAATAGAGAAGGGTCTTTTAGCAGGATACGCACGAGGGGATATAGATCAGCCATTTCCCGTCATTCAGATGGTACAAATTTGTTGCTTTTATCGGGTACGAACTTTATAAGAACTACTGTTCTACACTCATACATCACTATCTCAGCTGGAGTGGAGCAAGAAAATTGAATTCCACTGTTCCCCGTTAAATCACCGTGCCAACAAATCATGATCGCGACTTTGCCTTGTACATGCAATGAATATGAAATTTAATCTGGTCCCAATTACTGTTTTGTGGGTTCTAAACCGTCATCAAGTCCATTAACATTTTCTTAGTTACATGTGTATCTCACATGCAATTTGAAGTTATCTGTCTCTCCAATGTTCATATGTTTGCCAAGATATGAATCCATTTTACTATACATATATAGTAATACACAGTCGTTATACAATGGTGCTTATGTTCTAATTCGCCAAGATATGCATCCATTCTACTATAGACATATCGTAATACAAGTCAATACAAAGGTCAAATAGAGATATCTAACTTTTGGTCTGGCAACTTTGTAACATATATAATTTCCGAAAAAAAATGTTTTTAGTATATATATAAAGTGCTTTTGTTCCTCTCTACACCAGAAACCCAAAACATGTAAAAATATAATATCAACCATATTATAATGAACATGCTGACAC
Organism: Erythroxylum plowmanianum; assembly: GCA_025531925.1. Classification (NCBI taxonomy): domain Eukaryota; kingdom Viridiplantae; phylum Streptophyta; class Magnoliopsida; order Malpighiales; family Erythroxylaceae; genus Erythroxylum; species Erythroxylum plowmanianum. The sequence continues at coordinate 11,810,420 of JANVCQ010000231.1, forward strand.
ATAAAGTAGCGATCAATCTTAATTATTTTGTGCGTTCATGAAAGGCATCAATACGAGTAACCTGCATAGTATTTTGATTATCACAATAAAAAAGAGTGACAGATGGAAACAAAGTGTTGATACTCTGAAGTAAATAGCAAAGTCATAGAACATCAGAAGTAATTTCAGAAATAACTTGATATTCAACTTCATACTAGAAGAAAACAATAGTTTGCTTTTTATTGCACTAGGAGATAAGTGAATCACCAAGAAAGAAGTAGTAACCAGTAGTAAACCAATGATATTTGGGAACACCAGCTTAATAAACATTTAAATAATGCTACAGTTGAAGAGAACGTGGGCTACAGTATAAAGACCATAGAACATCTTGACAATAAAATAAATAAGACTACCAACAAGTTGATGATATAAAGCAAAGCCAGGAAGAGGAGAGCCATTATCAGCAGAAAAATAAGCGTTAGTTTCAATAGGGGTATTGGCAATTTTATCATCAATAATATTTGAATGAAAGCTAAGATTAGTAGCATTCTTAGCCTGAGATAAATAATATCTTGTAAAATCAAAAGTTACCTCAAGATCCAAGACATATGATAGTAACATAATGATACCTTGCTCTATCTTTCAAAGAAAGAATGCATAATCATGGGGATTAGACTAAAAACCAAACTAACAAATGGTGAAACTAAATGTAGTAAACTAAGTATGAGGAGCCTGTTTAAGTTCATACAAAGTCTTTTGAAAAAGATATACATTAATTAGAGATTGATTATAGTTAGGAAGAGGCTGCATATAAATCTCGTTAGTAAGATCTTCATTTAAGAAGGCATTCAACAAAAGTGATGTGGGTTATATAAGCAATAGTCTCCTCATTATCAATTATGTATTTCTAAGTAAAACCTTTAGCTACAAGTTGAGTCTTGTATAGTTCTACTGAACCATCAACTTTGGTCTTGATTTTATAGTCCCATTTATAACTAACCACATATTTACTCGTAGGTAAATTAGCCAAATCTCATATATGAGTAAAAGTAAGTGGATTGATTTCTTCTTCTATTACTTTCTACCATGAATGATTAGTACTAGCCTCACGATAAGTGTAAGGCTCATAAAGATAAACAATAGCATAATAACAATGATAATCATAAAGAGTGACAATCTGTTAACTTATAAAAGAAGAGTGACAATGTGGAGGATATAAGAAGACTAAACAATATAAGAAGGTCAATGATTTATAAGAGAACGATCATCAGGTGTGTGCAGAGGTGGATCAAATTTGGTTCAGCCATCTGTACTTGCTAAATAATCATCAAGAAATAAAGTAATAATAAGATATATAAGTAAAGTATGAGTACAAGTGGCTTTAAAGGCAAATAAGGAAGAACACATCTTATGTTCCCAAATGGTAATATGATAGAAAATATGCAGATGTTGAGAAAGATGCTCCCAAAACCACTAGCCTTTATGTTCAATGTCATATCATAAGAAACATTAATACAATCAAGCTTCATGTTCTAATTTGATGTATTCATATGACCAAAGATGGACAAAACAAGCAAATCTATAAACTTAAAGACTGTAATCAAGATAACAACTATAGAGACATTCATAAGGGACAAGTGATATAATTAATTGTATAAATTACTGTAAGAGTTATTTCACCACAAAAAGACCTAGAACAAGAAGATTACACAAAGAGAGATAGAACAATGTCCATAATATGCTTATGCTTACATTCTGTAAGACCATTCTGTTAATAGGTACCAAGACAAGAACTTTGTAAAATAGTAATGCGAGCAGAAAAAAATTAACAAAGGATAACTTTTCAGTATTCTATAGCATTATATGTATGAAAAATTTTGTTATTATAAGAACATTAAGTTTTAATCATATTAGCAAACTTAACATAAATGTTAGGCAACTTAGAACAAATTTTTCTTAACATAATGTAATGTATACCAAGAATAATCATCAATTTAAACAACAAATTATAGAGAACTCCTTATAGTAATAATAGGAGCAGAGCCTTAGGTATTAGAATAAATAAGATCAAATGGCATAAAAGAAGTAGAGTCATTAACATTAAATGGCAAAACATGATGTTTTGAAAGTTGATATAAAATACAATCAAATTGATCATTTAAAGATCTTAAACATGAAAATCAAAGGTGTAATATATAAGAGAAAATATGACCAATACAAAAAGTGCCAAATATTGGAAGAGGTAATAGTGATAATAACTTTAGATGGCAACTAAAGAGAAACAATCTTAAGTAGATGACTAACCTCACACCTCGTCCTAAGAACTATTCCCTTTTGTGAATCCTATATAATAAAACTATGACTCGGAAAAGTTATATTGATGTCAAATTCACGTAACTCAACAAAAATAAGATCAAATGATAGTTTAGGCACATAAAAGGCATCAGTAAAGATAAGTGAGATTAAAAAATATTTCCTTTATGTTGAATGTGTAAAATACATTATAAGTAGCATAAGCAAGTGGTGTATGAGAGGGTTTAGAAATAGAATTAAATAACTTAGAGTTAGAGGAAATATGATAACAATGTACAAAATTAAAGAACTAAAAAGTATATTTACCTAAAGTGGACAAAATAAGTGAATAAGAGTACCCAAATTAGGTTTTATCTATTGAAGAATTGTAACACCCCACTCTCGCAAGACCCGAACCCGACATCGACGGTGATGTCCAGGTCC
>JANVCQ010000231.1:11813234-11826064 GCA_025531925.1 Erythroxylum plowmanianum
AACCCGAAGGTATCATAATCAAACCTTTCTTTTCTTATCAATTTCCTTTAGGTATAAATACCTTTATACCTAAACATGTACATAATAACACTCATTTCTTTTCAATGATAATTTCTAAGTTCCACTTAAAAATCGGGGTCCAACATTGTTTATGGCAATGTGACATCCCAACTCTTAGTTTTCCCTCTTAAAAGACTTCTCAAAATTACCCAAAGTGACCTATTAACTACCGTAGTATAGCCATCAGTTTGTGGGTGAAAGGCTATGTTAAATTTAAGTTTGGTTCCTAATCTAGCCCATAACACTCTCCAGAAGTGGCTCACAAACTTCACATCTCTATCACCCACAATATTTCTTGGAATGCCATGCAATTTGACAACATTATGAAAATAAGGATCGATCATATGTTAAGAATTATTAGACTTGGATCATGGAATGAAATGTTCCATTTTAGAAAATTTGTCCACAACAACCATTATGCTATCAAATCCCCTCTTTGTTCTAGGTAATCTTAAGACAAAATCCATACTCACATCTTCCCAAGGGCTAAAGAATGCAATTGGTCTACCCTCCTGGCTCAAAACAACCCTTATTCCTACCCCACTTATGTCACACTCAAGTTCAAATGGTGCACTAAAATTATCTAAAGTCAAAACAAGTGTTTTTATGATTAAAATTTTCAAAGTGTTGAATGCAATTGTGGCTTAATTAGTCCACTTGAATTCACCTTTCTTTATGCAATCAGTTATAGGAGTAGTAATTATGCTAAAGTTCCTAATGAATCTCCTATAATGAAAGCATCTAACTTGAAAAAGGCTAATTAGGACCGGCCAATCTAGAATTTCTTGGACCTTTGAGGGATCCATTCTAATTCCATCATGGCTAATGACGAATCCTAGGAATGTCAATGAATGATCAAAAAAATGGCATTTTTCAACACTAGCATACAAAGACTCACTATCTAAGACCCCAAAGACACTTCTCAAATGCATCACGTTCATCTAAAGATTTGGAAAATATTATAATATCATCAAAATATACTTCAACAAATTTGCGAAGGAAAGGTTTTAGTACCTCATTCATTAGCCTCAGGAAATTTGATGGAGAATTTGACATTCCCATCAGTACGACTAACCACTCATAAAGTCCCTCCTTTATTTTGAATGCTATTTTCCACTCATCTCCCTCTCTCATGTGGATCTGATGAAATCCATTAGCAAGATCAAGTCTGGTAAAGATTATTGCTCCATGAAGATGGTCAAGCATGTCATAAAGTCGAGGAATTGTATATTTATACTTGACAGTTATTTTATTTACTGCCCTTGAATCTATAACCATCCTATACTGCCCATTTTCCCTTGGAACCACAAAAGCGGTAACTACATATGGGCTAGTTGATGGTCAAATGAACTCTCTCTCCAATAACTCCTCCATAATCTTTTGCAAAGCTTCACCCTCTTTAAGACTCATCCTATAAGATTGCTTGTGTGGAATAATTACCCTCGGTACAAAATTGATCTCATGTTGGATACTTCTTATAGGTGGAAGCCCCTTAGGAAGTTCATTAGGAAAAACTCTAGGAAGTTGATCAATTAAGTGTTGCACAACTCCAGGAATTGGTGGTCTCGGTTTCACATCATCTTCTACATCCAATGGTGCAAATGAAGGCAATTCATCAAAGAAACCCCATTTTCTGCCCTATTCTTTACATCCAGCTTCATAGGAGTTACCAAGAATTTTCTGCCCTCATGCTTCAAGGAATATGTATTTGCTCTTCCGTGATGACTAACATCCCTATCATACAACCATGGTTGGCCAAAAGCAAGTGACAAGCTGACATTAGAATAATATGACACTGCACTTCATCTTCATACTTCCTAATTGCAAAAGGAACAAGACATCTCTTTGCAACTTTTATCTCATGTTTTTTATCAAGCTAAGTGAGTTTATAAGGACATGGAATGGGCTCAATTTTCAAGCTAAGCTTGTACATCATTTCAGTTGAGACCACATTCTCACAAGCTTCACTATCTATCATAACATTGCATTTCTTCCCTCTGGTTACACATTTTGTGTGAAAGAGTGATTTTCTCTTCCAATCTTCACCTCCATTTTCACTATTAAGAATTTTGAGCAAAACTAGCAATTATGCATCTATTTCCTCTTCACTAGCCACAATTGTTTCATCACTACCATTTTCCTCCTCTTGCTCTTCATCCCCAAAAAGGATAGATTCTTCAAGCTTATTATCAATCTCTTCCGTCTCCTTCAAAGTCATACCTTTCCTATTTGGGCACTCATATTGAAAATGCCCACACCTTTGACATTAGAAGCATCTAAGCTTAGTTTTGGGGCTTTGAGAGATGCTAGGTTTGTATGGAACTTTTCGGGTGTATGGTGATGGTGAATTGCTTAGCTTGGATGGTGAATTTGGTGTCTTTTGTGGTGAGTTTTGAGGTGATATGAATTTAGGCTTAAAAGATGGTTGGAATGGACTGGTTCTTTGTCTATTAGTGGGGCTTAGTTTTGGTGGAGTTTTCTTGGCTTTTTTGTGTTGTAAGTTGATCTCACATCTAAAGGAAAGTTTATTCAATTTAGCAAAAGTGTCAAACGTTTAGAGATTGACCATATCTTGCAAATCTTGATCAAGACCCTTGACAAATCTTATGATGATCACTTCCGTTGTTTTTTCTAGACCACACTTCAATAAGAATTGCTTAAAATCAATTATATAATCCTCCACGGGCCCACCATTTTGTGTCAACCTAAACATCTTCTTTAACATTTTCTGCCTATATTGAGGAGGCAATTTCTTCCAACTCAATGTTTATTTGGGTCCAATTGTCAATCTTTGGCTTTCCTTCTCTAACCTTACTATTTTGCAAATTATCCCACCAAAGGGCAGCATACCCTTTGAACTTCATGGCCACAATTTTCACTTTCTTGTCCTCGAGCACATCCTTCAACTCAAAAATTCTTTCAACTGTATGCAACCACTCTTGGAAAAAAATCAACATAAAGGTTTCCAACAAATTAAAGCACATCAACTTTAAAATTGAAAAAATCATCTTGCCTATCTTCCTAGGTTGGTATACGTTTCTAATGGGGCCTATATGGCTTGTATGATGAAGACCTCTCCCTCTCCCTCTTATGCCCTTAGCTCCTAATCTCAAATCATCTTGACCAGTAGTGTTAGATTGAGTTACCTTATCATTAAAATCATCCTTTGAGCACTGGTTGGCTTGGGAAATATCTCCAAGTGCTTCAAATGTGCCTGAAGTAGCAAAAGTTGTATCCCTGTCCTTCATGGCCTCAAACTCCAGACGTATAGCTTCAAACTTCTCCATTTGAAGGCTCATTTGTTTGATTTTCGCGAATAACCTCTCTAGATTGTTTTGAGTTGGTCCTAACATGATTGGAAGTTAAAATCATAGATTAAATGCTAGCTCTGATACCAAAAAATGAAGGAGAATTTAAAGTAAACATGAATGATAGGAATTGGTTTGGTGATTGTGGGAGAAGTTTGGACAAATTTGGTTTCGATCGGGTGAATTAAGAACTGGGTGTTTGAAAGGCAATTTCTAGATTATAGATTGGCAATTTGGTTTTAAAGAATGAAGTAGGTTTGTAGAACTTTTTTGTGAACTACAAATTCATCTCAAGAATCATTTCAATCAGGTGAATGGTTTAAAGTTATGGAATGGTTTTTAGGAATATATTTGACTGGGCGATAAAATGAAGATAGTAGAGACAATTGACATTTTTGGTCATGCTAGAATTCTATCTAGGTAAAATGATTAATAGGTGAATTGTCAGTCTGGATGTGTACAACAAACTTGTTTTTGAAAGTTTTTCAGTTTGGAGAATAGGTGAAAAGATAAACGGGATTTAGTGACTGGAATTTGGATTGGATGATAAAATGAGAATGGTTGAGAAAAAGGGTGTTTTTGATCAAGATGAGATTCGAACTGGGTAAAATCGTTAACTAGAGATTTTTAGTTTAGGATGTGAAGAACAAAATTGGTTTTAGAAGTCTTTCAATTTGATGAATAAATGAAAATATAAATGGGAAATTGTGACCGTAACTTGGAAAAAATCTGGAAAACGCACAACATAAGAGTAATTGAATGTTTTCAGCAAACAACACACAAGCCCAGATTATTTTCAGAGAAACAATCAAACCCTTGACATATGATATGTCAATTTTTAGAGAGAAATCTCACAAATTTTAATAACCTTTTTTTGCACGAATCAAAATAGGAAAGAAAACAAACTAAAATAGGAAAGTTTGGACAGCCACATAACTCGACTTCTCAACTTCCTAAACTGATGATATTAAGATAATTAAGACAGGAAAATAAACACATATTAGTGCCTCAATCAACTAAAATGAAAAGGCAAATAAAATAAGTCAAAGTGAACCAAAATATAGTCTTAAACTATACCAAAACATTAATCCGAACCATTATTAAAATAGAAATTAAAATTGGACTAAGTTGAGACTTCACTTCTAGACGAACTTTCTATCACAATTGCGCTACAAGTTAGGCTTCAAGAATTGTGCCTTGGTCTTCATGAATCAGGACCTTAAAGTCGTCAAAAGGTTTTAATACGACCTAATATTTTAGGAACAAGTTTAACCCAATTAGCTTTTTACAATCTTGATCAATTAATCCCATGGGTTGTAAGTCTTGAATTGCTAGTCTTGATGGCCCTCCATCAACAATTTACCAAGCTTGTCTTAGAAAGGCAAGAGAGATACTTTACCTAGAAATATTGAACCTAACTAGAGAGAAATTGTTGGATAAAAGAACAAAGATAAAGAAAGAAAAAAGAAATAAAGAGTTTAAGAGACTAATAAGACAAAAATTAAGTTGTATAAACCACCATTTCCATACCTAAGTAGCTTCGAAAAAGATTAAAAGGAATATTTGTTTAATAAGCTTTAGAGATGTTTAAACATCTTCATATAAATTTGCCTTTTATTAAAGTTTTATTCCTGATGCTATAAAATATGAATTCTCAAAAAGATCTTCTTTTAAACAAGAAGATATTAAAGTTGAGAGAATCTTTACAACCTTACATCAAGTATCAACCTGGGAATGAAGCTGATATATATTTCTAGTTTGATAATTGGTTGGAAATAGGTCCACTGTATAAACTCAAATATTTACATCACCTAAAATCTATAATCCCTAAGAATTTAAGAGTACATGCTTTGATAAATGGCAATAACTAGATCTAGCCTATATGCTTGGTGAGAGGCTCTACCAAATTCCCCCTATCCTACTTATATATCCACCTAACTCATATAGCCAAGATATATTCATTTGGAAACCTATAAAGTAAGGAAGATTCACTGTTTTGTCATATAAAAACATATCCAAGGATCCAATGTGGTAAGTCAGATGGTATAAGCTCATTTAGGATCCTACCTTACCCTCTTCCACGCTATTCTCCTATGGATGACCACCATTAACAAGACAAACATAAGATGCTAATTGAAATTCCATATAGAGGACAAATCATGTTTATTATGCTCATATCCTTAATAGGACTTGAACCATCTTTTCTTTAAGTGCAACTTCACAAAGAAAATATGGGGAATAATCATATCTTCATTTGGCATTCAATATAATCAATACACTTGTGACAACATTGTTATATGGGCTTATAGATTGCAAAAAACACTCTAGGGCAACTATAAACTCTTCAAATATCTTATAGCTACATTATTCTATGAAAGTTGATGTGAAAGAAACTCTAAGGCATTCAATAATCTCCATATAAATGAGACAATATTCGCAGGTAATGTTCCCCTTAAGATTAAACACAATGCAGGAGTAAGAGGCCTCATCTCTAGTCTATCACAACAAGTAAAGAGAGTCTGGGGATTGTAAACCAAAGGTTTAATTAATTATAGTTTGGGATTATACATTCAATGTACTAAGCTAGTCTTCTTCTTATAAAGCATATAAACTTGTTAAATTATTTGGCCACTTTTATTTGATCGATACTTTTATATTTAATCCTTAATTAATTAATTCAATTTCTTTACAAAACAAAAAGAATCTTGAAGAAATGTCAATAGTTTATTTGAGTGGGGAGTGCTCTACGATCTTACAGGATATGCTACCTCAAAAGATAAAATATCCACTGAGTTTTACTATTCCTTACAATATTGGTAACTTGTCAATTAATAGGAAATTAATATATCTAAGAGTTAGAATTAATTTGACTTATAATTTGTTTAATAAATTAATATTAGGTGACCCTAATCTAACTAGGATAAGCATTCAGTTTGCTAATAAATCAATTAAGTGTCCTATAGGTATAATAGTGGATATGTTGATTAAAATTAATAATTTTTTCATCCCCATGGACTTTTATGGTTTTAGAAATGGAAAATATTATATAGGTGTTCCTGATCTTAAGACAAACTTCCTAACTACTACTGAGGCCTTAATAAATGTACGTGAAGGAAAGTTGATCCTAGGGATAAGGGATGATGAAGTAAAATTTAAGAGATCTAAAATCATAAAACTTACAATTTACAATTGTAAAACTTGTGTCTATTTTGATATTCGTAACACTAAATTTTTCCATGTTACGCAAGAAGCAATCTATATCATGAAGACATATGTCATGTAAAGAGAAGCAAGAGAGAAGGATAACCTATCCTAAGGAAGCAGGTGACATCCCTAAAAGCCAATAAGCATATGAGAGGGAAGAAGTATGTTATTGGGAGTAAAATTTTTTTTATTTATGTCTATGTTAGTGGAATTTATTTCATGGGTTAGTTGAATTAAAGGTGGTAAAAATTCATAAAGGGGTATTTTAGGTAGTTTACTTAAGCTTAAAAGCATTAAGGCATTAAAGGAAGGGCAAGGTGGACTTTTCTCATTCATTAAGAGTAAAATGGGAAAGGAAAGGTGTTGCTTTGTGCTTGACAAGAAGAAAAACGTGGATTAGGAGAAAGAAGGAAAACGTGGATTAGGAAAAAGAAGAAGTGAAATATGAAAATCAAAAGTGAGAAAGAGGGGTTTCGATGAAGTAGAGAAAAGAATAGAGTTTTGGGTTAGGTTTCATCTTTTCTTAGTCTTAAAGAGAGAGTTTAAGGTTCCTCAAGAAGGGAAAAAGAAAGAGGAAGGGAAGAGCTTTCTTTAGAGCCAATAATCTCATAAATTGGTGAAGATTCAAGGTAAGTTCAATTTTTATATTTGGGTATATGGAAGGGGTTTTGGTTCATGAAGCTTAGGGAATAAATGGGCTTAAGCAATCTAGAGTCAATTTTAGTGAATATGCTTTATAGGTTCTTAATTTGCATCCCTATTGAATGGGAATTTTGTCATTTATGAAGGAAATCAAGGAGGGGATCAAGAGAGGCAAGGGGAGCAAGAGGAAAGACATCCTTAAGCCAATTCCTAAGTAAGGATATCAAGGTGGATTTCATGTTTATAATTAGATAATGAGCCATTATGTTTTCTTTTTAGTCAAGAAAGATTTTTCATTGCTGTATAATTATGGCATTTGTTGTTTTTGAATGATTTGAGAAATTGCAATATGCTTGATATTTTAATTTAGTTGATTAATTGTGAAAAGATGATGGAAGTTCATATGAAATATTTCATGTTCATCAAAGACATGTTTTGAAAATGTGCCATTTGGGCAACATGTTTACAAGTTATGAAATGCATGTTATGTGGGTTTGGTTAAGTCCCTTAATTATGTCAAGTACACTTTGACAAAAGGCTTCTCCCGCTTACCCGTTAGTGGCATGGAGCTCCTTCATGGACTCTCACAAGTTCACAGCTACGCAAAACCATTTTGTGGGATTGCGATAGTACATTCTGTACACGGCTACACAGGACCCTTACGAGAAATGTGTATTATGTTCTATTTTGGACCTACCCAAACTACTCTGATGTGTTTATGTGTTCATGGTATGTTGACAAGATTGATGCATACATGAGTTGTTATTGTGAATTTTTTTGAAAATTTAAGAACCATGTGTTTTATGATTCAATAAGAATTTTCTATGACAATGAACATTTTAAATGGTTTTTTTTGTTATTCGTTATAAACTTGTTACCCACGAGCTTTAAACTCACCCCTCATTCCTTCCCATCTCTAGAAAGAGAATTGAGGCATCACTCCAAAATTTGCATCTTTTTGTGTTTTAAGTTATATTTGTAACCATAAGGCTTTGGTTGCATTTTGAGCAAGTTACTGTTCATATATCTTTTTGTATTTTGGCATTTTGAGATTTTGATGTATTATGGCTGAAATGCCCACTAAAGCTTTGTAAAAAATCTTATGTTTTGATGTGAATGAAGTATGTTTTTGTTTTGCTGATGATATGTCAGATTTCTTCATTGCATTTTTCAAGTTTTCCATAAGGGTGAGAATTTGTATTCTGGATTCAAGGGAAATGGTGTATTGATCTAGGCTGAATTGGATGAAGTTGTTTCCTTAAAAGTTGTAGATTATTTTTCCAGCTTTCCAATGATATATAGTATGAAATTTTTAGACATTGGAGTTGAGAGATATGATTATTAGAAGTTTGTGATGTTACACAGGATGGACATGTGGGACAGCTATATTGTTTTGAAATGTTGACCCTTATAGATGCAGAAATTGTTTTTAAGTTCTTCATGAACCTGTAGATTTACAATTCTTCTTTAAAATAGTTGAAGAATGAGCTTAATATGATATTTGTAGTGAAAGTTATGCTCATTTTACCAATACAGGTCAGAAGAAGAAAAGCAGGAGGAGAGAGCGTTGCGACCTGCAGGTCCTTCCCCCCTCCTGCCTGAACATCTTTTACTCTTTTGACCATAACTTTGCCGTCTAACGTCCAAATAACCTGATTTTTGAAGAATTGGATTTGTAGAACATTTATATATCTCTCTATAAAAATTTATAGCTTTTCGTATTAATTTGAATAAGTTTGGTTGAATCAAAGTGAGGGGATCATTTGGAAGAATATGAGTTGGATATTTTTACTAAACATGATTCAGTATTTTGGTGATATCTTGATCTATAGAGCTCCAAATGTGATGATTCTTGTCTCTGAATAAACTAAAAACATTGAGACAAAACGTTTCTGAAGGAATCAAATTTTAATTCAACTCCTAAGACTTTCAATTTCTGGAGTGAAGTTGGGAAAAATGAACTGTTTCAGTCTAATAACAATCTGAAATTGTGTGAGCCATAACTTTTCGATTTTTGTTCCAAATTGAATGATTTTAGTGTCATTAGAAACTTAAGACAATAGGGAACAAATTTTCTGAAGAAGTCAAATTGAAATTCCTTTTTGAGTTTTCCCAAAATCTGTTCAGAAATAGGTGAAATGAGTTTGTTTTTTATATTAACTAGAGTGGGCACGCCACCCTTGTAGGATACACGTCTAGATGTCACTTAGGATGTCGGTCACGTGACTCGCAAGGGCAGGGTCCCAACACTTATGGTATCAGAGCATCTAGGTTGAGATCCAAGTGTAGGACCAAGTTTAGGAGTATCCTAAGCACGAAATGGGTAGGTTGAGACATGAAATGTACATGCATTATTTTAAATGAACTACTTGCATTGTTTTGAATTGTTTCACGTGATTTGAAATTGTTTTATACGATTTGAACTGTTTTGCATACTTTGAAAATTATTTTACATGAACTAAAGGTTTTCAATGGTTTTATATTGAAGGAGTGAAAATGCCACCTCGAAAGAGAGCTCGAGGAGCTATGACTCGATCTCACTCTCACCAAGGAGGCACAGATGAATCCTATATCCTACAAAATGCTGGGACACACTCTGCTCCTGATTCAAAGGCACCTAGTGTGCAGTAGAAGTGCCACCGCCTCTACCTCCTATGCCTTAAGTAAACCCTCTAGATCCAGGGTTCACTTATGTTATGGGCCAAGGGTCACAAGTGTTGGTTTCACCTCCTATGCCTTAAGCTCCATAAGTATGGGGCTATAGACTTACAAGAGAAGGCCAGGGAGTTTCTGAGTCTCACATAAAAGGATATGAGTGTGAGTGAGTATGAACTGAAGTTCACTCAGCTTTCCCGATATGTGGCCAACATTGTGGCGAATGGGGAAGATAAGTTTCGTAAGTTTAAAGGAGGTTTCCATCTGGGGATTAAGGAGAAACTCTTGATCCACAATTTCTGTGACTAGCAGCAGTTGATAGATGTCGCATTCTAAGCTGAGAAGCTGGAGAATATCAAGTATGAGGTGAGTAGGAAGAGGAAGAACCAAGAGTAGTTTTCTAGGAAGGGGGTGAGTGCTTAAATACTTGAAAGAGGTGTGAAGAGCTCCCACACATAGAGTGAGGTGGGGAGTAGTGCCTCTGCTAAGAACAAGCAAACAAGGACAGTGTCAATGCATGCCTCAACAGCAGGAGGCAATAGCAGGGTGGAGAGGAGCAAGAACATGAACCCCCAATGTGAGCATTGTGGGAAGCTACACAGGGGAGAGTGCTTCAAGTTATTGGGAGCATGCTTTTCATGTGGAGAGAAGGGACATATGATTAGGGACTGTCCCTAAGTAACAAGGCAAGAGGAGTCTTGGTTACAAGCCCCAAGGAGAGCTGAAATAGTGGGAACCCAGCCAGCCACTAAAATGGGCAGTTCTGGAACTGAAAAGAAGGCTATTCCTTTAGGAAGGCCAAGGGGTTAGACACACGCAAGAGTGTTTGCCATGATAAGGGAGGAAGCAGCAGCCGCACCAGAGATTGTCACAAGTATGGCCCAATTATGTAATTTAGTGGTATATTTACTAAATGATTATGGTTCCACACATTCTTTGGTTTTTGCAAGTATGACTTTGCATGGTGTGAATTCAGTGCCTTTGAATAGTCCTTTTCTTGTTAGTACATCTCTAGGGAGGAATGTGGTAATCAGTCAAGTATATAAAAGCTGTGAGCTCTTCATTGATGGTGCTAGACTAGTAGTGGATTTACTACCTCTAGACTTAAAAGGCTTAGATGTTATACTTGGACTAGATGTTATCGAAAAATATCATGCGAAGTTGGATTGTGGCCTTAAGGAGGTGGAATTTGATCTGGGCAACGATAAGAGGGTGATTTTCAGAGGGGACAAGAAAGCGCCATCACCAAGAATTATTTCTTCTTTACTAGCTAACAAGATGATGAAGAAGGGGTGTGAAGCCTTCTTGACGCATGTTCTGAACGCTGATGTGGATGAAGGGAAGTTAGAAGATTTTTCGATTGTGAGGGAATTTTCAGACGTGTTTTCAGAAGACTTACTTAGTTTACCACCAGTGAGGGAAATCGAGTTTGCCATAGACTTGATTCTTGGAACCACACCCATCTCTATACCACTCTATAGAATGGCTCCAGCTGAGCTGAAGGAGCTTAAGGAATAGTTAGAAGAACTATTAGAGAAGGGGTACATAAGATCGAGTTCGTCACCATAGGGAGCACCAATTCTGTTTGTTAAAAAGAAGGATAGAACGTGGTGGATATGTATTGACTACAAGAGACTCCACAAGGTGACTATTAAGAATAAGTATGGATTGATGATCTGTTTGACCAGCTCCAAGGAGCAACGGTCTTTTCCAAGATTGATCTCATATCGGGCTATCATCAGCTCAGAATTAGAGAATTTGATGTAAATAAGACAGCTTTCAGGACACGGTATAGGCGTTAAGAGTTCCTAATTATGTCTTTTGGTGTGACCAATGCTCCAGTTGCATTCATGGATCTTATGAATAGGGTCTTCAAGGAGTATCTGGATCAGTTTGTCATAGTGTTTATAGATGACATTATGGCGTATTCCAAGAGTGAAGGGCAACATGAGGAACATCTCAAGATAGTATTGCAGACACTGAAGGAGAGGGAACTTTATGCCAATTCAACAAATGTGAATTTTGGCTCCATGAGGTGGTATTCCTTAGACATGTAATTTCTGAGAATGGGGTTCATGTTGATCCGAAGAAAATTGAAGCAATGGTGAAGTGGCAAGCACCTAAGACAGTGACAGAAGTGAGGAATTTTCTAGGTCTGGCAAGTTATTATAGGAGATTTGTGGAAGGATTCTCTATGACTGCTGCTCCACTAACTAGGTTATTGAGTAAGAATCAGAAGTTTATCTAGAGTACGGAGTGCCAAAAGAGCTTCAAGGAGAGTAAGCACAGATTGGCAAGTGCTCCAATTCTGACTTTGCTTATGGTGGATGAGGGTTATATAGTGTATAGTGATGCTTCAAGAAAGGGTTTGGTTTGTGTATTGATGCAAGGAGACAAGGTAATAGCATATGCCTTATCGAAGCTAAAGCCTTATGAGTTAAATTATCTGACCCATGATTTGGAATTGGTAGTAGTGATTTTTGCCTTGAAGATTTGGAGACATTATCTGTATAGGGTTCAGATGAGGATCTTTATTGACTATAAAAGTCTCAAGTACTTATTGAGTCAGAAAGAGTTGAATTTAAGATAGAGAAGGTGGATTGAGTTGCTTAAGGATTATGATTTGTTGATTGAGTACTATCTAGGTAAGGCAAATGTTGTGGCAGATGCCTTGAGTAGGAAATCATCAATAGCCCATGTTCAAACAGTTTATCTATCATTATTAGAAGAGATGGCTAAGCTTAGGATAAGTTCGAAGCAAGAGGAACCTGATTGTATTGTTACTACCTTTAGAGCGAGACCGATACTCAGAGAGAAGGTTAGGTAGTTATAAGCATAGGATGCAGAATTGAGTAAGCTCCAAGAAGAAATTCATAATGGAAAGAATGTTAGTATAAGTCGACTTGTATGTGATGTAAGGCGACTTATCTTGTCACGATACCCATAAGGCGACTTGTCTAG
>JANVCQ010000231.1:11830997-11841384 GCA_025531925.1 Erythroxylum plowmanianum
CATCCTATGCCAAATTTACTATTTTATCCTTCCAGTAGGGGGTGGGATGTTACAAGAATAACTTAAATTTCTTTCAAATGAAAATAGCGAGAAATATCCTCAGAAGTAGAACCCTTAATGGGAGTAGCAGTAGTAGAAGTATTCAAAGATTGAGACATATTATAAGATTTTGTTGAATGAAAAATTTGAGATGAGAAAGAGCTTCTATAGAGACAGACAGTCGGGAAAGAGGGGGGTTGAAAGTTTTTTTCAAAATAATCGATCAATTTTTTTAAGTTTACGATACCAGCCATATTTGGCCGATATTTTAAATACTGATTAGTAATGCCAAGTATACTAAATCATAGTAGTTAAGGTTAATTATATTTGACATTTACGTAATCCTAGTTAAGATATCTTTTGTTGTCAATTTGTTTTCAATATTTAAAACACATTGCTGAAAAACACATGGTATGCTATTTTAAATTTGAAAAGTAAATATATTTTGGACATTAAAATATTTGTGAACCAAAAATTTTAAATTTAATAGGATAAAAATTATCATAAATATAAGTTAACAATTATTCTTAATCATTAATATTTAGTCACAGTAAAATAATTATTTAAAAACTTTGGAAATGGAGTAATATAATATAATGATGTCTGGTAAGTGGTACAAGATTTTAATTAGAAGTTTAACAATTTTTACAGACATAAAACAACAACAATAGTACGCAACTTTATCTTTAACTAGTAGAGAGACTTTTTAAAAAATTCTTACGGACAAAATAATAAATAAAGTTTCAAGTTGATTCTAGTAAAGACATGAAATAAATATTTTTTTTGGAATTTAAGTGACATGAAAGTCACTAAAGGTAAATGAGTTCCCTATGATTCGATTCCCAATAAGGGTCTTTGCACCTTCGAAGATACCAATTGAAATAGTGAAAGATCTTGCCTCAGATATAGGGTTATTGACACCCTTTTCCAACATCTTCTTCGTTATAACTAAACTTCTAGAGGATATAGTGAATGAGTCCCTATATGCAATATGGAAGACAACTTGATTAGATGAACTGCCAGTACGATGTGTTTCACCTAAGACAAAATCAATATAAAACTTAGATTGCTAGTTTAATGAAATTGTATAATAACCCAAATTGGAACACATGCCTACCTGATTGACTAGATATAGTCACTAGAATCAACAAATTTTTCAAAACAACTTACTTTTCTAATCCTTTATAGACCATTATGATGTTGCCCATTCTCCATTTCCATCTATGTTCTCTTGAAGATTCAAGGAAGCTTAACACAACATATAGTATATACAATCAAATGTTCATATATATAATAACTTCATAACAAGAAATGAGATCTAGATAATAAGGAAAGTGAGGTAGTTTGGATGATACAAAAAACCTTGAAGAAGAGGATTGGCCATAGAAAGCAAATGGTTATTAGCAGGTTTTCTTGAAAGAAGCATTAAAGGTGGTAAAAAAAAGTCTACCTATATACAACCAACAAAGGAAGACAATAAATCATCTTCAAAACACGAACACAAACACAACCCATACACCATATGCAGAAAAAAGAACTCACAATAAACATCTAAACATATAAGAAAAGTAAAGCACAAGAAGGAAGGTTTGAAAATAAAAAAGAAGAACAATACTAACATAGTTAAGGATGTTTTTTCGACGTTGATGACCACAACACGTGAGATGACCACAAGAGAGGGGACAATGGTTATCGGACCGTGAATGTAAAGGAATGTTGACTGCTAACATGAAAATGAAGAGAGGTTCGTTTTCATGTTAATAACTTAACACAAAACAACGTCATTTCTTATTAAGTTAAAACAATGTCATTTTTAATTTTGTTGAAAGAAATACAGTATAATTTTGTCAGTAACTAAAAAACTGTTGCCAAATAGGAATATATTGCCATATTCTTTGTCACCTTTGCCTAACATAATTATATATAATATAAAATTTATGTTACAGTATAGAATTTTTATATAATAATTAGATAATTATTATTACACATAGAATAATATATATATTACATAAGTAAGATATGAAAAAATTAGATAGAATGTAATATTTAATAAATTATTACAATATTTAGGATTAATTAATATGTATACATTCATAATACATTAAGTTAATTACCATATATGATAATAATAATAATAATAGCAGTTTAATTGGAAATAATTTTTAATATATTAAAAATGGTAATTAGCATTAAATATTCATATAAAATCTTTATTAATTTTTTAATATTATTGAAAATGACTTTAACAATAATGTCATTTTAAAGATTGCTACTTGATGTTAATCTTGTTGATTGCATAACTGTAAAACAAATTTGATTGTAATATATACTTTTGATTAACAGAAAAATAAAAAATGTATGAAAAAGGTTTAGTATTGATGACGGTTTTCTAATTTGGTAGGAAAATGTTGGACATTTGGTGAAGAATTATATTTTCATCGCCAAATGTAGTGGATGATAAAAGAATTTAAGTTGAGATGAAATTGTTTGTGGGACGACAAACGACATTGTCCCAACGTTTGTTTTAGTAGACGAGACAGAAGCCTTTCCCCTACCCCGCTTGTTCATTTCATTCGATCCTCTCTCCCTGCCCAATTTTTCTTCCACTTAAACCATCTTCGTCTAATCATTTTTGTCCTCTCTTAGAGATTTTGTGTCCTCTGCTGTCTCCTTGCAGTTTCTTTCCACCTAGTAAGTAGTTTTGGGTTTTTTTTTTCTTCTATCATTGAAGCAAAAAACATGCTATATTTGAGTTATGTTTTTAACTTTGTTGTTGAGTTGTTTATATTAATTAGGACGGATAATGGTTGAATTGTTCTGAATATGCATTAATGTTGGTGAAGAAAGGGAAAAGAGAGAATTGTTTTTGTTATTTTCGGTTGAAATTTGGCTACCTATAAGGTCTTTGATGAAAGTCCTCAATGGTGGCTATCTCATCAATGGTGGTTGTGTTATGCTTTAATAAAAATACATGAAGTTAACAAAATATGAAAAGGGTTTATATGATAATTAAATAATAACATAAGGGTAAGTAATTGTTATACAATTATGTTTATATGGCAATTTTTAATTTTTAAGGGTAAGTCAAAATGAAGATTAATAAGTATGACCTTGTATGAAACTTATGTGTATTCTTGTCTTGAATGTTATGCCCTTTACATTTAGATTGTGACTCATGCATGAATGTATGATAGTTTCCTTTTCCTTTTGACCTAGAGGATGATAGATGAACTTGTAATTTTTGAACAAACTTAGAAGATGCAGTTTGATCATATGATAATTTAGGCATAAGCTAAATGTTTACCCCTAAAAAATATTTATCTTGGCATTAGATAGTGCACTTCCATGAATGAACCAATTCCATACCTATCTTTAGAGTTCTTTTAAGCTCTAAGAACATTAGTCAATTTTTAGTTCCTAAGGAGAAGTTAGAAAATTAATTCTTTAAAGACATTAATCTCCTTCTTTAATTCTTCATTTTCATACAACAAATCATCCATCTCATTATTGATAACAATTGTAAATTATATCATATCATGCATATCACATTTCAATTTCTCATTTTCAAATCATACAGAGATCTAAGACTTTTTGACTCTCTTTATACTTGAGAGATAACTTCTTCCTTTTGAAGCTCAACAATTATATGATTCAACAAGTTTTTCATAAAGCAAATTATCATCATCATCATCTCAAACATTATCATCAAGAGAACTTCAATTAGAGGATACCTCATCATTTTGTCAAAAGCACTTGTGATCAACCTCTTTATTTTATTCTCTACTTTCATAATCATTTACAACTTCTCATATGATATTTAGTTCTTACTTATGCCTTTGGTATTTCTCCTTTTTATTCCATTTTTTATGCTTATCTAAATTCTCATCAAACTTTCCATAAGTAATATTAATATCATTATAGCATTCATTAACATATGTAAGATGAAGTATGTTTGAGTAAATATTATGCGTAATATTGATATTTCATTTATAGATATTTAATATAATGGCACCTAGTAGAAATAAGGAAAAGATGGTGGCAACTACTGAAGATATTCCTCCTCTACAACAACCAAATCAATCCGACCCTATCGAATAACAACCATCATTATCTATCAATGAAGCTAGTCAGCAACAACCTCTATCTACCTCAAGTAGTCTTGAGGGATCTTCAGGTCTATTATTATTAACTACCTATAATTAGAGTTATGCTCAAATATATATTTGCATATTTAATGTGTTTTTTTCTAATCATTACTCTTTTATTGTCAAGTTCTAATACTGACATAAAAAAAAGAGGTAAAGGTAGAGGTATCAATAAAAGTTCTGAGTTGCAATGCATGAATGTTATAATGAACAACAAGTTACCTGAGCATATTGACCCCACATAACGTCATCTTGTTGACAAGATCTACTCAATAAAATTGTCCAATGAGTTAGGAGTCATTGTTAGGAATGAATTGTCTTGCCTTCAGCATGACAAGCAGTTAAAGGAAGACAACTTGCTACAGAATGCTTTGGATAAAATTTTGGTAAATTTTCAATTCATTTTATTATATGCAATTTTGTTTTAGTTATTTAAAGATTAATTTAACTTATATAGGATGAAGTTTAATATTGTCGATATCTAGAACACTGAAGTTTCAAGTTGTATAAGTTTACTATTGAAACAAAGGGTGAAGGATCATCATTATCGACTTCATAAATACTACAAGTCTTTTCTTTCGGATGAGGAGGCAAGGAGACATGTTCTAGAATGGGTGACTCTAGAAAATTGAAGCGAAATGTGTGATTATTGGCCTCTGCCAATGTTCATATTTGTTTTCTTTCTCTTCGCATTTGCTTCCACTAATTTTGTTTTTGCATTTAATGACTATTTCTTTTCTTTATTAGGAAAAGTGTGAGAAAGCCAAGGTTAACAAAGAAAAAAAATGAAAACTCCTCACAACACAGGCTTCAAATCATTTGTTATCGTCTGACAAGAATTAGTAAGTTCTTTATCGAGAAGTTATTATTATATTAGTAAATACAATATAATCTATTGTATTTCAATTTTTTAAATTCATATAACAGAGTTATACTCAACTAAATGGACAAGAGTGTGATAAGATCATATGCTACTAATTGATACAACACAAGGAAGGTGAAAGTTGGACGTCTGAAGAAGCATAGAATAATTATATAAGTATAAAAATTTTAAATTTAAAGTTTATTTATTTCTTTAACACTAACTAATAATATTTGAATCACATATCGATTTTGTGTTTTAAATTTTAGGACGAGATACATGAGTTGTTGTAGAGATCATTGTTTGACAGAAATAAGCCTAGTGTAGATGACATTTGCAACAACGTCCTTGATACAAGATTAGGATATATCAAAGGTCTTGAATATGACCCTAAACAAATTGGTTCATCATCATCACGACCAACATATATAACGAAACTTCAAGAGGAGAATTGGTTGCTTAAGGCTCAGTTACATTGTAATAAAGAAAATTTGGATTGTACTGAAGAAAAATTACAACATAATGAGCAAAAATTAGACCATATTAAAAGAGAGTTGACCAAGCTTAAAAAAATGGTCAAACAAAAACTTAAGTCAGGGTATGTAAGTAATAGTAACAAAGAGGAGTCTTAGTTTGTCTATAAATTTTTTCTTAAGTTTTGTAATTAACATTTAATCACATTTTTTATAAAATGCATTTAATTTTTAATTATGAAACATTTTTATTTTATTTTACTTAATTATAATTCAGACAATGTTACCAATAATTATTCAAAAATATTACTTAATTATAATTCAAACAATAACATGAATTAAAAATGTTATTCATAATTATAATTAAATGATAAACTGGTAACAAGAAAGTGCAATTAAAAATAAAAATTTTTTACAAAAACTTTTTAGCTACAAATACAAAATTATCACTAAATCTTTTTACCTATGTTTTACAAAACGTCTCCAATAATCTTTAACTAGCTTTCCAAACATGTAGCTAAATATATTATGCTACGAAAAGAAATTGTTACTAAATATTACTACCCATGTCTAAGCTAACAAAGCTAGCCACCAAAATCTACGTCATTTGCAACAATTTTGATTCTGCTCGCTTATTCCTTTTTGTGACAGACCCGTGATCATAGCAAAATCAACTGGGTGATGATTCCGTGAAAACTTTGCAGATAATTATTTGCTAGTGGGCTTTTGCAACTATCTGTTCAACGATTTTTTATCGTCGTTAAAAATGTTTTGTGAAAATGTGTTGTCTTTTAGCGAACGAAATTATTCGCCGCTAAAATCGCGTTCTGTTGTAGTGTTGGAGTATCGTGCACGTACAAATGTTGTGTCCCATGTACATATATATTGGAGCTTCAAATGTCTAGATGTTGATTGTGCGTAAAACCAATTGCTATCTTCGATCAGAGAAGGGACGAGTGGACAATTTATGAAGCTGACCAATTGTAAATGTAAATCGATGTTACTTTGGTCATTTCACTTTCAGCGGACCACCTCCACTTGGGATGATGATTCTGACCTGAATATGTCTTGTAACTCTTGCATTTATTGCGAAAGATCTTAAAAAGTTTCCTTCGAGGGCGTTTTACTGTACAATAATTCAAGGATCCTACTACTTGGAGAAACATTGGTTCCACATTCATTGTCATTTCATCTAGCCTTGTAGCTACTAGGTACATGATCACTATCAACCATGAAGGATGCGCTTTACTGTAAGGATATCCGTGATGAACTTGTTAGTTATGGAAAGTAGAACCAATAGCCTTTCATGTGTCCGAACAACATAAACTGTCTCTTCAGAACAGACTGTATTGAGTGTAGTTGGTGCTCGGTGAAGAGTGAGGACATGGAGACATTTCATAGAAAAAGTAGTTAATATTTGGCTTTCTTCAATGTTGGTTTTCACCAAGGTAAACCATCTTCTGAAAATTCAATGTTTAAACCCTTGAATATATATCCACATGAGGTGATCAAAAGCTATATATGCTAAAGGGCATTAACTTGACATTCCAATTTCCTGCTGATATTTTTGGACGATAAAATATACAACTACAAGAGATTGGAAACGAGTTCCAACAGAAACTTGTCGCATAATAACCATCTTTGCCTTACCGAAGAAGTGAAGGGTCGTGGTTTCCATTCCTTCGGTTCTTAAAGAAAGAATTGACCGAAGACAGAATCATTCCAGAGCATAATTAATGTTTCTCACATGGCTACTCTCTTCAGCAACCGCCCCCATTCCTTCAGTTCATCTTGCTCTTTTTGTCCCCTTATATGAATTTTCTCCACTTCCCAAAGAAACCTTCTTGTCATTCTCTGAGAGATCTCAATAACATGCCATCATCACCCAAACCACTCCATCATGCCTGTCTATATGCAAGCAAGTAGTAACCCTGCTCTATGTTATATTAATACATGCCATAGGGTGTATAGGCTTACTTTTGGCCCTTTATGTTGTCCTTCATACGTTCAACAACTTAGTCAGCATGAATACACTTTGAATATTGTTCTCTCGAGATGCTCTGCATGGGTAACAGCCAACGTTAGTACCATGATTTCGTCAACTTATTATTCGCCCAGTTGACATGATATGTTTCCCTCCAACTATCTCTTCCACATGCCTCTATCTGTATTCTTTTCCATCTAATAGTTGGTTTGCATTAGCACTGATCATGCAACAAAACATAAATATGCATACACACAACATGCCCCTGCTTTCTGGTGATCTTTTATTCCTTTAAGTCATGGCAAGAATGACATTCAATTCATGGAGTTATTATCAGCTCAAAGGACGGTATAGACAGCAGAGGTATATCTCACTTTTTTTTTGTTGGTAGGGTTAAGGTTTAGATTAGCCCAGTTTATATTTTGAACTTACTCTAGTCAATATCCAATCTCACGCTTTACTTGTGGCAATACGTAGCAACCCTCTTCATTGTTAGCAACAAGAAAAAAAAAAAGAAAATCATTTAATTTCATAGAATATAACTGGAGCTGGAAATAAGTTCCTAATATGAAGAGATAAGCAATTAAGCTGCGAGAGTCAAAAGCAATCACATATATTACTGTCTTGGCATGGACCTAAGAGTAGGATATATAGATGGTGTCGTCTTGAGGTTTTGTTGGGATATTTCTACAAGTTTATCAGGAGTTATACGTATAGCTAAGACTAGGATATACAGATGGTGTCTTCTTGAGATTTTGTTGGATCTTTCTACTAGTTTATCAGGAGTTATACAGATGGTGTCTTCTTGAGATGTCCTGGACAAAAAGTACATACATACAGGCCATGAAATTCGAACAATCGTGTTTCTAATGGGCCTAGGAGTAACTTTTCATCTTTTCAGTTAATCGAATGGAACCCATGTTCAAGATTTAAATGGGCCGTTGCCAATTTGAGGATTTGTTCAATTAAATGCTTCAAGTATTGATAGGACCAATTTGGTTATTGACACAACGAACCCAATGGGCAATATTTGGGCTATTAGCCTCCTCGTTTGATGGATGAGAAGAGAAGGTAATCTTCCTTACACACCTTGTTCCTGAGAAGTTTTCATGTTGTACACCGTCTCAATGGTGGATAATATGCCATTTTGATATGTTGTTGAAATTCCATTAATCAATTACCCTTTCTTTTTTCATACAAGGAATCGGGTTATCCTTCTTTTTTTTTTTTTGTTTTAATAACGCTCCTCACTGGTAATTTCGTATAAGACACTTTCAAACAAGGTGGATGGTTATACGGTGTACAAGTCAGGTCAACCGCAACTGTGGTAGTACTGAAAATCATACTACAATTTTACAGAGAACTCATTAATACAAATTTTCAGTTACAGTGGCTAACAATGCAGGAGAAATTTGAGGAAGCAAGAAGTGAACACGTTCTCTTAGTTCACAGCCGAAGACTAATGGGGCAATATGTGCATGCCGTCAGATGTTGGTAACTGCTTCAAATGTTTGTCCTCTAGCCTGTGAAATATTAATTGGCAAATGATTTTTATTAAATATTCGACCTTATTATTTTATTATTTAACATTAAAATCGAAGTTTCTATTAACTTGCGGTGGAATGATATTAATAAATTAAATTTGGAATTAAAATTCTCGATTATTTTGATGATAGGAATAATTTCAACAGTATAATTGTTAAATATCATTAACTTTTAGAATTGAATTTTAAATTTTAAATTCAAATCATATATATATTTTATATTTTTGGTTGACAGAAAATAAAAAATGTCGATTATTTAAAATATTTACATATACTATATTGATTTATAATGTCTATTTACTAGAATTGATTTGGGAATTAATCATATTAAGATTTGACTAATGGTTTTTAAAAAAGAAAACCATTGAGAACCGCAAAACTTGCGCATCACCTGCTAGAATTTTTATAAAATTTAGTTGAAGATGAAAAGTAATCTATTAAAGTCTTGGGATAAATCATCTAATTAAGTATAGATATTGGTTAGGTCGGCTGTGCTAGGTTCAGAGCCCAGGTTCACATGTTCGCGGCCCAAGCACAAGCCCATACGCCCACGACTCCTTCGCTGATGTTAGACTCTCATGCATACGTAAAGATTTAAACCTAACAACCATCCCATATATAAGGTACAGCTTTGCCATGATACGGATACGTGATCATAACGCTAGTTTTTCTTACTCGCAACGATCCTACCATCACAAAAGACTAACTTGAGCGTCGGAGGGGGCTTGCCGGATACCAACCCCCGACGTGCTTTTATTGTTTTGCAGGTGTTTCAGAGCTGCTATCCATCATCTTCATGGACCAAAGTGGAAACGTTCAACCTCACCAGAATCAGGTTGAACCAACTGGCGCCCACCGTGGGGTCCGACATCAGGGCACCACGTCCAGAAACACGCAGATCAGTCAGGGGACAGCAGCTAACCCTGATATAGCCGCTATCACGACGCTGGCGTTACAACGGATGGGTTTGCAATTACCTGCCACCCTGCCGTCGACACACCATGCTTCCCGCACGCAGTCTTCGGATCCGGATGATCAACCGCAACATCCAAACCTAGAAGAAGAAGAACAGAGCGTAGTCTCGGAAGATAATGCTGGAACCAACATGTGCCCGAATCTCCAGCATCTCTCAGATGCAGATCCTCCTGCGCCCGTGCATACCTCCCTCACCCGAAAACAGATCGAGGAAGCGACTGATATGTTGATTCGCCAGATTTTACAGTCTCAGCAGGCACAACAGCAGCCGTCCGCACGACAGATTAATATGACAACCGATCGCCACCCTGCTGAAGCCCTAGAAAAAATCGTGGACGATCGGATCAATGCAGCCATGAATTTCC
>JANVCQ010000231.1:11841484-11857563 GCA_025531925.1 Erythroxylum plowmanianum
TCTTCAGATCTATCTATAACTACCTTTTTCTTCATCTCGTCTACTTGTTTCTTTAAGCAGACATTCTCCTTTTCTAATACTTGTGTGTTTTTCAAATTTTCTATGTACTTTTTCTTAAGCAATTTATATTGCTTTAGAATTGCATGAGAATCTTCTAATAACTCTGAGTATGCATCTTGTAATTCATTAAGTTTTGAGGTTACCTCCTCATCACTTTCTCCTTCGGCTACCAGGAAAATATTTGCTTGCACCGATGCCTCTAAGTCAATATCTGATTCAGACGAATCTAGATCTTCCCAGGTTGCCATCACGCTTTTCTTGCCTTCTCTACTCTTCTTTGGCTTTCTTTTTAACAATGGACATTCGAACTTGTAATTTCTTGGTTTATTGCATTCATAGCATATGATGGATGTTTTCTCATTCTTTCCTTCATCTTTGCTATTCTTCTTGAGGTAGAACTCTTTGTTTCCTTTAGCCTTTTTTTTCCACATGTGTCTGATCTTCCTCGAGATAAAGGATAGTTCATCATCTTCTTCGCTTGAAACATGACCTGATTCACTGGAATCGTCATCCTTTACTTCGTCAATCTTTAGCGCTTTCGACGATGAGCTCCTCTTCCTTTGGTTTTTATGATTCTTCTGTCCGGCCTTCAATGCTATGGATTTGTCCCGTCTAGGCTTATCTTCTACATTGAGTTCAACTTCATGTATCTTCAGAGATCCAATCAATTCATCAAGCTTCAATACGGTCAAATCCTTGACTTCTTGTACAACTGTGACTTTTGGTTTCCATCTCTTCGGTAAACTTCTGAGGATCTTTCTAATGTGATCTTGATTGTCATAAGTTCTACCAAGAGCTTTAAGTCCATTGATAATAGTTTAAAATCTTCCAAACATCTGATCGATAGACTCTTCGTCCTTCATCTTGAATAGCTCATACTGGTGTACAAGAATGCTTATCTTGGATTCCTTTACTTGATTTGTGCCTTTGTGTGTGATGGATAGCGTATCTCACATCTCCTTCGTAGTGTCGCATTTGTGAACTTTATCGTACTCACTTCTGCTTAGGGCACAGTTTAAAAAGAACTCAGCCTTCGAATTTAGCTAGAATCTTGCTTTTTATTCTGCAGACCATCTGATTCGTGGAACAACATTTCCTTCTTTATCTATCGGTGTATACGGTCTATTTTTTATTATCTCCCAAAGGTTGATATGAGTAGATTCAATGAAGAGCCGCATCCTATCTTTCCAATAATGGTAGTCTTCTCCATTGAACGCAGGAGGTCCAGTGACAAAGGTACCTTCAGCTATATATATGTGTGACTCTGCCATGGATCTTTATCCACACTTTATTATGGTAGTTCTTGGACACCGAGCTCTGATACCAATTGAAGTGAATCACACGTTAGTATAGACTTAATATTCGATATACAAAATGCACAAGAAGGGTGGTTGAATTGTGTATTCATTTTTTAGTACAATCCCCTTTTAACTAAAACTACTTTTAAAAGAAAATTTGCTTTCTTAAACGATTTGAAAAACAGTATTATGAAGTATTGCAATCTACTTCTAAGTATTTGTTTCAACAATAGAAATTAAAAGTTGAGATTTGAGAGTAAGAATTGACACAACAATTTTATACTGATTCACCTCAAACAGTGGGCTACATCCAGTCCTCAGAATTTTTTATGAGATTTCACTACACTTCTCAAAGATACAAGTATTCTTTTAATCGAGCCTCTTCAGGTCTCTTACAACAAGTATTCTTTTCTAACTTAGCCTCTTCAGGCTATCAACTTTTCTTCCTTCTACTGAAAGATGTTTCGAGCTTTGTTACAGACAATAGTAGCTCTAAGTTTAGCACAATGAATAAAATTTCTAGCTTTGGAATCTCTAGTCTTTTTTAAAAATCATTAACTTTTTTAGTCTTTGACTCCGACTCATATTTATAGCCTTCATCTTCAACTGCTTCTTTCTTCTTGTCTCTTGATCTTTGGAGAAACGGTTATTCAGTTGAGTTCTGTAACTTACTCAAACTGATTGATCATCTGACATGGTATCGGATCTTTGTCTTCGATTCTTTTGTCTCATTTTAGGTTTTGTTTCGTCTCATTTCTATTGTCTCATTTTGCTTTTTGCTTCAGTCTCATTTCTATCGTCGTATTTTTTCTTTCTACTTCTGTCTCATTTTGTTTTTTGCTTTCGTCTCATTTTTATTCCGTCTCATTTTGTTTTCTGCTTCCATCTCATTTTGCTTCCGTCTCATTTCTATCGTCTCATTTCTTCTTTCTGCTTTCGTCTCATTTCTTCTTTCTGCTTTCGTCTCATTTTTCTTCCGTCTCATTTTGTTCTTTCTGCATTATTATTTGGTTTTCATCTAAATTATTAATCGTAAAGTAATTTTGACTTAACAGGTCGGACAAAAGGCTTCAGTCTAAGACCTATTTTCGAACGAATGGGCATAACTTTGTTTATAGATATTGGATCAGGGTCATTATTAACAATTTAAAAGAAACCTTATAGATATGCAACTTTCGTGAAGTCACCGAAGCGAGATTTTGTCATCTAGATGGTCAAAATTTAACCAGAAGGAACACTAGACGATATCAAACGAAAGTTCAGACAAAAGCTTCAGTCTAAAACCTATGTTGGAACGAATGGGCATAACTTTTTCTATAGATATCAGATTAAGGTCATTCTTGACGTTTTAAAAGAGAATTTACAGATATACAACTTTCATGAAGACACAGAATTGAGATGTTGTCATCTAGAGAGCCAAAATTGAACCAGAAGAAATGCTAGATGATATCAGACGAAAATTCAGACAACTTTTAATATAAATGGCTACTTTTGAATAAATGGGCATAACTTTGTCTATAGAAATCAGATCAAGGTCATTCTTGATAGTTTAAAGGATAACTTATAGATACACAACTTTTATGAAGACACTGAAGTGAGATTTTGTCATCTAGAGAGTCAAAATTAAACCAGAAAAAATGCTAGACGATATCAGACCAAAGTTCGGACAAAGGACTTTAATATAAGACCTATTTTTGAACGAATAGGCATAAATTTGTCCATAGATATTGAATCAAGATCATTCTTGACAATTTAAAAGAGAACATATAGATATACATCTTTCATGAAGACATCGAAGTGAGATTTTGTCATTAGAGGGTCAAAATTGAACTAGAAAAAATGCTAGACGATATCAAACGAAAGTTTAGACAAAAGGCTTAAGTCTAAGATCTTTTATGGAACGAATGGGCATAACTTTGCCTATAGATATCGGATCAAGGTCATTCTTGATGATTTAAAAGAGAACTTATAGATATACAACTTTCATGAAGATACCAAAGCGATATTTTGTCATCTAGAGGGTCAAAATTGAACCAGAAGAAATGTTAGACGATATCAGACGAAAATTCATACAAAAGGCTTCAGTCTAGGATCTATTTTGGAACGAATGGGCATAACTTTGCCTATTGATATCATATCAAGGTCATTCTTGATGGTTTAAAAAAGAACTTATATATATACAACTTTCGTGAAGACACCGAAGTGAGGTTTTCTCATCTAAAGGGTCAAAATTGAACTAGAAGAAATGCTAGACCTTGTCAAGGTTAGACAAAGTCTTCAGTCTAAGACCTATTTCGGAACGAATGGGCATAACTTCATCTTTAGATATTAGACCAAGGTCATTTGTAACTGTTTAAAAGAGAACTTATATATATACAACATTTACGAAGACATCGAAGCGAGATTTTGTCATCTAGAGGGTCAAAATTGAACCAGAAAAATGCTAAACAATATCAAACGAAAGGTTAGAAAAAAGACTTCAGTCTAAGACCTATTTTGGAATGAATGGGTTTAACTTTGTCCTTAGATATCGGACCAAGGTCATTCTTGACATTTTAAAAGAGAACTTATAGATATACAACTTTCATGAAAAAGCCGAAGTGATATTTTGTCATCAATAGGGTCAAAATTGGACTAAAATAAACGTTAGATGATAGCACACAAAAGGTCAGACAAAAGGATTCAATCTAAGACCAATTTTGGAACAAATGTGCATAACTTTGTCTACAGATATCAGATCAAGGTCATTCTTGATGGTTTAAAAGAGAACTATTGATATACAACTTTCATGAAGATATCAAAGCTAGATTTTGTCATCTAGAGGGTCAAAATTGAAACAGAAGAAATACTAGATGATATTAGATGAAAGGTCAAACAAAAGGCTTCAGACTAAGACTTATTTTAGAACTAATGGGCATAACTTTGTCTATAGATATCGGACCAAGTTCATTCTTGACAGTTTAAAAGAGAACTTATAGATATACAATTTTCATGGGGACACCGAAGCGAGATTTTGTCATGAAGATGGTCAAAATTGTACCAGAAGAAATGCTAGATGATATCAGAAAAAAAAAAATCAGGCAAAAGGCTTCAGTCTAGGACCTATTTTGGAACGAATTGGCATAACTTTATCTATTAATATCAGATTAAGGTCATTCTTGATGGCTTAAAAAAGAATTTATATATATGCAACTTTCATGAAGACATCGAAGTGACATTTTCTCATCTAGAGGGTCAAAATTGAACTAAAAGAAATGCAAGACCATGTCAGATGAAAGGTTAGAAAAAAGACTTCAGTCTAAGACCTATTTCGAAATGAATGGGCAGAACTTCCTCTTTAGATGTCAGATCAAGGTCATTCATGACAGTTTAAAAGAGAACTTATATATATACAACATTCATGAAGACATCGAAGCGAGATTTTGCCATCTAGAGGGTCAAAATTGAACCAAAAAAATGCTAAACAATATCAGATGAAAGGTTAGACAAAAGACTTCAATCTAAGACGTATTTTGGAATGAATGGGTATAACTTTTTCCTTAGATATCGAACAAAGGTCATTGTTGACAATTTAAAACAGAACTTATAGATATACAACTTTTGTGAAAATACCGAAGCGAAATTTTTTCATCAAGAGGGTCAAAATTGAACTAGAAAAAACGTTAGATGATAGTACACGAAAGGTTAGACAAAAGGATTCAATCTAAAACCTATTTTGGAACAAATGTGCATAACTTTGTCTATAGAAATCGGATCAAGGTCATTATTGACGGTTTAAAAAAGAACTATAGATATACAACTTTCATGAAGACATCGAAACGAGATTTTGTCATCTAGACAGTCAAAATTGAACCAGAAGAAACGCTAGACGATATCAGACGAAAGTTCAGACAAAAGGCTTCAGTCTAAGACCTACTTTGGAATAAATGGGCCTAACTTTGTCTATAGATATCGAATCAAGGTCATTCTAGACGATTTAAAAGAGAACTTATAGATATACAACTTTCATGAATATACCAAAGCAGGATTTTGTCATCCAGAGGGTCAAAATTGAGCTAGAAAAAATACTAGACGATATTAGACAAAAAATTAGACAAAAGGCTTTAGACTAAGACCTATTTGAGAACGAATGGGCATAACTTTGTCGATAGATATTGAACCAAGGTCATTCTTGATGGTTCTAAAGAGAAATTATAGATATACAACTTTCATGAAGACATCGAAGCAAGATTTTATCATCTAGAGGGTCAAAATTGAACCAGGAGAAACGCTAGATGATATCAGACGAAAGCTCAGACAAAAGGCTTTAATCTAAGACCTATTTTGGAACGAATGGGCATAACTTTGTCTATAGATATCAGACCAAGGTCATTCTTGATAGTTTAAAAGATAACTTATAGATATACAACTTTCATGAGGACACCAAAGCAAGATTTTGTCATCTAAAGGGTCAAAATTAAATCAAAAGAAGTGCCAGACGATATCAAACAAAAATTTAGATAAAATGCTTTAGTCTAGGACCTATTTTGGAATGAATGGGGACAACTTTGTCTATTGAGATCAGATCAAGGTCATTCTTGATGGTTTAAAAGAGAACTTATAGATATACAACTTTCATTAAGACACCGAAGTGAGATTTTGTCATCTAGAGGGTCAAAATTGAACTAGAAGAAATGCTAGACGATATCAAACGAAAGGTCAAACAAAAGGATTCAGTTTTGGACCTATTTCGAAACTAATGTGCATAACTTCATCTATAGATATCGGACCAAGTTCATTCATGATGATTTAAAAGAGAACTTATATATATACAACATTCATGAAGACATCGAAGCGAGATTTTGTCATCTAGAGGGTCAAAATTGAACCAGAAAAATGCTAGACAATATTAGACAAAAGGTTAGACAAAAGGCTTCAGTCTAAGACCTATTTTGGAACGAATGGGTATAACTTTATCCTTAGATATGGTACCAAGGTCATTCTAGACGATTTAAAAGAGAACTTATAGACATACAATCTTCATGAAAACATCGAAGCGAGATTTTGTTATCTAGAGGGTCGAAATTGAACTAGAATAAACGTTAGATGATAGCAGATGAAAGGTCAGACAAAAGGCTTCAATCTAAGACCTATTTTGGAACAAATGTGCATGACTTTGTCTATAGATATCAAATCAAGGTCATTCTTGATGGTTTAAAAGAAAACTATAGATATACAACTTTCATGAAGATATCGAAGCAAGATTTTTTCTTTTAGAGTGTCAATTTTGAAATAGAAGAAACACTAAACGATATCAGATGAAAAATCAGACAAAAGGCTTCAGACTAAGACTTATTTTAGAACGAATGGGCATAACTTGGTCTATGGATATCGGAGGAAGGCCATTCTTGATGGTTTAAAAGAGAACTTATAGATATACAACTTTCATGAAGACACCGAAGTAAGATTTTATCATCTAGAGAGTTAAAATTGAACCAGAAGAAGCGCTAGACGATATCAGATGATAGTTCAGACAAAAGGCTTCAATCTAATACCTATTTTGGAACGAATGGGCATAACTTTGTCTATAGATATCGGATCAAGGTCATTCTTGACATTTTAAAAGAGAACTTATAGATATACAACTTTCATGAAGGCAACAAAGCGAGATTTTGTCATCTAGAGGGCCAAAATTAAACCAGAACAAATGTTAGATGATGTCATATGAAAGATAAGACAAAAGGCTTCAGTCTAAGACCTATTATTGAATGAATGGGCATGACTTTGTCTATTGATATCAGATCCAGGTCATTCATGACAATTTAAAAGGGAACTTATAGATATATAACTTTCATGAAGACACCAAAGTGCAATTTTGTCATCAAGAGGGTCAAAATTGAACCAGAAGAAATGTTAGACAACATTAGACGAAAGTTCAGACAAAATAATTCAGACTAAGACCTATTTTAGAATGAATGGGAATAACATTGTCTATAGATATCAAACTAAGGTCATTCTTGATGTTTAAAAGAGAACTTATAGATATGCTACTTTCATGAGGACACCAAAGCATGATTTTATCATTTGGAGGGTCAAAATTGAACCAGAAGAAGCATTAGACAATATCAAATGAAAATTCAGACAAAAGGCTTCAATCTAATACCTATTTTGGAACAAATAGGCATAACTTTGTCTACAGATATCAGATGAAGGTTATTCTTGGTGGTTTAAAAGAGAACTTATAGATATATAACTTTTATGAAGACACCAAATCGATATTTTTTCATCCAGAGGATAAAAATTGAACCAGAAGAAACACTAGACGATATCAGACGAAAGGTCTGATAAAAGGCTTAAGTCTAAGATCTATTTTGGAACGAATGGGCATAACTTTGTCTATAGATATCGGATCAAGGTCATTCTTGACTGTTTAAAAGAGAACTTATAGATATATAACTTTTATGAAGACACGAAACCGAGATTTTGTCATCTAGAGGGTCAAAATTAAACCAGAAGAAACGCCAGACGATATCAGATGAAAGGTCAGACAAAAGGCTTCAGTCTAGGACCTATTTTGGAACAAATGGGCATAGCTTTATCTATAGATATCGGATCAAGGTCTTTCTTGACTGTTTAAAAGAGAACATATAGATATACAACTTTGATGAAGATACTGAAGTGAGATTTTGTCATATAGAGGGTCAAAATTGAACAAGAAGAAACACTAGACGATATCAGACAAAAGGCTAAAGTCTAAGACCTATTTTGGAAGGAATGGGCATAACATTGTCTATAGCTATAACCAAACTCATTCTTGACGTTTTAAAAGAGAACTTATAGATATATAACTTTTATGATGAAAACGAAGCATGATTTTGTCATTTAAAGGGTCAAAATTGGACCAGAGCAAATGCTAGATGATATCAGACAAAAAGCTTCAGTCTAAGACCTATTCTGGAATGAATGGGCATGACTTTATCTATAGATATCGGATCAAAGTCATTCTTGACGGTTTAAAAGAGAACTTAAAGTTATATAGCTTTTTTGAAGACATCAAAGTGAGATTTTGTCATCTAAAAGGTTAAAATTAAACCAGAAGAAATGCTAGATGATATCAGACGAAAGTTCAGACAAAAGGCTTCAGTCTAAGACCTATTTTGGAATGAATGCCCATAACTTTGTCTGTATATATCAAAAAAAGGTCATTGTTGATGATTTAAAATAGAACTTATTGATATACAACTTTCATGAAGACACCAAAAAGAGATTTTGTGATCTAGATGGTCAAAATTGAACCAGAAGAAACACTAGACGATATCAGACGAAAGGTCAGACAACAGGCTAAAGTCTAAGACCTATTTTGGAATGAATGGGCATAACATTATCTATAGATATCGGACCAAATTCATTCTTGACGGTTTAAAAGAGAATTTATCGATATACAACTTTCATGAAAAAAATGAAGCGCAATTTTGACATCTAGAGGGTCAAAATTGAACCAGAACAAATGCTAGATGATATTAAACGAAAATTCAGACAGAAGCTTCAGTCTCGGACCTATTTTGGAACGAATGGACATAACTTTGTCTATAGTTATCGGACCAAGTTCATTCGTGACGGTTTAAAAGAGAACTTGTAAATATACAACTCTCATGAAGATATCGAAGCGAGATGTTGCCATCTAGAGGGTCAAAATTAAACCAGAAGAAACACTAGACGATATCATACCAAAGGTCAGACAAAAGGCCTAAGTCTAAGACTTATTTTGGAATGAATGTTTATAACCTTGTCTACAGATATCGGACAAAAATAACCTTGTCTATAGATATCAGACAAAAGTCATTCTTGACAGTTTAAAAGAGAACCTCTTGATATACAACTTTTATGTAGAAAACGAAGAGAGATTTTGTCATCTAGAGGGTCAAAATTGAACCAGAACAAATGCTTGATGATATCAGACGAAAATTCAGACAAAAATTTTCAGTCTAAGACCTATTTTGGAATGAATGGGCATGACTTTATGTATAGATATCGGATCAAGGTCATTCCTGATGGTTTGAAAGAGAACTTATAGATATATAACTTTCATGAAAAAAGCAAAGTAAGATTTTGTCATCTAGAGGGTCAAAATTCAACCAGAAGAAATGTTAGATGATATTAGACGAAAGTTCAGACAAAAGGATTCAGTTTAATACCTATTTTAGAACGAATGGGCATAACTTTGTCTACAGATATCGGACCAATGTTATTATTGATGATTTAAATGAGAACTTATAGCTATACAATTTTCATGAAGACACCAAAGCAAGATGTTGTCATCTAGAGGGTCAAAATTAAACCAGAAGAAATGCTACATGATATCAGACAAAAATTCAGACAAAAGGTTTCAGTCTAGGACCTATTTTGGAACGAATGGGCATAACTTTGTCTATAGATATTGGATCAAGGTCATTCTTGATGGTCGAAAAGAGAACTTACAGATACACAACTTTTATGAGGACACCGAAGCGAGATTTTTTCATCTAGAGAGTTAAAATTGAACCAGAAGAAATTCCAGTCGATATTAGACGAAAGGTCAAACAAAAGGCTTCAGTCTAAGGCCTATTTTGGAACAAATGGCGTAACATTGTCTATAAATATCGGACCAAGGTCATTGTTGACGGTTTAAAAGATAGCTTACAGATACACAACTTTTATGAAGACACCAAAGGGATATTTTATCATGTAGAGGGTCAAAATCGAACTAGAAAAAATGCTAGATGATATCAAACAAAAGATTTCAGTCTAAGATCTATTTTGGAACAAATGGGCACAACTTTGTCTATAGAATATTGGATCCAGGTAATTTGTGATAGTTTAAAAGAGAACTTATTGACATACAACTTTCATGAAGACACCGAAGCGAGATTTTTTCATCTAGAGAGTCAAAATTGCACCAAAAGAAATACTAGACGATATCAAACGAAAGGTCGGAAAAAAAACTTTAGTCTAAGACCTATTTTGAAACTAATGGGCATAACTTTGTCTATAGATATCAGATATGGGTCATTCTTGATGGTTTAAAAAAGAACTTATAGAGATACAACTTTCATGAAGACACCAAAGTGAGATTTTGTCATCTAGATGGTCAAAATTTAACCAGATGAAATGCTAGGCGATATCAGATGAAAGTTCAAACAAAAAGCTTCAATCTAAGACCTATGTTGGAACGAATGGGCATAACTTTTTCTATAGATATCGGATTAAGGTTATTTTTGATGTTTTAAAAGAGAACTTATAAATATACAACTTTCATGAAGACACCGAAATGAGATGTTATCATCTAGAGGGTCAAAATTGAACTAGAAGAGTTGCTAGGCGATATCAGACGAAAATTCAAACAAAAGGCTTCAGTCTAGGACCTATTTTTCAACGAATAGGCATAACTTTGCCTATAGATATGGGATCAAGGTTATTCTTGACGGTTTAAAAGAGAACTTACAGATACACAACTTTTATGAACCAGAAGAAATGCTAGACGATAACAAACGAAAAGTCAAACGAAAGGCTTCAGTCTAATACCTGTTTTGGAACGAATGGGCATAACTTTGTCTATAGATATCAGACCAAGGTTATTGTTGACGATTTAAAAAATAGCTTATAGATAAAAAACTTTCTTGAAGACACCGAAGCGAGATTTTGCCATCTAGAGGATCAAAATTGAACCAGAAGAAATGCTAGACGATATCAAACCAAAGTTCAGACAAAAGACTTCAATCTAAGACCTATTTTGGAACGAATGGGCATAACTTTCTCCATAGATATCGGATCAAGGAGATTCATGAAAGTTTAAAAGAGAACTTATTGATATACAACATTCATGAAGATACCAAAGTGAGATTTTATCATCTAGAGGGTCAAAATTGAACCAGAATAAATGCTAGATGATATATGACGAAAGGTCAGACAATAGGCTTCAGTCTAAGACCTATTCCGGAACGAATGGGCATAAATTTGTCTATAGATATCGGACCAAGGTCATTTGTGATGGTTTAAAAGAGAACTTATAGATATACAATTTTTATGAAGACACCGAAGCGAGATTTTGTCATCTAAAGGGTCAAAATTGAACCAGAAGAAATGCTAGACGATATCAAACGAAAAGTTAGACAAAAGGCTTCAGTCTAGGACCTATTTTGGATCGAATGGGCATAACTTTGTCTATAGATATTAGATAAAGGTCATTAATGACATTTTAAAAGAGAATTTATAGATATACAACTTTCATAAAGATACCGAAGTGAGATGTTGTCATCTGGAGGGTCAAAATTAAACCAGAAGAAACATTAGACGATATCAGATGAAAGGTCAGACAAAAGGTTTAAGTCTAAGACCTATTTTAGAATGAATGGGCATAACATTGTCTATAGATATCGGACCAAAGTCATTCTTGATGGTTTAAAAGAGAACTTATCGATATACAACTTTCAAAAATAAAATGAAGCGAGATTTTGTCATCTAAAGGGGTCAAAATTGAACCAGAACAAATGCTAGATGATATCAGACGAAAGTTCAGACAAAAAGCTTCAGTCTAAGACCTATTTTGGAATGAATAGGCATGACTTTATCTATACATATCGGATCAAGGTCATTCCTGATAGTTTAAAAGAGAACTTATAGATATATAACTTTCGTGAAGACACCAAAGTGAGATTTTGTCACCTAGAGGGTCAAAATTGAACCAGAAGAAATGTTAGATGATACCCGACAAAAGTTCAGATAAAAAGCTTCAGTCTAAGACCTATTTTAGAACGAATGGGCATAACTTTGTTTATAGATATCGGAACAAGGTCATTGTTGATGATTTAAAAGAGAACTTATAATTATACAACTTTCATGAAGACACCGAAGTAAGATGTTGTCATCTAGAGGGTCAAAATTGAACAAGAAGAAATGCTACATGATATCAGACGAAAGTTTAGACAAAAGTCTTCAGTCTAGGACCTATTTTGGAATGAATGGGCATAACTTTGTCTATAGATATCAGATCAAGGTCATTTTAGACTGTTTAAAAGAGAATTTACAGATACACAACTTTTTATGAAAACACTGAAGTGAGAATTTTTCATCTAGAGGATCAAAATTGAACCAGGAGAAATGCCAATTGATATTAGATGAAACGTCAGACAAAAGACTTCAGTCTAAGACCTATTTTGAAACAAATGGGCATAACATTGTCTATAAATATCAGACCAAGGTCATTGTTGACGGTTTAAAAGAGAACTTACAGATACACAACTTTCATGAAGACACCAAAGGGAGATTTTGTCATCTAGAGCATCAAAATTGAACCAAAACAAATGCTAGATGATATCAGATGAAAGTTCAGGCAAAAGGCTTCAGTCTAAGACCTATTTTGGAACGAATGGTCATAATTTTGTCTATAGATATCCTACCCAGGTCATTCTTGATGGTTTAAAAGAGAACTTATAGATATACAACTTTCATGAAGATACCAAAGGGAGATTTTGTCATCTAGAGGGTCAAAATTGAACTAGAACAAATGCTAGATGATATCAGATGAAAGTTCGGACAAAAGGTTTTAGTCTCAGACCTATTTTGGAACAAATGCACATATCTTTGTCTATAGGTATCGGATCAAGGTCATTCTTGACGGTTTATGTAACATCTCATTCTTGTGGGAAGGTTAAAATGGTAAATGAGAGTGATTAATGAGTTTGTGAAATGCATTTCCATGTTCATGCATATACATATGAATAGTGAAGTTGTGGCACATGAAAATGATTGTACATGCATTCATGAATAATTCCAGGTATAATTGGATTGAGTTGTGATTTTTAGGTTTTTTGAGAATTTTGAAATTTTTTGTATTGAAAATTCTATTGGTTAGTCAGAATGTTGTATTTGTGAATTGGGTGAATTTAGGCATAAATTTAAGGGAAAAACTATTGAAAATAGAAAAAAGACATCAAATGAAGATTTTGAAATTGTTGAATTGTAAAGATGAGAGTTTAGGGGAGTTAGTTTCAAAAGAAACTAAGTTAGAACTTAGATGTGAGGGAAGTGACAAATGTCACTTAGGCTTATACTTTTGCTAGAAGTAGGTTACTGTTCTCTGAGTATTGAAAAGTTAAGTTATATGTCTAAGTTTATTCTTCATTGGGATCATCTTTAAGTTTTCTTTCCATACACAGAGTCTTCCATCGAACCCCTTCTAAGAGATTCTTTTGCTTTTCCTTCCTATACCAAACCACTACCCTAGGAAAAAAACCAAAAGCTGGTCATTGTCATCAGTGAAGTACGTAAATTGCATCGAATTTAGATCTTGAAGGTTTTGAAATTTTGAAAAGGTAAGTAGTGAATAACTCCTTTAGAGTTGGGGATTTATGAAAGAAAGTTGATGATTTACTATCATCAGCATGGAAATGGCATTTAAGTGTATATTCATAAATACTGTATGGTTGGGAGAAAAAATTTGGATATAGTGTTAATTTTAGTTTTTGAATGATTATTAGTGATAAGGTGACGAAAAAGTGATGTGGGAGTTGAGATAGCAATAACTTGATCTAAAATTTTAGTAAAACTTATGTACCAGTCTAGATAGATTCATCAAAATGGCCTTCATGAAAGTTATAAAGTTTCCTTTTATCTTCCCAACAATATATAGTATGAAAACTTGGACATCTGAGTTGAAAGTTAGGGTCCTTGTAAGGGGAGATGTTCGAAAACGAAGTTGTTCCTTTTGAATTTCGCATCTTCTTAGTTTTGTTCCTTCTAAATTATGCTTCTTCTTAGTTTTGCTTCTTCTTTGTTTTGATGACACATCTTCTTCTGTGTTTTATTGACATGCCTTCTTTTGTGTTTTGCTGACGCGTCTTCTTTTGTGTTTTGCTGACGTGTCTTCTTCTGTGTTTTTACTTCTTCTAAGTTTTGCTTCTTCTTAGTTTTGCTTCTTCTATGTTTTCCTGATGCGTCTTCTTTTGTGTTTTACTTTTTCTGTCTTTTTGCTTCTTCTGAGTTTTACTTCTTCTGTCTTTTTTCCGCCCGGTCATAACTCCTTCTCTAGACACCCAAATGAATTGATTCTTGAACTATGGGACTCGTAACACATCTCCCTACATCTCCACCTAAAAATCATAACCATCTGAGATGAATTGAGAAAGATTGAGTGCGAAACGTGGAACGGATACAATGAGTGCACTCTTAAAGTTTTTTGAACTAAGGTTATTCCACTGAACATACTTCGGTGTTTTGATTATATCTAGATCTATAGGATTCCAAATGAGTAATGAATTGTGATTTCGATGGTTTAAGTGAGGCATAAACCTAAGTATGAATCATACTTAGATAAGTTTTGAAATGAGACCAATTTTGTGATGATAATGATGGTCAATACCCTGTATTTTCATGAACATGCATTGTATATAAGTTAATTCATACATAAGTATCATTGGATACTTGTGATTGAAGAAATTGTGATATTATGTATATTATTTGTTATAGAGGAGCAACTGGGACGTCAACCTCCAGACGTTGCCGGATCTTCCAGGCATTAGCTTCAGGAGAAGCTTGTGAGTAACCTAAATGGTTTCTCTCAATTATTGTTTGTTTATAATTATGTTTTGAATAATGAATGAATGAGATTTGATTGTGGATTCCGGACAAAAGGTCCGATGACTATGAAATG
Source organism: Erythroxylum plowmanianum (assembly GCA_025531925.1). Taxonomy (NCBI): domain Eukaryota; kingdom Viridiplantae; phylum Streptophyta; class Magnoliopsida; order Malpighiales; family Erythroxylaceae; genus Erythroxylum; species Erythroxylum plowmanianum. The sequence continues at coordinate 11,856,509 of JANVCQ010000231.1, forward strand.
TGGATTGTGATATTGAAGTGCGGCTTGAATGTGAATGTGGAGACCTAAATGCTTATAATGTGATTGATTGTGGTACATGCATTCCATTCATGAATGCATAAAATATAATGGGAGTTATGACTAGAGTGGCCAACGATCAGAGCTTAAAGCCCAATGTGTGGAAATGAACCTCGAGCTAAAAAATGTTTCAAAGCCTCAGGCTCAACGTGTAATGAGCCCTATATCCTCTTTGGATAAGGGATAGTTATTAATGAGCACGGTATCCAAAATGGATACGGGACAGTTCAGGCACTCGATCGCAATATTGTAACAATTAGAAAGGAGTCTCATGATCATTTCATATGCATTTGGTTCTGTATGTTTGATTGTTTTAAATGCATAACTTGCTTATGCTTAAGTGGAAACGTGATACGTATGGAAAGTGCATAGTGTGATATAATTAATATGTGAATTAATGTGTTGCATGAATTGAGTGAATCATCGATGATAGTTACCTCATTGAGTTTTGCCAAAATTGCAACGATGTCTTTTAAGGATCGAGAGACAACCAAAACTACTGAGAGGTTCTACTACCGTGTAGATTGTGCTTTAACAAGAGGAGTGATGGCTCAAAGATCGATCAGCTGTGTTGGGACCCAATCCGGGAACCGGATCCCAACCGGAAGATGAAACGAAGGAAACGAAAGCAAATGGAAACAGAAATTTCTTATCGAAATTTTGAATCAGAATTTTAAAGCAATCGATAACGCGACACGATCAACGAAATCGAATAGTACAGCGAAAGACTTGAACACGAAACAAAAACGAATCGAACGTGAAACGAAAACAAAAGCGAATAATCGAAACAGAAGCACACAAAACCTTCGTGAAGTGGATCGAAGACATATCGCATCGAAACGAAACTGAACAAAACGGATCCGACATCCGGGAACAAAGAACAGAGAACAAGATCGCGTTGCGCTGGAAACCCTAATTTGACACATAACTTCCAAAATTTATATCTTCCAATTCTCAAGTCCAAAAATTTCATACTTTATATCAATTTAAAGATCAGA
>JANVCQ010000231.1:11866511-11884963 GCA_025531925.1 Erythroxylum plowmanianum
ATGAAATCTTTCTTGATTTGAAGAAAACAATGAGTGGCTTATTACTCTATTATAAACGTGTACCCACCTTGAGTTCCTTGCTTATAAACTTGCTTAGGAATGTCTTTCCTCTTGTTCCTCTTGCTCCTCTTGCCTCACTTGATTTCCTTCAATAATAACCAAAATTCCAATCAATTTGGTGTAGAAATCGGAAAGTCATACTTTAACAATTCGAACTATAACTTATGCTGAAACAAAAATTCTATTCTTAACTTCCATCTAAACTTTGAGATTCTTAGAGACTGAATCAGAACTTTATTTCTTCACAAAACTTGTATCCCTATGTCCCTAGTTTACAATGAATGAAAAATCACCTCATTTTGACATCTATAGCAAAAGTTATGCCCAAAATACCAAAATATGTCGGTGCAGGAAAATGGCCTCTCGCCGCGGCGAGGATGAGGGCACTCGCCGCGACGTGCGAAGCCAAAATCCTCCCGAAACCCAATTTTCACACATTCTTCAACCATAATCCTACCATCTCTTATACTTCATTTCTAAGCTCATTCCAACCCAAAATCATTCACAAACACAACATGATTATCAACCCTAAAAGATTAAACCATTTTTCATAAACCACTCAACAACCATTTCCTACACATGTTAAGCTATAATGGGGTTTCATGTAACCAAAACAAGATGGCATGAACTCATACTTACTTGTTTTAGCCTCAAAGTCTTCAAGTTCTTCAAAATTTCCCCAAAACTCTAGCTTTTCCTCTTTTTCTCTTCTTCTTCCTCTCTTCCACGACTTCTCCTTCTTATTCCAAGTAAAACAATAACTTCTTCTTTTTATACCCTACTCTTAATAATCATACAAATGTCCATTATGCCCCTCCATTATACCTTATAACTCTTAGACTTAAGTAATCTTCCAAAAACGCCCCTCATGCATTCTTATAACATTAACACTTAATTTCCATCAATCCATGCAATAAAATCCTTCTAACCTTGACATGCTAATTAGACTTTAAACAAAACAATTTATCTAGAAAACCCACATAAACAAAACAATTCATACTTAATAAAATCTATAAAAAATTTGGGGTCCAACAGTACCTGTCCCACATTTTTCACTCAATCTTTCTCAATTCAGTTATGTACCTGTCCCACATTTTTCACTCAATCTTTCTCAATTCAGTTCAGAGAGTTATTATTTTTGGTGATGTATAGAAATGTATTACGAGTCCAATGGTTCAAGAATCAAGTCATTTGGGTGTCTAGAGAAGAAGTTATGGCCAAAAGAATCAAACAGGGTTTTGTCATCAATCAAGTTGAACCTGTATAGGGACAAATAGAATAACTTTCCCTAAAGATGTTGGATTAAGGTATTCTTTATATGGTTTGAAATAGGACTTCAAGATATACAACTTTCATGAAGACTTAGAAGATAGATTCTATCATATGAAGGGTCGAAAATGGACCAAACTATAAGCCAGACGAAACTAGACGAAAAAGCAGAAGATACATCTTTACAGATGATATGACGTCATTATAGACGATATGATTTTACTCTTAAACATTTTATCTTATAAGGACCATAACTTTCAACTCAGGTGTCCAAAAATTTCATACTATATATCGTTAGAAATCTATAAAGATAATCTACAACTTTCTAAGAGACAACTTTGTCTATTTCAGCCTAAATCAATCCAGAATACGAATTTTACATTCATCTCCCAATGTACTATACCCAGTTCTCAACTTCCTGATGAAGTTTGAGATTCTTAAAGATAGAATTTCAATTTGATGTCTTAATAATAAATGTATACTTATGTTTCTAGTTTAATCCAAATCAAGAATCATCTGGTTTGGATAACTATAGAAAAAGTTGTGGCTAAAATACTGAAGCATACTCAGTGAACATTTTCCAGATCAACTACCAATTTTGTTTCCAAATCTTTGCTTATCACTACTCATACCAAGATCACTATTTCTACTCCCTCTACCTCTCATTTTCAATAAAATCACATTTAAAAATCAATTATACCTGAAAGTTGTCAATGAATGCATGTGCAATTATTTTTTATGTGTAGAAAAATTTACTATTCATATGTATGTGTATGTCATATTATGCATGAACATGAAATGTGTTTCCTACTTTCTCAACAATTTCTCTCATTTATTGTTTTTGCCTTAACATGGGTAATGCGATATTACATGAAATGAGCCCGGTATCCAAAATAAGTATAGGATGGTTAAATAGGTGCTCGATCACAACAAAATAAAAATGAAATTGGAGTCTCATATACATATGCATTTGCATATATGTATATATTTGTACATGTTCATGATACGAATGATTGAGTTGAATGATTGGATTTTTCTTAAATGATTATTTAAAATTTTTGTATTTATAATGTGCTTGTTGAAAGATGATGTATATTGTGATTTGGTACACAAAATTGAATGATATGAGATATAGGATTTGATTATGAATAATGTTATATATTTATGAATTTAGTTATATACTTGTGATGTTTGTGTTCTGACTTGAGTGAGCAATTCAATGATGGTTCACTTACTGAGTTCGTAAACTCATCAAAATTGCAACGTTGATTTTCAGGTATTAAGGGGACCTAGCTTCTAAGGCAATCTAGTAGCAGTCTAGTATTATCAATTTTGGAAGCAAGAATGACTCAAAGGTCTGGTCAGTTGATTTTGAAGAGTGTAGTTAGAACATTTTGGGTCCAGCATCCAGTTTCATGTTTGTGAACTCTCACATGCTATGTATTACATATATACATGAAATATGAGTGTAATAACACAATGAATTTTTATGTTTGTGAATGACGGGAAAAATGATATTTTGAATACTTGTGTTCTGTATGATGCCACCTTAAGTGAACGTGATTGTTCTAACATGTCATTCTCATAAGGTATGTCCTTGAATATCTTGTGGATGTTCGGGTATATGCTTTATAGTAATGGTGTGTTACAGGACAAGTTAAGATTAATGAAGGATTGATATTGTAATTTTAATAATTTTAATTATGATTTGCTTAATGATAAGCAAAAGTTTAAACGTGGGAATGTTTGATAGATGCACATTTGACCACATTTATACACCCATATTTGATGTATTTTGCTTGATATTTTATACTTTTATTCTATATTTGGTACTTAATTTTCTCCAAGTCAATTTATAGATTATAATTGTCTTTATAGACTAAAAGGAAAAGAATTCAGATAAAAACATAATATAAAATGAAGATTTGAAGCAAATAAGGGATACATGGTCGTGTCTATGGCTGTTTACATCTCTCAGCTCTTGAAAAATTGCAAATTTAGTAAATTTTGTGAATAAAAATAGTCCAATAGATGCCTGTGTATCTCCTAAAGACCCTAAAAGTTACTATAAAAGGACATGAGCGGAGGCAAAATAGGAGAACATACTTTTTGTTGGACTCCATTTTTGGAACCCAACTATCCAGAATCATAAAATATGAGCATACTATCCTATGGAGTTATTTCCATGAAATCTCCTTAGCCAACACCAATTCATCTTCATTCCTTTAACATCCGAAAAGTTTCCTATTTGATCAATATAGATCAAGATATGTTTAAAAAGCCAAAGTATGTTCATAACCAATTCATGCTCTTCCAACTGATTCCCCTACTTTCTTTCCATAAATCATTTTAAAATCTACACAAAAGGCTACTAATTTTTATAGAGAGATAGAAAAATGTGTTAGGAATCTATTGATTCAAGAATCACTTCATTTGGAGGTCAGATGATGAAGTTATGGACAAAAGAATCAAACATGAGTATGTCCTCAATCATATTGTACCTACTTTGGGACAAGGCATAACTTTCAATATAAATGTTAGATTAATATTGTTATAATACAGTTTCAAAGAGGACTTCAAGATATACAACTTTCATGAAGAGTCTAAAGAGAGATTTTGTCATCTAGTCAGTCAAAATCATGAATTTCAGAAATTGTTAACGGACATACACCTGCACCTAACGGACATATATAGGGTCTGGAGTGTTTTCCAGCCCTGTGAAGGTCTGTTTAATGGACCTAATATCCATTTAATGGACATGGACTGAGCTGGGAACATTTTCAGACTTGATAAGGTCCATTTAACGGACCTAAAGTTTGTTTAACGAATATGGGTGAGACAAAACTCCCTCCAAAGCATCTCCAATGGTTCCTACATCTATTCTAACATCACGCTCACTCATAATCTTCCAATTTCAACTCTTCTAGTGCGATATAACTTTGTAACAATTTAACTACCAACTTTGTTTCATTAGACTCTCTAATCTCTACTGAAATGGTTCATCCCATACGTCAAATTCTTATCATTTACTATAGTTGTCCCATATACATCTTGTGCAACATTACTAAGTTATAATGATCATATATCTCAATTTAAATATCCAAAAATTTCATACTTTATATCATTGGAAAGCTAGAAAGATAATCTACAACTTTTAAGATGATAACTTTGTCTAATTCAGCCTATATCAATATAATTTTTCTCCAAAATGTACAACACAAATTCTTACCCCCTATGAAAACTTGAAAATGCAATGTACAAACTTTGAAAGTCATAAGCCAAAAATGCTATCATATTTCAATATCATCAAAAGATAAGCGTTTTATAAAGCTTCAATGGGCATTCTAATCCATAATACATCATGTCGAAAAATCCCAAAGTACAAATAATACTTGAATTGAGACTAGAAATTTATGTTTACAAAATCTAGCTTAAACTACAAAATATGCCTAATTGGAGTGATGATGTGACTCTCTTTTACTCGATCTCTTGCTCATCACCTGAATAGGGGAAGAAGAGTGGGGGTGAGTTTAAAAGCTCGTGGGTAATAAGTTTATAATAGAGAATAAACAAAATCATTGAAATGTTCATTTGTCGTACAAAATTCATATTGAATTCATGAAACGCATAGTTCTCAAATTCTCAACCAAATTTACAATTCTAGCTTAAAACTTATAATTAAACATCATCAAATAAACGTAGCATGTACATTTAACCATCAAAGAATAACACTCAATTATGCACCATACTTTACAATTCAAAAATGCAATGCACAAATAAATGGCTCAAGAGTTCTATAGAACAAAATAGAGAAACAGAAGTTTACATCGTGAAAAAAATGAGTCCGATTCTCAGGATCTCGTGTGCCTCAAGCAGGCAGTCGGGAAAATGCTTTAGGTCAATGTACACGTGAATAAAGAAACAGGTTCCTCTCTTGCCTAAACAAAAGCACATATTCATACTCAAATCATTCCATCATATGCTCATACTTTCATGTTCTTTTCATTTATACAAAATGCCATGACATTTTTCAAGACATAACATAAAATTTTTCAATGCATTTCCTTCTTCAATTCGCAATTCATCAACAAAATTCATATACCAAACATATAAAGATTTATCAAATCATTCAAATAGCAATCATGTAACATTTATAAAACAATTGAAATCATTTAATTCTCTTTCTTTTGAAAACATAGTCATGGCTCATTACTCAATTATAAACATGTAACCCACCTTGAATTTTCTTGCTTAATACTTACTCAAAGATGCCTCTCCTCTTGTTCCTTTTGCTTTCCTTGATTTTCTTCATCAATGGAAAAATTTCCCATTCAATAGGGTTACAAATTGGAGACCCATAAAGCACATTCACTAAAATTGATTCTAAAATACTTAAACCCATGCATTTCCTAAGCTTCAAGAACTAAAACCTTTCCAAAAATCCAAAAGATTCAAAATGGGCTTACCTTGATTCTTCTCCAAATAAAGAGATATTTGGCTCTAATGGAAGCTCTTATCTTCCTCTTTCTTTTTCTCTTCTTGAACAACCTCAAAATCTCTCTTGAAAGCTGAGAAAGATCAACCCTAGATTGGTTTTCTCTTCATTTCTCTCCTCTCTTGATTGGTTTTCTCTTCATTTCTCTCCTCTTTTTCTTTTTTGTGCTTCTCTCTTCTCTCTTCTTCTCACTCACGTTTTCTTCCTTCTTTAAGAACAAGACAATATTTCTTCTACCACTTCTACACTTAATAAGCATAAAATGTCCACTTTGCCCCTTCCCTCATGCCTGATGTCTTAAAATGCTTTAGTGAATGCCAAAATTGCCCTTGCACATGTACACTCTTACAATTTAATTAACTAACTAATGTAATAAAATCTTACTAACATTTACATAATAATTAACTCCAAAAATTAATCTAGCAAGACCTCAAAATCTATTTAAGTCATGATTAACTCAATAAAAATAATAAGAAAATTTTCAGGGGCTAACATTTTTAGTGTCAATTACAGATATAGGGAATATTCATAAGGGACGATATTGATCTAGAGAAGCAGAAAATGGGAAGAAGTTATCAAGAGATCCAATATATTACAATCTCAAACTTCAAACTTATAAGAACATTCAATAGAAAAGAAGGGAGATTTAGAATTATGAACCATTTGTTTTCTATTTTTTCTCCCTGTTTATGTTTGATTTTTTTTTATCATGTGTAACTAAACATCATTAGTGTCTAAGTGTGATGAACCCTAGTTTGTCTGACAATATGTTTTGATTCTTTTATTTAATGTAATTGTTTTGGTTGATCTTGTGATTAAATTATATGTATGTTCTAATAGATCTAGAATATTACTACATATTCTGATTTCATAACATAGAGATTGAGAAATCCTATGTATGAATAGATCTACCATAATTGAAAGGAGTTAATTGTAAACCTAGAGATAGGTCGACTAAATCCTCTAGATTAAGGTCAAACCACCAATCAGTAAAGTAAACTTAGAATCTTTAACTTGAAGAATTTCAGTTAATAAACCTAAGATTAGTTATTAGTAGTCTCAAGAGAGTTAATAACATAAGATAGGAATTTTCATGTTCCAATAGCCAATAAAACAATTACATAATAAAAGGTTAATTATCTAAGGTTTTAGAGCGATTCATCACCTAAACACAAATTCTTGATATTGATTGTTTTCTACATGATTTTCTTTATTCTTTGCTAATTATTTCTTCCCATTTTATTTTATCTATTTTAATATTAGTTTTTATTAAAAAAACTCAATTTATATACTAGATAATAAGATAATAGTAATTACCAATAATTATTGTCTTCGTGGGATTCGATCTGCATTTGCTTATGCTAGTTATAGCTACTTCGTGCACTTAGGGTTAATTCAATATTGACAAACTCAAAACCAATCAATCAATAAGATTTTTTGTATTTACCCTTTGATTTTGTCTGGTTTGATCTCATTAAGGAACAAGAAAGGACTAGTTGGAAATAGAAATGTTAAGATCATACGAATGAAATTTCTATGCTACCCATCCATACTTTATCCATTTTGCTAATTATATTGATATTTATAACTACTAATGAGTTTAGTCATGATACTTTTGACAAAGATTTCTTTGATATGATATTGATATGATTGATGAACCAGATTGTTTAAAGATGATTTTATGATAATAGCAATTTAGAGCTTATAACCTCTATTATGACATATAATTACAAGGTATTATATACATATATATATGTAGTCCAGGTGGAAGATTGTTGAAATTTTTAATGGAATTATATATATAGATAATTATATGTTATATGCTATTATGAGGATTGGCCAAGTCAAAAAACTGAGCATAACTTGAGATGATCCTCATTTTAACACATTCATTTCCACTTTCTTAAATTATCCTTTTACTTGTAGAGGCCTTACATTTTGTGTTAGATCTATAACTATTAAAATCCAAATATACTAAATCTTTCACAAGCAATTCTTTTAAACAAATCATTAAAATAGATTTTATGAACCTATACTAGGTAATAAGCATCTCCCTCTATGGTAGTAGGTTTTGTTCTTCCTTTTATTAAACAATTTACACCCACATTCCACAAATTTCCAGCATGCAAATCCCACTTAAACCCATCAATAATAATCGTTCAAATATCTAGGCCCATTTTTGCATTCGATTATGATATTTTCCACATTTCATATCATTTTGAAGTAAATTACTTGCTAACATAAAAATCAGGTATAATATATAAAATACACAAGAAGGGGGGTTGAATTGTGTAATCTTTTCAAAAATATTAATCTTTTGAGATTTCTTGAATTTCTTTACGAAATTCAGATGATCACAAAAACACTTTACTAAAGTTGATAAGTAATGCAATCGCAAGTAATATTATCTACTCGTTTAATAATAAGAAAATTAAAAGATAAGGTTAGAGAATAGATGCTACGATTTTATACTAGTTCAACCCAAACCTTGGGCTACGTCCAGTCCTCAGAGTTTATCTGAGATTTCACTATACTCTTCAACTTTACAAATATTCTTTCTACATTTTTAGAGTCTCTTTAGGTCTCTCTCACAAAGTATTCTTTATCTGCTATCTTAGCCTCTTCAGGCTCTAGCCTTTCTTTCTCTCTCTAGGAAAGATATTTTTGAGCTTTATGTTACAGATGTATTCGCTCTCTTCTTTCGCACTTTGAATACAGAATTTCTCTAAGTATTGTACAATCAAAATTTCTCTCTTGTCAAAACATTATTTAGTCTTTGAATCAAACTAGTACTTATAGCCTAAGTCTCCAACTGTCTACTTGAGAAATTGCTTCTTGAATATTCTAGAAACCGTTATTAGTTGAGTCCTGTAACTAACTCCAACTAACTAACTAACTGACATTCTAGAATATCTTCCTTTTGTATCTTATAGAGTAATACTTCTTCTGTTATCATGTTTCATCTGATATTGCGCTTCGTTTGATATTGTGCTTCGTCTGGTGTTGCACTTCGTCTGATGTTGCGCTTCGTCTGTTGTTGGCTACACATCTTCTGGGTTTGACTAAATGTTACTTACTTTTTTCTGTTGTAATATCCCGTTCTCATACTAAGGGTTAGAACCTGAAAATTTGTTACATGTGAGCTCAAAGATAGATTAAGGGAATGCATTTTCTTACTCATGCATAATGTTAGCATATATGCACATAAATATTGAATCCTTGCACATAAAAATAATTGTACACGCATTCATTGACAACTTCCAAGTATAATTAATTTTAAATTTGATTTTATTGAAAATTAGAAGTATATGGAGTCGAAAGAGTGATCTTGGTATGAGTAGTGATAAGGAAAGATTTGGAAACAAAATTGGTAGTTGATCTGGAAAATGTTCATTAAGTATGCTTCAGTCTTTTAGCTACAACTTTTATCTAGTTATCCAAACAAGATTATTCTTGATTTGGATTAAAATAGAAACATATGGATACATTTCTTATGAAGACATCAAATTCAAATTCTGTTTTTAAGAATCTCAAAATTTGTCATGAAGTTGCAAACTGGGTGCAGTACATTGGGAGATGAATGTAAAGTTTGTGTTCTGAATTCAAGGAAAATTCTGGATTGATTAAGATAGATTTAGACAAAGTTGTCTCTAGAAAGTTGTAGGTATTTCATTTATCTTTCTAACGGTATATAGCATGGAATTTTTGGACATCTGAGTTGAAAGTTATGGTCCTTATAATGGAAGATATTTAAGAGTAAAGTCATATCGTCTATAAAAATGTATTATCTGTGATGACTTCATATCGTCTATGATGACTTCATTTCATCTATAAAAATATATCATCTATGATGACATCATATTTTTTGTAAAAATGTATCGTCTGTGATAACATCATGTCGTCTATGATGACGTCATATCATCTGTAAAAATGTATCATCTGTGATGACGTCATATCATCTGTGATGATGTCATATCATCTGTAAAAATGTATCGTCTGTAATGATGTCATATAGTTTATGATAACATCACATCGTCTGTAAAAACGTATCGTCTGTGATGACGTCATATCGTCTATGATGACATCATATCTTCCATAGTTGACTTTCTGCTTCTTTTGTTGTTGACCGAAACTTCTTCTTATGTGTACATTCATCTGGTCAATTTTTGACCCTTCAGATGATAAAATTTATCTTCAAGGTCTTCATGAGATCTTGAAGTCCTCTTTCAAACCATCCAAAGAACACCCTAATCTGACATCTTTAGGGAAAGTTATGGCAATTTTTCCAATTCGTCTATTTTTTCGTTTGGTTTCGTATGATCCTATCATCTGCTCAATTTTTGACTCTTCAAACGATAGAATTTGTCTTCAAGGTCTTCACAAAAATTATATATCTTGAAGTCCTCTTGCAAACCATCCAAAGAACACTTTAATCAGATATCTTTAGGGAAATTTATGGTAATTTGTCCAATTCATCTACTTTTTCAATTCGTCTGCCTTTTCGTCTAATTTCATCTGAGCCTATCATTTGGTCCATCTTTGAGCCTTCAGATGATAGAATTTGTTTTTAAGTCTTTCACAAAAGTTGTATATATCAAATTCCTTTTTGAAACTGTCTTAAGATGATCTTAATCCAACATTTTTAGTGAAAGTTATGCAAATTGTCTAGAGATGGGTTCAATATGATTTGAGGACAAAACCTTATCTGATTCTTGCAGCCATAACTTTGTTGTCCGACCTCCAAATCAAGTGATTATTGAAACCTTGGATTCATAGGACATTGTTCTACCTCTACACAAATATTGGTAGAATTATGAATTGATTTCAAAAAGATTGATTGAACGAAAGTGATGGGATCTGTTGGAAAATTATGAACTGGTGTGATTTCACTAAACATGTTCTGGTATTTAGATTATACTTGGACCTATAGGATTCTAAATGAGATGATTTTTAATTTGGAGTAAACTAGAGATATAGACTTACAAATTATATGTAGAAGTAGAAGTGTGACTCGATCTATAAGATGTTTAATTTTCGGAAGGAAGTTGTATATAGTATACTATTTTAAACAAGAGCAGTCCGAAAATGTTTGAAGTATATCTTTCAAATCACTAAACCAAATTGAATGATTTTGGTGTCATGGGAACATAAGACATAGGAGAACATGTTTCTAGAAGAAAGTGTTGCAAAATAACTTCAGTTTCAGGGTCAGAAAGAACATGCAAAGTTGACCCAAAATGATGTTTTATGGAAAAGTCTAGAAGTGATGTAATAGGTTATGACTTGTGTTTCATTGGTTTTATTAAGTCATAAACTTAAGTACAAATAATACTTAAGTGAGTTTTAATAAAGTGAAATGGATAAGTGGCTAAGAAATGGATAAGTGTCCCAGCTTTAAAGTTGAGTTTTAATAACCTTGGAAGATAAGTTACTGTACTTGCCTTCATTTCTTTCTGTCGAAGTTTCTTTCTCTAGTATATCTTCAACACAGATGTTTTCATCAAAAGCTCCACCAAAGCTAAACTATGCTTACCCTTATCTTTTGCTGTTACCACTTTGTCATCTGTTTCTTTTGCCTTAAGAAAACCTAACCCAAACCCTCTGTAAGATGAAGTACGTGAGTTGCATGAAAGATAGGGCTTTGTGATGGTTGAAAATTTTGGAGTTTTAACAAGTAAGTATCATGTTAATGCTTATGAGAAGTCTGAATATGAGATAAAATGGATGGTTTATCTGACATAAATTATTCATGGAAAAAGTGGCCATTTTCACGAATACAGTACAAACTAGAAAAATTCAGATGTGTTGTTTTTATGTATTTAGGAATTCTTATGTGATATGATGGTGTAGAGATGATTTTGAGTAGAAAGATCATTGAATACATGCAGGAGAAGAGTGTAAAAATTTTGAAAGTGATAAGGACTTATATGCTCTGTTTTCCTTTCTAATTGTGTGTATATATATATATATACATAAGTGAATATTTTGGAATATTGAGGATGAACAAACATAGGATTAAAGTTAAGGAAATCAGAGAGAGAGAGAGATGATGATGTCAAATTTTTAGTGGGATTGAAATGGAAGGCTGCTAGTGATAAATTAGTGAATGAATTGTTGACATCAAAGTACCAAAGGTATGAGTATGTTTAGGGATAATAATATTCACTTAATTGAGTGATTTATTTATGAAATGAAAATGAGCGTAAGATATAAAGTTGGTAAAGTAACCGGGATTATCATTGAGCATGCATTTTACATAGTCCAAATAACTATTTGTGCATAAATGAGTTTTGTAACATGTGTGAATTGTGTATTTAATAAATGGGTCGTGCAGGTTAAACATTCGCATACAGGCGTATCCAAAATTTGGAAGCAAATGCTATTTTAGAGCGTATTGTGAGTTGACCGAGATGGTCTCATCTTGTTATTTGTTCTGTTTTGAATTTTGTATTAATTGACTACTAAATATCTATATGATTGTGATTGATTGTGTTGGTTTTCAGATAGTAGGTCCGATGATTGTGATGTTTGGTTGAGATATTTAAGTGCTGCTTGTATGTGAATAAGATGAACTAAGTGTACGTAATTTGATTGTTAAATGTGCTCTGAAGGTGCATTTGCATGTAAGTGAAAATGTGTTGAATGCCATACTAAGGTCCAATGATATGGGAATATGATTGAATGGGAGCATGCAAATGTGATTGATGCATTTCATTTCATGAATGCATAAAACATAATGGCCGTTACGACCAGAGTAGCCACCGATCAGAGCTTAAAGCTTAACGTTTAATGAGCCCTGTATCCCCCAAGCAGATAAGGGACAGTTAACACTAAGCCTTATGTGGGACAGTTTAGGCATTTGGTCACAACAAAGTAACAAATGAAAAGTGGGTCTCATGTGCACTGCATATACATAATATGAATGATTATGTATAGTTGTGAATGTGATTATGTGTTATTTGACTGGGTGAGCCATCGATGATGGTCACTCATTGAGTTTGCAAAACTCACTCAAAATTTACAAATATTTTTCAAGATCAGAAGAATACCCCGTTAGGCAAACGGTAGTATCCCTATAGCATACAAGTAAAGGATAGAGGTTAGGATCAGTTCGCGTCTTCATTTATAGTTTCCTATTTTTGTATAAAATTGTATATTATGAAACTATTGTATAAATGATTTATGTTGTAATGTAAAGACATTATGACTAAAGTGTTTTATTTTTTAATGGGCCCCAAGTGATTAGTGAATCTCTGATGAGTTGTGTACTGGTTGTTACGTGTGACTGAAAATGTTTATGAATGGAAGTGGGCCCCAAATTTTTTCTTGATTTCTACGCATTTAATTGTATTCAAAGAAAAAAAAATTATGTAATGAGTTTTGACTATTTCAGTACGCTAACATGCCACCTTCATAGGGCACAGACTCATATATCACCCAAGATGTCAAGTTTGGGTCTTGTGGGAGTGGGATGCTACATCTGCACACTTAACAAACTTATTAAAACAATCAATACATTTCTAAGATTATTATTATTTGATTGTCATCAAAATTAATAGAAGTGAAGTCCTCTTGACTTAACAATCTCCCCCATTTTTGATGATAGCAAATAATCATAATTTTAGAAGATAAAACGATATTCAGACTAATAGATGAATAGCCTAAGTTTCCAACTGTCTACTTGATAAATTGCTTCTTGAATCTTCTAGAAACTGTTATTAGTTGAGTCCTGTAACTAACTCCAATTAACTAACTGATTGACATTCTAGAATATCTTCTTTTTGTATCGTCCAGAATAATACTTCTTCTGTTGTCACGTTTCGTCTGATATTGCACTTCATCTAGTATCGCACTTCGTCTGGTATTGTGGTTCGTCTGTTGTTGCGCTTAATCTGTTATTGACCGCGCATCTTTTGGGTTTGATTAAGTGTTACTTACATTTTTTTGTACACTTAACAGACTTATCAAAACAATTCATACACTTCTAAGATTATTATTATTTGATTGTCATCAAAATTAATAGAAGTGAAGTCCTCTTGACTTAACACATTTATCATTACTACCACTTTATAACTATTCATGCAACTAACATGTTGATCAATAATAGAATAACTTCCTAATGGTCTTTATAGTACTCTTCAACGGCGTACTCGTGTTTTTTGAACTCTTTAAGATTCATATTGTAAACATCATTTGTTTTATTCACCATTTTCATAAAACCAATTTTTAACATCATAAAGTTTTTATATTACTTTCTTCATATAACCGATTTTTTATATACGAGCATCATCTCACTTCCTATTCTATATCTCATTTTTCCCTTTCCTTAATTATCCTCATCCTTCCTCCTACTTTCTTATGTTGTTTCTTCTCAAATGGTTTTCTCACCTAAATATTTTTCCTATTTTAGTAACAAATTTTTAAACTTTATGCTTCTCCTTTCCTTTTTACCATTTTTAGTAAAATGTCTAATCTTATGTCTCCTTCCAACTCTATCTCAAACTGAGTCCTTCAAGATTTTCCACTTCTTCTTACTCCTATATAACTTTCCCAAGGAAACCAAAAGAGATCAAGCCCCCCAACTTCTTCATCTGCTCTAAATGCTTTTAACTTTACTATTTACTCTCTTGAGTCTCCTTCAGCTCCCTTTCCCCCCACCATAACCCTCCATTTGTTTCTGATACTTTTATCCTCAAGTGTTCTTAATGTTAAGTTATAGCTGACTCAAATTCAAATATCAATCTCCAATATATTGTCCTCTTATATATTTTTTATGATGCTTCTTGTTACTCCTCCTTTAGAGATACTAAAAAAACAGTTGTCTCTAAATGGTCCTTGACTCTAATTGGCCTCTTTATAGATAAGAGACCAACATTTCCAAGAATTCATACTCAGGCTTTTCATTTGGAATAAAATGACTAAAATGAGGTTTTAGTTAATGAAGAGGATAATTTTCTTTTTAAGCTTGAATCCACTTTTGTGTAACATCTCGTTACTATGTTGTAGCTAAAATAGAATATATGAGAGATGATTGAGAGATTAGAAAATGCATGTCATGCTCATGCATAATTTAACATGCACATATATGTGAATAGCAAAATTTTGCACATGAATATTGAATTTTTGCACATGAAAATGACTGTATATGCATTCATTGACATTTCGGGTATAATTATTTCTAAATGTGATTTTTATTGAGAATTGTGGGTTTTATGTGTTAAAAATTGATTTAGAGAGTGTACTTGCAGATTTAGAATTTTTGAAATTTTTGGAGAAATTTCTAAAAATTTGTTGGGTATTTTTGGACTAGGAAAATTACCAAATGGCAAAATTATTAATAAATGCTACTAAAAATTACTATCCAATGGCAATGGAAATTTTGATAAGTGACTTTAGGATTTATTAACAAGTGCCATTAAAAAATTGGGAGACAATTGGAGTAGAAATTGAAATTGATTGAACTAGTTAAATGAAGGAACTTATTTTAATGCTTTAGAAATTCGAGCAAGTGACACATGTCTTAAGTTGGCTTTTTTAATTAAAGGACCCCCCTTTTATTTTCTCTCTCTCAATGCTTCTCCTTTCAAAGAACCTAGGCATTTTGTTTTAGGTTCGCTTCTTCTCTCTTTCGTAGCTTCTCTTCTCTTCTTCTTCTTGATTTTTATTCTTCAAATCTCTACCCATGTTGAACCTCTCATCTTCCATTTGCTACTCCTTTACTTTGCTCTCTCTTTCATTCCCACTAAAAACCCTAACCTTTTAACCCTAAAGATGGTGATGATCGTGGGTTATGTTTAAAGTTAGGTATTTTTATTTTCTTAAAGAGTTTGAAGATTTGGTAGCTAAATCAAGTGAGTCACGTATTAATTTTATGGGCAATGTTAAATAGAGCATTTATGATGATAGTTAGAGGTTAATGTATGAAATGGTGCTTTGTGTATATATGTTTCATGGATGATGAAGAGTTTGTGAATTTTTTTTTCTTATACATATATGCTAGATGAGTAATGAGTTACAAAGATGTTTTGTTTCATATAAATGCTAAATAATAGGTTAGGAGTTGTTTTATGGATGATTAATGCTGTATATGATGAGTAAGAAACTATGAGTTATGCACACATGTTTGTAAGATGTATTGGTTGTGAAAAGGATGTTTTAATGAGAGTTGGGAGTTGATGAATAGGTACATGAACATATCTTGTTTTTGGGTTAATGATCAAATTTAGGTTATGCTTTGTTGATGAATGATATTGACATGAAATGGAGTTGAAAACGGGTAGGGGGAGGGAGGGTAAATGAAGTAGAAAATGGTGATCTTTACACAAGCTAAGTTAGGTACAAAAATCTGGGAAGTTTGAGGATGATTGATTGGAAAATATTCATTGATTATACCTCAATCTTTTAGCCATAACTTTTTCTTTAGTTATCCAAAATTTGGATTAAACTAGAGACGTATAGCTACATTTTTGTAAAGAAATCGAATTCAAATTATGTTTATAAGAGTCTTAAAATTTGACCTGAAGTTGAAAAATTAGGTATGCATTTGTGGAAGTTCTCCGCGACAAACTTTTGGAATTCGTCGCAATGAACTTGAAGGTTTAACTAGGATTTCTTTTGGGTAAAGTTCGTCGAGGCCAACTCTAGGTTTTGCCAAGGTGAACTTGTGAAAATTTTATGAGAATTCCTCTCTGGAGGATTTCATCGCGGTGAACTTTTCTCTGCACTAAACATGTTTTAGTATTTTGGACATATCTTTTTCTATAGTTATCCAAATAGACTGATTCTTGATTTGGAGTAAACTAGAGAATAGGGCTACAAATTATCTAAAGAAATCAAATTCTGAATTAGAATATAAGAATTTCAATTTCTAGGTGGAAGTTGAGTATAGGGCACTATCTTAGAATAAAAATAGTCCAACAATATTTGGAGTATAACTTTCATAATATTGAATCAATTGAATGATCTCGATGTCAATAGAAACCTCAGGCATAGGGGAGAAATTTTATAGTTCCCTATTTGCATTGTCTAAATGATCAAGAATAGTATACCTGAAAATTAGTTTTTGGGAAAAATCTGGAATTTTGATCAATGAGTTATGAATTGTGATTTTTATGGTTTTATTGGGATATAGACCATAAGTATACACGGTACTTATGTGAGTCGGTAATACAAATGTTTATATGATGAGAATAATAGATAGATAACCATTATTGTCATGACATGCATGGTGCAAATTTTATATACATATATGTGCATTATAAAACACTTACAGTTATGCCAATTTGTGATATGTATATATTGTTGCTATAGAGGAGCAACTGGAATGTCAACCTACAGATGTTGCCTGGAACTTCCAGATATTATCTTCGGGAGTGACTTGTGAGTAACCTAGATGGTTCTACTCAATTATTTGTTGTGTTAGATTATGTTTGAATTGCTTCATGAATGTGAATTGAATTATGTTGATTTCTGAACAGAAGGTCCGATGATTGTGAAATATGTTTGAGATATTGAAGTGCTACTTGCATGTGAATGTAACAAACTAAGTCTTTCATAATATGATTGATTGAAAATGTGAGATGCATTCCATACATGAATTCCTAATCAGATAATGGGAGTTTTGACCGGAGTAGTCACCGAAAATGAGCTAAAAGCTCTAAAGTGCATAAGAGCCTAAGGCTCACTATGTAAAATGAGCCCTGTATTCCCAATGGATAAGGGACAGTTATAAATGATCCCGGTATCTACAATATATACAGGACAGTTTAGGCACTCGGTCATAACAACATAATAATTGGAAAAGAGTCACATGAGCAACCATATGCATTTTATTAAGCATGCTGGATTGTTTGAGATGCTAAATTGTCTACTCTTGAGTATGAATGTGGTATATGATGAACTATTCAAGGTTGTGAAATATGTGTTATATATACTAATGTGATGCATGAATTGAGTGAACCATCGATGATGGTTACCTAATTAAGCTCACAAAACTCATCCAAAATTGCATGTTGACTTTTTAGGACTAAGAGACAACTTTAGATACTAAGAGATGTACAAACAACATAGATGTAACATCCCATCACGGATAGGAAGGGTAAAATAATCATTTGGAACAGGTTCTGAGTGTTTAAAAATTTGTCTTGGTATGTTCATGCATTCGTATATAGATGTGAATAGTAAATTTTGCACATGTAATGATTGTACATGCATTCATGGCATTCCCCGATAAATGTGTCTATAAATGTGATTATTGTGAAAAATGTGATGTTGTGCTTGAAAATTTAATTGGAGTGGGTCGTTGTGTGTTTTGAATTTTGGGAGAATTTTAGAAATTTTTCTGGAAATTTCGGGGAAAATTTTCGAACCGGAAAAATTGCCAAGTGGCGGATTGATTGGATTTTCGGTACCGAAAATGATTGTCCAATGGCATTGAAAAATTAGATACATGATTTTAGGATTTATTACTTTGAGCCATTGGAATTTTGGGACAAAATTGGATTAGAAATTGAATAGAAATTGGAAAGAAACCTTTAGAGTTCTTAAAAAAAGGACAAGTGGCAAGTGACACTTGTCACTTGCCTACTTATGTCTTAAACTTGGTTTATATAAAATATCCTAACTTTTG
>JANVCQ010000231.1:11903706-11922873 GCA_025531925.1 Erythroxylum plowmanianum
TTCAAAATCCCTCTTGAAAACTAAGAAATGGAGAAACCCTAGCTTTTTCTTCTTTTTCTCTCCTTTCTCTCTTTTTCATGCTTCTCTCTCTTTCTCTCCTTTCATTCACTTTTTTTGCTTCTTCTAAATGTAAGACACTCTTTTCTTCTTCCTTTTATGCCATTAATGATTGAACAATTCCCATTTTGCCCTTACTTATATGCCTTGTAACTTACATGCTTAAGTGACTTGCCAATGTTTCCCATCATGCAAATCTTACCACCTTAACACTATAATTCAATTAACCTATGTCATAAAACCTTGATCACTTTAACATGCTAATTATCTCCACAAAAATAACATAATTAATCCATCAATACCTCAAAATTCATTTAAGTCATTGCCTAGCTTCTTCCAAAAATCAAGACCTTTTCTGATTAGGTAATTGAAGGAATTTGATAACACTTCCTCCTAGAAAAATGTTTCTCATTGTCTCAATTTTTTAATGACATCAAAATCATTCAATTTGGTTTGGAAATCCGAAAGTCATATCTCAAACTTTTCCGAACTATTCTTATACTGAAACAATATTTTGTACTCAACTTCCATCCAAAAATTGATATTCTTAGAGACTGAATTAAACTTGACTTCATCAGAAAATTTGTAGCCCTATCTCTCTAGTTTACTCCAAATCAAATATCATCTCATTTGGATAACTAGAGAAAAAGTTATGGCTAAAACACTGAATCAAACTCAGAGAACATGTTTTAACTTATAACTTCCAACTTTTAACTTCCAACCTTTCACATATAATAGTTCTAACTTCCAAGAAAAGTTTAGGGTCCAACATTATGGATATAGATTCAATGTGATTGATGAAATGTCCTAAATCATTCCATATAGTCATTGTGACTATAATCCTACGACTTAGATAAGTCCAGAGTATGAAATCCCTCATACATAATATGAAAACTAACCCCTTCCATTAATATAGGAAGAACCATAATTCTTTTAGAGTTAGGGTTGTTGGGTAAACCTAAGCTCACTCTATACGGATATGTTCGAACCATGGAAATAAGATTTTTGGATTAATGGGTCGTTTTTCACTAGAAGCATTGATTTGTTGAGTAAACTCAAGTTAGCATAGACCAAGGTGCAGTTGGGTAGTGTACATCAGATGTACATGCATCAAGAGTTGATAACCCAATGTGTATGCATACATCATGAGTTGATAACAATAGACGATAGTTGCATCTATGATGCAATTGGTATGACCGATACCTACCGATTAACCTAAGGTGGCTTATTGGATAAACTCAAGGTTATTCTTAGTAATGTCGAATATCGACCCACTAGGACACTTTTTTCATAATTTTTCTTGGATTCATAGTGAGGGCTATGAATTCTTTGAAACTAGTGAGAGTTATATGCATGTCATATAAGTCCTTATGATTATGCATGTATTTGTATTCTAACATTCGTTCTCTCTTCACATCTAGGTTGATTGAAGATGTATTCAGTGTGAATTTGCGCTCACTTATGGATTCTAATAAATTAATTGGACCCAATTTCCTTAATTGGATGAGAAATTTGAGAATTGTTTTTAGATTTGAGGAGCTAGGCTATGTCCCAGACATTCCACATCCTGATCTACCTGCTGTTGATGCTTTTGATGAGGATCAGAAAGCATATCGTAAGCATCTCAAAGATAGTGACTTGGCTACCTGCATTATATTAGCCTCTATGTCACCAAAGCTTCAGAAGTAGTATGAGTCTATGGATGCTAATACCATAGTGTTTCATCTTAGGGAGATTTTTGATGAGCAAGATCAGTCTAAAAGGTTCGAGACCTCGAGATTGCTCTTTATGTCTAAGATGACTCCGGGGACATCTGCAATGCAATAGACACTGAAGATGAATGGTTATATTGAGAGGTTAGCCATCTTGGGTTTCGTTATGGAATATGAATTAAGTGTTAACTTAATTCTGGTTGGATTATCTAATAGTTATTCACAGTTTGTGTTGAACTATTGGATTAACCAAATCTCCACGACAATCCCTGAGTTGATCAATCTACTCAAGATAGCAGAGCAATCTATCAAGAAGGATAACAAGCTAGTGATAGTGGTGGGCTCTTCTTGATGGCGTGGTGGTGGCTATGATGGCTGGTGGTGGTGGAAATGGTAGCTGGTGGTGGTGATTTGAAAATTGGATAGATTTAGTCTTATCGGGTAAAAAACAAAATAGTCGATTTCTAACTCATGTTCTGGATGATTGGCTGGGTCAAATGGGATGGAATTGAATGTCAAATTTAAGTTCAAGATATGAACTACAACTTTGGTGAGGAATCGTGAGAATTTGATGTCTAGAAAAAAAGTTATGAATTTTCTTGACAGATTCATTCTAGATTAGGAAAGTACTAAAACTATGGGCTCAATATTTAGGCGATTTCAAAGTGCATTTCTGGGCAAACGGCTAGGAATTTGGGGGTGGTTCTAAAGACTAAATTAAAGTTCAAGAAAGAACTACAACATTGATGAAGAAAGTTTCTCAATCTGATGAGTAGAAAAAAAGATATGATTTTTTCCTTAAACAGGTCGTTCTGGAAATGGAAAGCTAGAATTGTGGAAATCAGCTGGAAAGTTAAACGGGTGATAGATAGGTGTTTGTTTTTGGAAACAAACAAAACCCTTTGGAAACTAATAAACCCAAATGATTAAATTCTAAATGCAAATTCTCTCTCAATTTGATAAAATGATATGAAATCCAATGATAGTTTTTACAATGCAATATATAAGGAAATAAAAACAAATAAAAGGTCATGAAGGAGAACCACATGTTGGTTTCTCTTCAACCATTAAAACAACAATAAAATGACATAATTAAGGAAATTGAGTAATTAAAATTGAGTTGGTAACTAAAGTCTCATAAGGGACAAATCAAACAAGATAAATGCATTTTGTTCACCAAATATCTTCAGCCAAAATTGAGCTATACTTAGGCTGAGAACTTGAGCTTCAAATATCATCAAAGAGTGCAACATAAGCTGGGTTTTTCTACCGAAATAACATTAGGAGAATGAGCTTCAAAAATCATGCATTTATAAGTCCCAAAGGGCTTAAGTAAAACCTGTAGCTTTAGGCTGAAATTTGGTTCTTCCTCAAGCGCCTCTTCTCTAACCTAATCACTATCTTCACTATCATTTGAACTTGTTGGTCCAAGACCTATGTCAAAAATGTCTTCCAAGGTTGCACTTGATGGACCTCCATCATTTCCCCTCCTTTAAAGCTTTCCTCTTGGGCAGAATTTTGAGTCAGTCTAGAACTTATAATATCCTCTACATACTTAGTCAAATCACAAACATTAAAAGTGTTTGAAATCTTATAAGTGTTTGTTAATTCTACCTTGTATGCGTTTTGATTAATTTTCTTGAGGATTTTGAATGGGCCTTCGACTCTAAGCATTAGCTTGTTTTTCCTTTTAGAAGGAAATCTATCCTTTCTCAAGTGTATCCAAACAAGATCACTTTCTTTGAACTGCACAATCGTCTTCAACTTGGCTTGCTTCTTATAGGCCTCATTTTCCTTCTCAATGAGAGCTTTGGCTTTGGCATGAAGTTTGACAATCTCCAATGCTCTATCCTCAACCTTCATATTGAATGGAATGCTTAAAGGGGCCGGACTCAAATTAAGAGGAACAAGGGGGTTAGCTCCATAAACTAATTACAAAGCAGTAAACTTTGTAGTCTTACTTTTTGAATTGTTGTAAGCAAATTTGGCATGTGCAAGTAAATTGTCCCAATTCTTCACTTTTCCCTTCAATAAGCCTCTCAAAATGTTTCCAAGACTTTGGTTGACCACTTCGGTTTGACCATCCATTAAAGGATAGAAGGTCGTTCTAAACTTCAAAGTAGTTCCTAACTTAGCCCACAAACGTCTCCAAAAATGGTTAAAAAATTTTACGTCCCTATCATTAACAATACATTTAGGAATTCCATGAGATTTACAACATTTTCAAAGTACAAATTCACCACATGAGATGCATCATTAGTTTTGTTTCAAGCAATAAAATGAGCCATCTTTAAGGATCTATCTACAATAAACATTATAGAATCATGATTTCGCCTAGTTCTTGACAAGCCAACAATGAAATCAATACTTATATCTTCCTAAGGAGAATTTGGAATCGACAATGGCATGTATGGTCTATGAGGTCTAGTTGTCATCTTGGATTGTTTGCAAGTGTTGCATACCTTTACAAGCTTAATAACATCTTTCCATATCTTAGGACAATAGAAATTTCCACTAGCCAATTCATAAGTCTTATCTTTTCCAAAGTGACCAGCTAGGCCTCCACCATGGCCTTCTTTCAAAATAACTTCTCTTAAAAAACACTGAAGAACACAAATAGCATCAAGTTTGAAAAGGTGACCATCATAAATGAAAAAATCCCTAAAAGCACCATCTTTCCTAACTCTCTCCCAAATCTCACCGAATTCACTACTCCCTCATACAAACTCCTAATGTCCTCAAAACCTATTACATGACCATGCATAGTACTAAGAACATCATATCTCCTAGACAATGCACCAGCCACAAACATTACTTGGACCATCCCTATACTTCACTACAAAATCAAAGGATTGCAAATATTCAACCCATGATGCATGTCTTCTACTCAAATAGGATTGACTTTGGATATATTTTAAAGCTTGATGATTAATTCATAAAATGAACATATTTGCCAGTAAATATGCACGCCAATGCTTAAGTGTATGGACCAGAGAATAGAACTCAAGATCATAAGCAAAATATTTCTTCTTAGTGTCATTCAACTTTTCACTAAAGAATGCTATTGGTCTACCCTCTTAACTCAAAATAGCCCCTATTCCTACCTCACTAGCATCACACTCTAATTCAAAAGGCAAGCTAAAATTAGGCAAAGCTAAAACAGGAGCTTTAGTCATGACATTTTTCAAAGTGTTAAAGGCAATTGTGGCTTGAGGAGTCCACTTAAACAAGCCTTTTTTCATGCAATCTGTTATAGGATTTGTAATTGTACTAAACCTTAATGAACCACCTATAAAAGGAACAAAACCTGTGAAAACTTCTAACTTGAAACAGATTGCTAGGAATTGGTCATTCTACAACTGCATTGATTTTGGCTGGATCCATATTAATCCCATCTCTAGACACAACATAACCCAAAAAACTAATGGTACTATCACAAAAATGACACTTCTCCTCATTATCATACAATGATTTATGGTATAAAACCTCAAAGACTAGTCTTAAATGAATACAATGCTCATGTAAACTAGTACTATAAATCAAATTGTCATCAAAGTAAACTACCACAAATTTGTTAAGGAACGGTTTAAGTACCTTATTCACGAGCTTTATGAAAGTCGAAGGTGAATTGGAAAGTCCCATTGGCATGACTAATCACTCATAGAGTCCTTCCTTTGTTTTGAATGTCGTCTTCCATTCATCTCCTTCTCTCACACAGATTTGGTGAAACCCATTTGTAAGATCAAGCCTAGTGAACACCATAGCTCCATGTAACCGGTCTTGCATATCATCAAGTGACATAGAAAATCTATACTTGATGGTAATCTTATTGACGGCTCTTGGAATCAATAACCATCCCCCATTTACTATTCTCTTTAGGAACAACAAATGCAGGCACAACACAAAGGTGACACACTCTCTCTAATGAAACCTCTCTTTAACATCTCATCAACTCGCTTTTCCAATTCATCATTTTCTGTTGGGCTCATCCTATAAGAATATTTGTGGGGAATTTGGGCTCTGGGAGTGAAATTGATTTCATTTTGAATGGTTCAAAGAGGAGGCAAGCCAGTTGGAAGGGTTTTAGGGAAAACTATCACAAACTCATTAATTAAAGATTGTACCTCACTAAGAATTGGGTGGTTCGATTTGGGCTCATCATCAATGTTAATAGGAATGTAACTATGCAACTCCTCCATGATGGAACTCTTCTCCTCATTGGAAAGCAATCCAATGGCTCCAACTTATCTTCTCTTCCTTCTCTTTACGGGTAACAAAGGTTTGAGCAAGATTTTTTTACCTCCATGGAACAATGTGTAAGTATTTGCTCTCCCTTAGTGATGCACATCCTAGTCAAATAACCATAGCCCCCCAAGAAGTAAATGGCAAGTCATCATGGGAATTACATGGCAATAGACTTCATCTTCATATTGCCCAACTGCAAATGGAACAAGGCACTTCTTTGCTACTTTAATTTCATGTTTTGAATCTAACCAAGTCAGCTTGTATGGAGTGTCAAGTGGCTCGATTTTAAGACCTAATTTACCAACTATTTCACTAGCTACAACATTCTCACATGCTCTATTGTCTATCTAACTTCACACAATTTTTTTTGTCAAACACCTATAATGAAACAAAGATGTTCTCCTCCAATCCACCTCATTTTTCTCACAATTTAGAACTCTCAACAATATAAGCATTTCTCCATCTAACACATTTGCATCACAAACAAGTGCATCTACCTCATCACTCAAATTACGTCGTGTATCATCACTAGTAAATTCAACATGGTACAACTCATTCTCAATTTCTTCCATCTCTTGGATGGTCATAACTTTTCTAGTGGGACATGCAGTTTGAAAGTGGCCATAACCTTGACATTTGAAACATTTGAGGTAGTTTTGGACACACTTTTGGTGCGTGGGGCAGATTGGACATTTCATGATATGAAGGGTGTGTTTTAGGCATTGGAAGTGGATTTGGATGGTGGAGTGTAGGTCGGCTTAGGTGGGGCAGAATTGGAGGCACTAGCTTGGTGGCTTGGTTTGGAAGGTGGAGTGTAATTTGATGGGGTTAAAGCATATTTAGGCATAAACTTGTTTTGACGGGTGTGTTTGAGGCTAGTTTCACTTCTTAAGGCTAATATTTTCAATTCAAGAAAGGGTTCATAAGTGTAGAAATTTACCATATCTTGAATGTCTTGTTTCAAGCCTTTGAGATATCTTCCCATTATCATCTCTTCAATCTCCTCTACTTCACACTTCATCAAGAATTCTTCAAACTCCATGGTGAATTGCTCCACGATTTTGGTGTCTTTTTTAAAGCTCAACATTTGATCAATGAGTCTTTACTTATAATGTGGAGGCAAAAACACAACATTCATCTCCTCCCTCATCTAGTGCCATTGATTAATTCTAGGCCTCCCTTCTCTAACTCTTCCTTTTTATAAATTCTCCCACCAAAGAGCAGCATAACCTTTCAATCTCATTGCAACCAATTTCATTTTCTTATCTTCGGTCACCTCCCTTAATTCAAAAGCTCTCTCAATTGCGAAAACCCATTCAAGGTAAGAATCAATATCAATCTTATCATGGAATTTAGGCAATCAACCTTAAAGTTGAAGAATTCTTCTTGTCTTTCCCCACAGACAGGTTGTGGGAGATTTCTATTGGCTACTCTTCCAACTCCTCCATGGAATAGCCCTTTTCCTCTTCCTCTAATGGCTTCTACACGACCTACTACAATTTGGCGTCCATCTTCACTGAAGTCCTCATCAACCAAATCTTCTTCTAATAGATTTAGAAACAACAAAGGGGAATTCTGTACAAGAATTTCTAAGGCCTAGTTTTTGGCTTTAAGGGCCTCCATCTTAAGCCTCATCCTCTTAAATGTGGCTGCCAAATCTTGATTGTCACCGGCAGACATGGTGTTTTTGTTTTTTGGTGTTTTTGGATCGTTAGACATAAAAAGGGTTAGGGAAAAAGACTAGAATGTTTAATTCCATTGGGTTTTAATACCAACTGATGACGTGGTGGTGGCTATGATGGCTATTGATGGTGAAAATGGTGGCTGGTGGTGGTGATTTGATAATTGGATAGATTTAGTCTTATCAGGTAAAAAAACAAAATAGTCGATTTCTAACTCATGTTCTGGATGATTGACTGGGTCAAATAGGATGGAATTGAATGTCAAATTGAAGTTCAAGATGTGAACTACAACTTTGTTTAAGGAATCGTGGCAATCTAATGTCTAGAAAAATGTTATGAATTTTCTTGATAGATTGGTTCTGGATTAAGAAAGTGCTAAAACTATGGGCTCAACATTTATGCGATTTCAAAGTGAATTTTTAGGAAAATGATTGGGAACTTGGGGGTGGTTCTTGATGCTAAATTGAAGTTCAAGTGAACTACGGCGTTGATGAAGGAAGTTTCTCAATCTGATGAGTAGAAAAAAAGATATGATTCTTTTCCTTGAATAGGTCGTTCTGGAAATGGAAAGCTAGAATTGTGGAAATCAGCTGGAAAGTTAAATAGGTGACAGATAGGTGATTGTTTTTAGAAACAAACAAAACCTCTTAGTTTTTGGAAACTAATAAAACCCAAATTATTAAATTCCAAATGTGAATTCTCTCTCAATTTGATAAAATGATTTGAAATACAATGAGAGTTATTACAATGCAATATATAAGGAAATAAAAGTAAATGAATGGTCATGAAGGAGAACCAAATGTCGGTTTCTCTTCAGCCATTAAAACAACAATAAAATGATATAATTAAAGACACTAAGTAATTACAACTAAGCTAGAAAATTAAGTCTTGTAAGGGACAAATAAAACAAGATAAATGCATTTTATTCACCAAATATCTTCAGCCAAAATTGAGTTGTATTTGGGTTGAGAACTTGAGCTTCAAATATCATCAAAGAGTGCAACATAAGCTGGGCTTTTCTACCAAAATAACATCAGGAGAATGAGCTTAAAATCATGCATTTATGAGTCCCAAAGGGCTTGAGTAAAACCTATAGCTTTAGGCTGAAATTTGGCTCTTCTTTAAGCTCCTCTTCTCTAACCAAATCACTATCATCACTATCATTTCAACTTGTTGGACCAAGACTCATGTTAAAAATGTCTTCCAAGGCTGCATTTGATAAACCTCCATCACTTCTTCTTTTGGTTCAAGGAAAAAGAACCTAAAGAAGAAAAGTTCTAGGAAACCAAAAGGAAGCGCAGACAAAAAAAACTCAAAGAGACTATGCTAAAAGGAATTTGCTGCCATTGTGGCAAGATTGGCCACTGGAAGCGAAATTGTAAAGTCTATCTAAAGTCCTTAAAGAAGAAGTGGGCATTAGATGCCTGGGCTCCTTCAGGTATGCTTATCATTGAGGTTAATATTATTTATGATCATAACATATGGGTATTAGATACTAGTTGTGGCTCACACATGTGTAATGATATGCAAGGCCTCAAAGATAGGAGACAACTTATGAAGGGAGAACTGGACCTGCACGTGGAAAATGGAACAAGAGTTGCTGCATTAGTCGTAGGCACTTATTTTTTGTCACTCCCTAATGTGCTTGAAATTAAACTAGATGATTGTTATTTTTTTTTACCTATTTTAACAAAGAACATATTATCTGTTTTTTATTTAAATAAAGTTGGTTTCTATTTGAATTTCAATAGCAATGGTTGTTCTATTAGTTTGAATGGAATGCTTTATGGTACTAGTACCTTATGTAATGGAATTTACATATTAGATATGTTGCATCCAATTATGAATGTCAATGACACAAAAAGATATAAATGAGATAATTTGAAATCAACTTATTTGTGGCATTGTCGCCTTGGCCATATAAATGAGAGAAGCATAACTAATCTCCACAACAGTGGTAGTTTAGGGTCATTTGATTATTAATCATATGACATGTGTGAATCTTGTTTATTAGTTCAGATGACTAAGTTACCTTTTAAGGGCAAGGGTGAACGAGCGACTAGAGTATTAGACCTAATACATTTAAATGTATAGGGTCCGATATCAATCCATGCTAGAAGTGGTTTTCTATTAACTTTATCGATGACTATTCTCGATATGGGTATCTGTATCTGATAAGATATAAATTTGATGCATTTGAAAAGTTCAAACAATTTAGAAATGAAGTAGAAAACCAACTTAGGCAAGGTATCAAGACACTATGATCTGATCGAGGTGGGGAATACTTAGATCAATATTTTTTAAATTATCTCAGAGATAATGAGATTTTATCTTAATGGACTTCACCTTACATACCACAGCTTAATGGTTTGGCTGAAAGGAGATACCGAACCTTATTGGACATGGTATGGTCGATGATGGGCTTGTAAATTTATCAAAATCCTTTTTGGGAGTATGCACTCGAGACAACTGTTTATTTGTTAAACAAAGTTTCATCAAAGGTAGTTGATGTTACTCCATATGAGATGTGGACTAACAAAAAAAAACCCTATCTTTCTTATTTGAAAGTTTGGGGTTTCCTGACTTATGTGAAGTGGATATAGTAAGATAAAATTGATGTGAAGTCTAGCAAGTGTTTGTCTGTAGGATATCATAAAGAATCAATGAGATATCAATTTTACCTTGCTGAGGAACAAAAAGTGTTTGCTTCAAAGAATATTGTCTTTTTAAAGAAAGAGTTTCTTTTAAAAGAAGACAGTGAGAGCAAAATTGAACTTGAAGAAGTTTAAGATGCTTGAACTTACACAAATCAACTACCTGAAGCTGAAACTGTGACTCATATAGATGAAATAACAGTTCAACCTTCTTCAATACAGGAAGTTCGTAGGCCACATAGGATACACTCTGTTCCTAAGAGATATGGATTTTTTGTGATTAAACAAAACGACATATTGCTCAGAAGATAATGAGCCTACTACCTATGAAGAGTTTCTGAAGAGTTCAGAGTTTGAAAAATTGCTTAGTGTTATGAAAATAGAAATTGATTTTTATGTATGAAAACCAAGTATGGACTTTGGTTAAGGCACTCGAATGAATAAAACCCATAGGGTGTAAATGGGTTTTCAAAAAAGAAAACTAACATGGATGATAATGTTATTACCTATAAAGCAAATCTTGTGGCCAAAGGTTTCTGTCAAAGATAAGGAATTGACTATGACGAGACCTTCAGCCTAGTAGCAATGCTTAAATCCAATTAGCTCATTATGATTATGAGATGGAAAATGAATATGAAGATATCTTTCCTAAGTAGAAATCTAGCTAAGGATGTGTATATGACACAATCAAAGGGGTTCATCTCCTATGATGGAAAAAGGTATGCAAGCTTCAGAAATCCATCTATGGATTAAAATGAGCATTCAGGAGTTGGAATATCTACTTTGATGAGATAATCACAGAGTTTGGTTTCTCACAAAATCTGGATGAACCCTGTGCGTATAAGAAGGTCAGTGGGAGTGCAATCGTATTCCTTGTGCTATATGTAGATGACATATTACTACTAGAAAATGATGTCTCTATGCTTCAATATGTGAAGATTTGGTTGTCCAAACAATTTTCTATGAAAGATCTTGGTGAAGCAACTTATATCCTTGGGATAAAGATCTATAGAGATAGATCAAAAATATTGCTTGGTCTTTCACAATCAACATACATATATAAGATGCTAAAGAGGTTTAGGATGAAGCAGTTCAAGAGAAGGTATTTTCCTATGACTTATGGGATAACACTCTCGAAATATATATGTCCTAAGACACAAGATGAGAGGATGCATAGGAATATGATCCTGTATACTTCTGCAGTAGGATCTATCATGTACATTATACTATATACGAGACCCAATGTATCATATGCTCTAAGTGTTATGAGCATATACCAATCGGATCCTAGTGAGGGTCACTGGGTGGTTGTCAAGAACATCCTCAAGTACTTGTGAAGGACTATGGATGTTTTCTTGATATATGGAGATAGAAATCTAAAAGTGAGCGGGCACACAGATGTTAGTTTTCAATCTGATAAGAATGATTCCAAATCCCAATTAGATTATATATTCACACTGAACAGCAGGGCAATCAGTTGGAAGAGCTCTAAATAAGAGACGACTGCTGATTCAACAACTAAGACAAAATACATTATCACTTCAAACGCAGCAAAGAAACAGTTTGGATCAAGAAGTTCATTACTGAACTTGGTGTGATTCCTAGTTGTGATGGACCCATACAGTTGTATTGTGAAAACAATGGGGCTATTGCGCAGGAAAAGGAACCAAGGTCTCATCAATAATCCAAGCACGTACTCCGTAGATATCATCTAATTAGGAAGATCATTAGTTAAGGTGATGTATAGATAGAGAGAAGTCCCACCGAGCAGAATAGTGCTAATCTGTTGATGAAGCCATTGTCATAGAATAGCTTTGATTCTCATATACTCACCTATATTATTAGATAGCAAGGTGATTAGCTTTAGGTCAAACGGGAGATTTGTTAGGGTAGTGCCCTAAAGGCAATCGCCTTTAGCGTATTTTGTATAAAGTTATGTTCATACTTTCTTTGCGATAATAAAGAAAGGCATATTTCATTAATTTAGTGTTCATTATTTATGAATTGATATTAATCTATAAGCAAATTAAGAAGTCCATGATATATGACATAGTATGAAGGAAATCATAATGTGATCATACTACTGAGATTCCTATCATATGCAATTATGTCAGTATCTAAATTATCCTTAGTCATAGGATTAATAAGATTGGACATCGTTAATCTGAATTGACTAGCACATGTCAAATTCTTTGATTTGATCGAGCAGTGGATCTTAGAAATTATAAACATAAGATGTTTCGAGTTGAGATGTGGATGCTTACTAGAGGTAGTAAGTACATTGGATGACTTACTATGAGATCATCATCTTAGAAATTATAAACATAAGATGTTTCGAGTTGAGATGTGGATGCTTACTAGAGGTAGTAAGTACATTGGATGACTTACTATGAGATAATCACATAGATGTTCTATTTTAATGTCATTGATAATCTTATTATGGCAATGGTGTATGTATCCTTAGACTTGAAGTACTCAAGTATATCTTAGATACTAATTTTGTGCTTTGACTCCAGTCCTTGTTGCCTTGCAGAGGTGACCCATAACATGATGATTAGGTACAAATTGAGGTATTCAAAGGTAATTGAGTAGCCAATGGAGGATTCACCACTTATGTGATAGTAGAAGATAATAACCACGACCTCTTGTCGGGGTCATTACATGGAAATCTGTGGCCAGAGTACACGTGTCATGAAAAATGTCTTCATTGATATATAGAGTAATGAGTCCCAAGATGAGAACTGATCACTTAGACTAGATTTGACATAGTCAGTCTAGTGAGAGTTGATACTTTGCCCATACTTATAACTAAGTGTGGTATAGCACGGTGAAAGGATGAATTGCAAAGCAATTGTCTATAGAAGGGTTCATGGATAGTTTGTGATGAGCATGGGTTCATTCGTCAATCCACTTACTTTTCAGGTAATTGGGAGTTATGATGTGTTGCTAGACACTGCTCATGACTTGCTTAGATTAAGTGTTAATCTAAGTGGCCAACATAACCGAGAACCTAATAGGTTACACGCATAAGAGTGACTCAGAGGATTCATAAAATGGTTTTGGATAGATATCTATTATATAGAGAGCAATAGAACCAAATGGATCCTGATGAGATCAGGATATGTCTCGATGAGATTGTGACATCTAGTTGTGTAATATGGAAAAGGAAGAGAGGCTTCTTTAAAGTTGCATTTAATGTCTTTAATTAATAAAAGATAAAAGTAAAAAAGCATAAAAGGCAAGAAAGATGAATGAATCGTGAAAAACAAGTTTTAAGAAATCCTTCTTCATAATTCTCACACCATTCTTCTCATCTTTCTTACCATCTTCATTTTCTTCCTCTCCTTCATGTTGCTCTCCATAAACAAAGGTGAGAGCTAAC
The DNA here is from genome assembly GCA_025531925.1 of Erythroxylum plowmanianum. Classification (NCBI taxonomy): domain Eukaryota; kingdom Viridiplantae; phylum Streptophyta; class Magnoliopsida; order Malpighiales; family Erythroxylaceae; genus Erythroxylum; species Erythroxylum plowmanianum. The sequence continues at coordinate 11,917,439 of JANVCQ010000231.1, forward strand.
ACTCTTGTTTTTGCTCTAGCCATTTCTAGATCAAGAGTTTAATTCAGTTAGTTTCTTTAATCTCTATATAGATACCATTGGAGACGGTCTATTTTGGTCATTGTGGTTTGCAATAACCCGACAAGTAGAAGAATGAAGAACAAAGGAGATTACACATAAGGTATATGGTTATTATATGAATGAATGACTTATGTAAATGCCATGAGTTCCTAAATATATATGTTATGAACATATATGTGAACTGGGAATATTCAGTTAGGTTTTATGGTATTTCCTTGCATAGGCACATAGATCCTGGACTTCAGAAAAGTCTCGAAACAAATTTTTTTATTTTCCACATCGCGTGTAAATTCACACACTAGGATTTTCCTACACTTAGGATCGTAGTGAAGCCCAAAACAAATAACTCCATGCAAGTACACCTATCAAAACCTAATGACACATCATCATCTTGATCCATTTTATTAAAGACTTTATACAAATAACAAAGAAGAAAGAGATAAATCCATCAGTAGCACTGAAATGTCAGGGATGAAGAAAGCATCATGCATTAAGATAAAAAAAAGACTAAAATGTCACGTATGAAGAAAGCATAAGGCATTAAGATAAAAAAGACAGGCCAAATGTGACAAGAACATAGCTATATGTTAAATTCATGTTGGGTCAAATCATATGTAAAATTTTTTTATATTGGGTCAGATTAGTAACCTGACATAAACCGAATCCCAAATGCAATCCTACGAATGGACTAAAAGATCACCATCACTCACCAACAGGTGGTTTTGGTTTAAAGGTATTTAAATCTTAAGTATTCTTGTCATGGGCAATCTAAGTGATCTCAAACCAATCTCAGTCCATGTATGCTTTAGTGTGGTTACAATTAGTAATTTGTTTTTTTATTTGTTGAGCTTTCTTTCATTTAATTGTTTATTTGTTGGGGTTAATTACGTATGTTGCTTTCGCTTATTTGCATTAAGAAAGATATTTCAACTCTTATTAGGGAAGATTTTTCAATTATCATTGTTAATGTTAGTACTATTACATTTGCTTATATAAGTAGTAAAAAACTCTAAAAATGAAAGGATAAAAAATTTTTTTCCATTGTCTATGACTCTTTACCTACTCTTTATATATCATATTTTAGTTATTAGTAGTACTAGAGTTTGAAACATTTCTTAAAGTTTTGTGCAGCCATTTATTCCATCTTTTAATAGATAGTATATTAATTAGAGTATATGGATGGAGAATTTCTTAAGGCCCCAAAATCATTGTTATGTTATTAAAGTAGGTGTAGCAGCACTTACAACTACATGGTTCTTAACAAAGAAACTTTCAAGGATATTTCAATGCAAGAAAAATATGAAGGCTTTTCTAAAGTGAAATGTGCAAAACTTTAAGTCTTAAAAAAGGATTTTTGAGACTCGACAAAAGAGATGGAGAATTTATGATTATCTACTCCATCAGGACTATGAAGATAGCTATCAAAATGTGATTTTTAGGTGAGACTATGTAAGATGTTCACATTATTGAGAAGATATTACATTTCTTAGCACCAAAATTTGATTATATTGTCTACCTAGTAAAAGAGTCCAAAAACATTGGTGCACTCTCTCTTAATAAAATCCAAAGCTTTATGATGGTGCATGGATAGAAGATAAATTGCAGATTAATATTCAAACTCTAAAGGAAAAGGTTGAGTAGAGGAAATGGAAGGAGTGGTCTGGACAATTGAGAAGATAATAGGCATTATGGTTCTAAATGTTATACTAAGTTTTCTAATGATAAAGAAAAGGGGAAGAAATTGAATTTTACAAAAGGGAAGGAAATAGAAACTTTGTTATGGTCAACTAGGTTAATAAATAATCACAATCAATATGCAGTATGTGGATATAGGTCATAGTAACCATCTATATGGACATAACTTTTTTCTCTTACTTAAATGAAGATTTTCTTTCTACCATAAGTATTAATGATTGTCCTATTATGGATGTAATGAGAAAGGGTGATATTGATATAAGAATCAATAATGGATCTATAAGAACAATTTCCAATATTTTCCATGTTCTTGACTTGAAAAGTTATATGTTAAGTATTGATAAGTAACTAGAAAATGGGTATATAATGACTTTTAGGAAAGATGTTTGTGAGATATACTATCCTCTTAGATAATATTATACTACTATACATATTAGTTCAAATATTTTGTTTCCATTAAGATTGAAAGTGCTCAACCTTATTTGTTGCTAATATGAAAAACCTTTAATGACATTGGTGTTTTTGATATAGACATTTAACTTTCATTGTATTAAGGACTCTCTAATAAAAATATATAGTGACTGGTCTTCCATAAGTTGTCATTCCTTTTTAGGTTTATGAAGAATTTGTTGTTGACAAACAACATTTTTCTCAATTCAATAAAGGAAAGTTATAGAGGGTAAAACATATTATAGAGCTCATTCACTCACATATATATGGGTTAATAAAACCATATTTTAGTAATGCTAAAAGATACGTAATTAGATCCATTTATGATTACACTTGAAAATTTTGGATTTATTTTTTGCAAGAAAAATTAGAAGCTTTTAGTGCATTTTAAAACATCAAGACACAAGTTGAGAATGAACTAGAGAAAATTATAAAATCAGTATACGTATTATGGTGGAGAATATTACTAAAAAGAATTTGAATTTTTTTTGTGAAACTCATAGTATTCGAAGAGAACTTATAGCTACTTGTACATGGCATTAAAAATTATGTATTGAAAAGGAAAAATAAAAATATTCTCAACAAGGAAAGAAGCTTGATTGTAAAAGGAAGAATTCCAAAGATTTTTCATATGAAATAGAAAATTAAAGCATCCATATTTGAAACAAAAGTCCTACCTTTATTGTTCAAGATACGATCATAGAAAAGCCTAAAAGTGGGTGAAAACTTGCAATATATTTTAGAATTTTTAGCTACATGTCATAAACATGTTCCAATAAGAAAAGGGAAAAAACTTAATTGTAAAGGTAAAAAAAAAATCTTTCTTGATTTGTTGTAAAGCATCCAAAATATGTAAATTGTTCAAGCTATGGATATTAGGTCCAGTTTCCGGAACCCAAACATTCGGAGACAGTTGACGAAGAACAGTATTTGGCCTTGACTATACTAAACCTGTTTTTGGGACAATTTGGAATAACTCTCACTAAGGTTGTCGAATTTAGGTGTTCTTTCTGTAGTTCGAAAGAGAACATTAAATCTACCACTTTCATGAAGACCTTGAAGGCAGATTCTATCGTCTGAAGGGTCAAAAAATGGAGCAGACGATAGATACAGACGAAACCAAAGGAAAAAGCAGACGAATGGAAAAAGACAGATGAATGGAAAAAGGCAGACGAATGTCATAAGGCAGCCGAAACAAAACACAGACGAAGCAAACAGATAGACGAAGCGAAGAGGGCAGACGAAACAAATAAACAGATGAAGCAAAGTCATAAGACAATGCGTGGTCAACTTAAGACAAAGCAAAGTCAAATTAAGACGATGCAACGCTTAAAACGAAGCAAGTCATATAAACAAAAGACAGACAAAGCAAAAAGATAAATCAAACAAAAGGCAGACGAAGCCAAAAAGACAGATGAAGCAAAAAGACAAAAGAAGCAAAAAGCAGATGAAACAAAAAGATAGACGAAGAAAAAGACAGACGAAGCAAAAAGTAGACGAAGCAAAAGGCAGACGAAGCAAAAAGCAGACGAAGTCAAAAAGACAGACGAAGCAAAAACACAGAAGAAACAAAAAGCAGACGAAACAAAAAGACAGACGAAGCCAAAAAGACAGACGAAGCAAAAAGACAGAAGAAGCAAAAGCAAAAAAAACAAAAGACAGGCGAAGTGAAAAGCAGACGAAGAAGAAAGACAAACGAAGCAAAAGACAGATGAAACAAAAGACAGACGAAGCAAAAAGCAGATGAAGCAGAAAGACAGACGAAGCAAGAGACAGACGAAGCAAAAAGCAGATGAAGCAGAAAGACAGACGAAGCAGAAAGACAGATGAAGCAAAAAGCAGACAAAACAAAAGACAGACGAAGTGAAAAAGCAGACAAAGCAGGACGAAGCAAAAAGACAGACGAAACAAAAGACAAACGAAGTAAAAAGTAGACGAAGCAAAAAGACAAACGAAGAAAAAGAACAAACGAAACAAAAGATAGACGAAGTAAAAAGCAAACGAAGCAGAAAGACAAACAAAGCAAAAGACAGAAGAAACAAAAGACAGACGAAGCAAAAAGCAGACAAATGGAGTCAACTTAAGACAATGCAAATTCAACTTAAGACGATGCAACTCTTAAGACAAAATGACGTCATCACAGACGATTCATCTTTTACAGACGATACATTTCCCCCTTATAAAGACCATGACTTTCAACGTTGGAGTCCAAAGTTCCTATACTATATCTCGATGGAAAGCTAGAAAAAAATAAGCTATAACCTTCCATAAGACAACCTTGACTAATTTGGCTTAATTTAGTCTAGTAACTCTCTTTGAATTTGGCTCACGATTTCTACACCTAAAAAAATGGCTTGCATTTCGAAATATACTACTACCACAGAAACATGCACATATACATGGGGAACTTTCCAGTTCTAAACCCATTTACCAAGACAACTAAAGCTCATACATGACTGAAATTTTAAATTTACATTACATCAAAAATTTTAACACAAATTACAAAATACATTGAATGTTCAATATTCAAAATTTTTATGAAGCTATCAAAAAGTCTAGCCACTAACTTAGTGCAAAAATTAACTCTCTCGAAATTTGTCCAAACACCTTGCAAGGATCACTGCTCTTCTCGGTCTGCACATGAGGAGTGGAAAAAATATTGGATTGAGCTACATAGCTCAGTGGCTAATATATTTATAGCCATCGATAATTATCACAAATTCAAGCATATGTATATATATGTATATATATTACTAGCAACTCAATCAATTTAGCTCAAAACTCATCAGTTAATAAGTTAACCATAACCCATAGCAAAAACTTTAGCCATTAAGCAAATCACTCAATGCATCATATGTGAAAATTCAAAATGCAATGCACAAACCAATGGCTCGAGGGTCCCATGAAAATAAAATGGTGAAACCGAGATTTGCACCATGAACGAAATGAGTCCGTTGTGGAGCTTATATGCCACAAGCGGGCAGCCGAGAGAAGGCTCTTGTCGACGTGCACGTGACGAACAGAATGGTTCCACTCTCGCCCAACTAGAAGCACATATTCATTTTCTCACATGCTCATACTTTTATGTTTTGACTCCTTTTCATTTAATACCAAAGTCATGACCTTTTTTGAAGTATAACTTAATTATATGTGACATGCAATTCCAATCAAGTCACCACAATTCAATTTCAAGCAATCAACATACATATACATATAGGCAAGAATTTGCC
>JANVCQ010000231.1:11950253-11960357 GCA_025531925.1 Erythroxylum plowmanianum
TAATTGAAATTAATATTTAATTTTAATTAAATTATTAAAATGCCCAAAGCTTATTATAAATAGACTTGAGCTCTATGGAGCTAGCACTTCATGCTTAACCCTCTCTGTAAAAGTTACAGAGTTCTCTCAACCCGTTCTGTGGATACCGTTAGAGGCCGGACACTTGTGCAGCTACGGTGGTTGAGACGGATCGGTTTCGGAAAAGGTTCGAGGGATGCATCAAGACAAAGATCGAGCTTCGGAATAAGATATGAATTAAATTTCCGCTTTATTTTGATTCGTGTTAATCATTTTATAGAATTAAATAGATCTTAGTTTTCGGGAAATCAAACATCACGGAAGAGTTTCGTAATTATTCCGCTGCAGTCGGATCAGATCCGGTCCAGATTTCCCAACAAGAATTTCTATCGATTTAAGAAATTATAATTAGTCATTAAACCCAGATAAATATGAACATAGGAAGGTTATAAAGGAAGTCTTATATAAATCTGATTTATCTTCATTTACTTTATTCTTGTACATTCTTTTAGCTGATTATTTTAGATTTGTTAATTATATATTTTAAATTAATATTTGTTAATTATATATTTTAAATTACTCATTCATTTTATTAGTTTAAATAATACAATACAATTAATACTAATGCTATAAGAATGATAGACATACATATTTAGTGATCTTTAGTATAATTTTGGTAGAATACATTCACATTATAATCATAAATGTTTAATATGTCGAAAGTTAAAAATTAAATTCTTTTTTATAGCATATACATCATGAAAAATAATTATCATAATATTATTTATATGTACATATTTTTAATGAATATGATAATTTTGTTATAAATGCATACTTAACGTTTTTTAATGCCAGACTTTCATTTTTAAATTATACGTTAATTTTTAATAAAATAATAGTTATTTTCACCAATAATATATTATACATGCATATTTTTATAATAACGATTACTTTTATATTTTTTTAATTCAACCATAAGATACTACATACCTATAGTATGCGTGTATGCCTGGTTTTATATTAACATTTTACTTTGATATTTTTCTTTATACACACACACACACTAATATACCCATTTTATAAATATGAAAGATAACAAAAAAAATTAAATGCATTATGATCAATTTAGATTGACTCCTTTTGATATATGCATTGGAAGAAATAAATATATTTTATCTATATATATTTGTGTAATAGTAAAAATAAAATTAATGAGATGTTTAATATTGAGAAGTTTTATTTTACAAATTTTAAAATAAATTTAAATCAAGGTCTAAAGCACTTTAAAAGGTTAAATTCACTTGTTAAAATGCTATATGTGATTTTTAGAATAAAATTTTAATATTTCATAAGTTTAAGTTTGAATTTATTTAATATGTGGAATTTATAATAATTTTCTTATAATATTTATTAATTCCTTATATGTAGTGAATGTTACTGTACTAAACATCTACTATATATATTTAAGACTAAAATTTTTATTATTAAATTTATCTTATGGGACAGTTACAAGAAAAAGGAAAACATTTATAAATTATGAATGATCATTAAAATAAAATAAAAATTCACCAATTTTTATTATTAACTTTAAGGGAAAAATTAGAACTACGTCTTTCCTGACTTCCTATTTGTCAAACCCCAAAAAAACAGAAAAAAGGCAAAAACTCTCCTTGTTTAAAAGGATCGGTAGATAGATAGATCAGACGTAGTCTAAACCATATGTAGCGATGAAACGAGACAAAAAAATGACAAACAAGATGGTCCGATGCCATTTTATCGCCCTCAGATTTTCTCTCTCATTTCTTATATACCGTCTTTTTTAATTTCAATTTTTTATTTATGTAAATTTTATATAAATGAAAGATTGAAATTAAAAAAGATATAGTTAGAACACAAAAAATAAGACAGACGATCACGTCCCATTTTATCGCTCGGAAAAAAAGTTTATTTTATTATTGACGGATTTGGTAACCCCGTGATCATCAGAAGTTGGAAATCATGCCGTATTAGTGAGGAGTGGATAAGCACATGCTGTCAGAATTATTTCATACTACGTCACCAAACGTAATTTCTTAGTTCTAATCGGCCTCTTTATCTTCTTCTTTTGCATTTATGATGGCCGGAAAAGCTATCTCTCTCTAATCTTCGAAATCCCAAATTGAATTGAAGCCTTAATATGAAAAGTTACGAAGCAGCACCGAACACTAGTGCGGACAAAATGATCAAAACAACCGCCCTAACCTTCTTAGCCATAGCAATTCCATTCTTCTTCCTTCTCTCTTCTACTCCACCAAAATATTACTATCACAACCTCTTCATATCCAATTCACTCTCCGATAATGCCTCCATATCAGAGCACCTGTATATACTCACCCGACGTCCCCATGTGGCCGGCACCGAAGCCAACGCTGAAACTGCAAACTACGTTCTAGCTACTCTCACTGCCTACGGCATTAAATCTTACATCAACTCCTATGATGTTTCATTGACTTATCCTGTTTCTCGTTACTTGACACTAGAACGGCCAGACTCTGACCAGCCCATCACGTTCAATCTCCAGCAGGAAATTTATGACGGTGACCCTTATGCAGATGTGGCCGGAGAAGTTCTACCAACTTTTCACGCATATGCAAAGTCAGGTAACGTGAAAGGACCTGTGGCTTATGTGAACTATGGACGCGTAGAGGACTTTACAAAGTTGAAAGATATAAGGGTGAACTTAACTGGGACAATTGCGTTGGCAAGATATGGAAAAATTTACAGAGGAGACATTGTGCATAATGCTCATGAGGCAGGTGCTATAGGCGTTATTATCTATACGGATAGGAAAGACTTTGGAGGTGGATCAAAAGCTGAAGGGTGGTTTCCGGAGGCGAGATGGATGCCGCCAAGTGGTGTTCAGGTAGGATCAGTTTATGATGGCAACGGTGACCCCACAACACCAGGATGGCCGAGTATTACAGGATGTGAGAGGTTAACAGATAACCAAGTAGATAAGGGAGGGTATGTTCCACTGATACCTTCTTTGCCCGTATCAGGAGATGACGGTGAAGCGATCTTGAAGGAAATTGGCGGACAAGTTGCGGACGAGGAGTGGCAAGGAAGTGAAGATGCTCCAATTTACAGGGTTGGACCAGGTCCAGGAGTTGTCAATCTCAGTTACACTGTAAGTAGTTGACGCATGACATAATTAAGCTAAGCAATGGAGATATGCCAAAGTCAACTGCTAAATACAAAAAATTCCAGTTCTTATTGCTTCAACATCACCTGCGTTTTCAATTTAATTTCAGGGAAAGCAGGTTGTAAGATCTATTCAGAATGTAATTGCAGTAATAGAAGGCGCAGAAGAGCCTGATAGGTGAGAGAAGTTGGAATATAAGCCTATCTGAGTGAGAACCTTTAACACATCAAATTGAGATTCACAACTTTGTGATCTTAAATTTCAGATTTGTCCTTCTGGGGAATCATCGGGACGCATGGACATTTGGAGCTGTTGATCCCAACAGTGGCACGGCAGTGCTCTTAGAGGTAGTTAGGAGACATCGGATCTGCCATACATAAAAACATGATTCTTAAGCATGTCAGAGTCAGTTTTCATACTGCTTTTCTGTTTTACTTGATAGATTGCGCAGAGACTGAAAAAGCTGCAGAAAAGAGGGTGGAGACCTCGAAGAACAATTGTGTTGTGCAATTGGGACGCTGAGGAGTATGGCCTGGTCTTTAACACCGACACTCTCCTTTTACATCCCTTCTTTTCCCCAATGTTAGGGGAATATTGACTCGTTGCTGTTTGCAGATAGGATCAACTGAATGGGTAGAAGACAACAGAGAAATGCTTTCTTTCAGGGCAGTTGCTTACTTGAATGTTGACATTGCAGTATCCGGACCAGGATTCTATGTTTCTGCAACTCCCCAACTCGATGAACTCATCAAAGAGGCTACCCAACAGGTACTAAATGTAAATTAGGAGCAGAAAAAACGAGTAAAGAAACATGTAAAAGACCCTAGAGAGATATCGCATAGACAATTAGGTATACTTTCGTGGAATTCACCCAACCATCTCAATCAATATTTCTTCACTTTGAAGGTTCAGGATCCAGACAACTCGTCACAGACCATTTATGAAGCATGGGTCGGTCGTGGCAGCAATGCTGAGGTAAGTATGAAACTAGTTGTTACCTTCCCGATGAATTTTTAAGGAAAACTTTTAGAAAGATGGCGTCCAAGCATAAAACTAGCCATCAAACAAATTTATTTTCAAGAAACTTTGACAAGCAAAATGATGGATTTCATTCTCAAGATAATAATAGTGAGACTATGATAAAATGTGATCCTCATGAATCTACTTTGTAATGAAGATTGGGAGATTAGGTGGTGCTGGATCCGATTATGGAGCTTTCGTGCAACATATTGGCATTGCATCGTCTGACATGTTTTATGGGAGAGGAGGTAACCAATAAATTTCAAAGCTCATTTCCATCATCTTCTTTTATCTCTCAACTCCTTCAAAGACATGCACATTGATGACAACATGAAAAACTTTTCCGCTTGAACGTCATTTATTAAGACATCCATAAGTTACAATGTCATTTTCAAATAGTTGAATATAAGCTTTAGATGAATCGAGATATTTTTCGGTGTAAAAATCAAGTATTTGGCATTTTCATCTTCATAACATGAACAGTATGGCATATATGTAACGAGAGATTCAAGTAAGACCTTAGAAATCCTGTCCCTGAAAAGGAACATACATCCTGAAAATGGCATTGGCTGAATAAAACTTATCAACTAGGAATTAGACTATGCCATGTTGGTAGAGCTCAGGAACTACAATCCTACCAAGTCGCTGGCAAAGCAAAAGAGTATGATATTGGAAACAGTTTACTATGAGCTCAATCACACAACTGAGCAGCAAAAACTAAAGAATCGTTAAAAGAGTAGCTGAAAACATAATTCTCAAACCATCATGCCACAATATAGTTCAAAGAAGTCAACTGTAATTACACCCCAGATATGTAATATTTTACATTGCTCCACCTCTTGCTCCTTACTGCTAGAAATCGGTGGCTACAGATTATCCAGTATATCACTCAATGTACGATGATTTCATATGGATGAAAAACTTTGGAGATCACATGTTTCAAAGACATATTGCAGGTTCGTCTAGACAACTCATCAGACAGATAAGACATTATTCTCTCTCTCTCTTTTGTCACTGCTCTTTAATTGTGAAGTATGTCATCGGATAGATCAATGTTTGATAGGACTAATTCGAATTATTCAAGATTTTGTATCAAGGACCCAAAAGAGTCAGAAAAGAACAGATTAAGCTGAAATTCGCTATGGATATTGCCACATAATTTAGCTATTCTGTAACAACGATACAAAATGCCAACTCAATCTATGGAACTTTTTAAATGTTATACTTATTCTCCCCAGTTTCTTACATTTGTTCACCTCTAAAAGCAGTAGCTAGCATTTGGGGCTTGGTAGCTCTTCGGTTAGCAGATGACGAGATCTTACCCTTTAATTATCTGTCATACGCTTACGAGCTCCAGGTTTGTCTATGTTGAACTGATATATAATGCCAAATGCAAGTGACTTGACACGGTAATGGTAAATTTAATGCAAGTAATAACTGATGTCTGACAGAAATGTGGGAAGGAATTGGAAACCGAAGTCTTGAATAAGAACATAAACCTTATTCCATTATTCAATTCCATTGAGGTGCTAAAAGAGGCAGCCACCAAAATAAATGAAGAGAGAAAGGTACCAAAATCTTTGCGAAATATAAATATATTCAAAAGTTGCAATGGTTATAAAGTCAAGCAATTGATGTATAATCTGACAGGCAATCGAGAAAAGCAGAGGTTGGTCATCAACATTGAAGAAAGACACAGCAAAAGTAAGGCAACTAAACGACAGACTAATGATGGCAGAACGAGCATTTACAGATAGAGATGGACTCTCCGAGAGGCAATGGTACAAGCATTTGGTATTTTCCACTCACTCGAATCCCTGGACTAAGTTGTTCTGGTATTTTTATGTTTCTTCCACTCACTCAAATCCCTGGACTGAGTTATTCTGGTACTTTTATGTTTCTTAGAGAAATGTCAAAAAGACCAAAATGCAAAAGAAGCCAACCAAATGCTTCTGCTATCATAACAACTGTAAAGAGAGTTGAGACAGTAACATTTCTGTGCATTGCAGATATATGCACCAGCAAAGCATAATGACTATGGATCGAAGGCCTTCCCTGGAATAGACGATGCCATCAGAAAGGCAGAGAATCTGAAAACTGCAGAGTCATGGCAATTCGTACAACATGAAGTTTGGAGAGTCTCTAGAGCTCTCAGACATGTTTCACTAGTCCTCAAAGGTGAACTAACATAAAAAAAAAAAAAAGGCGCAATCAACTTCATGTGATTCACAAGGAAAAATATCGTCTTTTTGTCACATCTCTAGACTAGCCAGCAGTATCATGGCGTCTTAATTGAAATTCATTGCTAGTTAGAGTACCCAAACAACTGTTATAATTCATCTTTCAGCACTGCACCATTATATTTTCAGCATGATTATCTATTACTGGGTTTTCTTCTTCTAATAGTGTCACCTCTAGTATGACTGCCGAGTTATGGCCTCACCGCTCTGGCATTAAATTGGCTATTTGCCTCGATTGTGCATGTTTAGAGATCGAGTTTGATTCGTTGGAAGCTCTCAAGATTGTGGCTCACCATCAAGCTTCGATTGATCTTCATCCTCACGCTCATATTATTTGGGATATCTGGTCCTTGCTTAACTGTGGCATTAACTAAATATTTTCTCAAGCCTTTCATGAAGGAAATCAATGTGCCAACTTTCTTACTCGACTAGGATCGAGCTCTTCGGTGGGGCTTCGGGTTTGGTCCGAACCCACTCCGGGTCTTGTTTGCTTATTACAAGCGGATGCCTATGGAGTGGCTTTTTGTCGAGACTAGTCTTTTTTTAGTCTTATATGATGTACCCAAAAAAGAAAAGCATGATTATCTATAGACATCACGCAAAGTAAATGTGCTAAGAAGACATGACTGCTAAAGACCTTAAATCACTTTACAGATCGCATTAACTGTAACTTCAGTTAGACACTATCCCCTCTTAAATCCTTTGTAATCTCCCACGTTATCTTGCCTTTCTAATGCATCCAATCGTATTCATATTCGATCACTTCCATTTGATTATTAATGCTAAATAATATCCAATCTGGAAGTGCTTTGTAGTGTAAGCTACACATGAATAAATTTAGACCGAACTCAAACTTTAACCACTACACTTTCCTTTATGGCTAATTTCCTGCACATCGTCTGTCTATACCAACTTGCACTTTACTCTGTTGCTGTTTATACTTCATCTAAAACTAAATTGAGGGAGCATGATGCAGAAAAGAAATTTTGATATGAACAATTACAAGGTAAAGAATTTTTTCAAAGTTACCACTTCAGATTTTCAGACATCAAAGCCTAATTTCCAATTTTCTAACATCTCATAAACTTTTTTAATATATGATTTTAATTAATCTGAGTTTCACATCACTGGCTGTTTAATCAATTATATGATAAGAAGCAAATTGAGGTTGAGTCTTGGAGCAACCGGTAAAATTGCTCCTTTGTGACCGTAAAATCACAGGTTCAAATCACAGAAACAGTCTCTTTATAAAAATACAAAAGTAAGGTTGAGTACATTATCACCCTTCTCAGACTTCCTTAAAGCAGAGAGTCTTATGCATTGAATACGTTGACTTTTATAATTAAAAAAAATAAGCCCAAATTTCTTTCGCCTATACATTGAGATTAACGTAATAATTTTTCTAATTGAATGGATTTTTCAAGCTATAATGGCAAAGAAACTAGTCGGAAGAATTTTAACTGCAAGCAAAACACCAATAAAAAGTTTAATTCTAAAGTTTGTAGAATTCATTTGCTTAACCTAAAGATTTCTGTAAAATACTTTGTAAGTGCATAGCATTGACAACATGCAGGTACGGTCAACTTAAATTACACACCAAGACAGCAAATTGAATGTAGATAGTGAGATAGTGACCCTAATCCGCTTTCTAAAGATTGCATATAGAAACGTCATAACAATTTACGTCAAAAGCCACCACCAAGGATTAGCAGATAAGGCATAAAAAAAATTTAGACATGCAATGTCCTCAAATAGTATACAGGTAACCATTTAGAATTAAATATCCAGCATGCGCTCAAACTCAGTCAAGGAGCGTTTTTCTCATCGATGAAAAACTTGTTGCCGTAAACTTCAGGGAATTTTCAATAACATATACAACTTCAACAATTATCAGATGAAACACTAATAATTACTATATCACTGAAAGATGCAATTTCAGTAAGCAATCCATTAGTCCAATATTAGAGAGTTCCTCCAAATCCAATCTGCAATATGACCAGAAAAACGGAGAGACAGAGAGAGACAATGAATGAGGACTAATTAAAGCTACGAATACCATACCGAACTTGATATTAAATTAGGTTCAATATAAGTCAAAAACTAACAATTCAATTATTCAACATATATAATTACACAAAATATACATAAACAATTTTCATTTCCAACAATCACAAAACAACATAAACAATTTCAATTTCCAATAATCACAAAACATTCATAAAACAATTTCCATTTCCAACAATCACAAAACATACATAAACAATTTCCATTTCCAATAATTTTCATTTCCAATAATTACAAAACATTCATAAAACAATTTTCATTTATAACAATTTTCAACAATTTCTATTTCCAATAATCACAAAACATTCATAAAATAAAATTCCATTTTCAATAATTTTCAACAAAACACACGTAAACAATTTCAATTTCAATTTCTAATAATTACAAAACATTCATAAAAATAATTTTTATTTCCAACAATTTTCAACAATTTCCATTTCCAATAATCATAAAACAATTTCCATTTCTAACAATCATAAAACATACATAAATAATTCTCATTTCTAACAATTTTCAACAATTTTCATTTCCAATAATCACAAAACATTCATAAAACAATTTATATTTTCAACAATCACAAAATATACATAAATAATTTTCATTTCTAACAACTTTCAACAATTTATATTTCCAATAATTACAAAACATGCATAAAATAATTTCAATTTTCAACAATCACAAAACATGCATAAATGATTTCCATTTCCAACAATTTTCAAATATTTCTATTTCTAATAATCACCAAACATTCATAAAATAATTTCTATTTTTAACAATCACAAAACATACATAAATAATTTTCATTTCTAACAATTTTCATTTCCAATAATCACAAAACATTCATAAAACAATTTCAATTTCCAACAAGCACAAAACATACATAAAATATTCCATTTTCAATAATTTTCAATAATTTTTATTTCCAATAATCACAAAATATTCATAAAATAATTTACATTTTCAGCAATTACAAAACATACATAAACAATTTTCATTTCTAATAATCACAAAACATTCATAAAACATTTTCAACAATTTCCATTTCCAATAATCACTAAGCATTTATAAAACAATTTTCATTTCCAACAATTTCCATTTCCAATAATCACAAAACATTCCTAAAATAATTTCCATTTCTTACAATTTTCAACAATTTCCATTTCCAATAATCACCAAACATTCATAAAACAATTTCTATTTTCATCAATCACAAAACCTACATATATAATTTCCTTTTCTAACAATTTCCATTTCCAATAATCATAAAACATTCATAAAATAATTTCAATTTCCAACAATCACAAAACATACATAAATAATTTTCATTTCCAACAATTTTCACTTCCAATAATCATAAAACATTCATAAAATAATTTACAATTCCAACAATTACAAAACATACATAAACAATTTCCATTTCTAACAATTTTCATTTCCAATAATCACAAAATATTCATAAAATATTTTCAACAATTTTCATTTTCAATAATTACAAAACATTCATAAAATAATTTACAATTCCAACAATTACAAAACATACATAAACAATTTCATTTCCAATCCATTTTCAACAATTTCCAA
>JANVCQ010000231.1:11964015-11977326 GCA_025531925.1 Erythroxylum plowmanianum
TAAGATCCTCAGGACAAGATCTAATATTACTTGGACTAGATGTGACATAGTCACTCTAGTGGAAGTTGACACTTTGATCATATTATGAACCAAGTGGGATAAAGATGATGAAAGGACGAATTGCATAGCAACTTTGCTTATGGAAGGATTTGTAGTCAAAACACTGACTTCCGAGTCAATTAGGGGTCATGGAGTGTTGTTAGATTCCGCTCTTGAATTATTTGAATTAAGTGTTAATTCAAGTGGCCAACATAATCGGGAACCTAATGGATCACACACATATAAGATCCGAAGGATCAGTAAAATGATCTTGAATAGTGATTCAAGATATGAGAGAGTGTTTCATGGGATGGATTAAAAACGATTATTGTTGGCTATCAATTTGATCCTTAACTTCTCAAAACTTCCATTAATGCATGTTATTCATAGTCATTAACTTCTCATAACTTTCATTAATGCATGTTATTCATAGTCATTAACTTTCCATAACTTCCATTAATATATCTTATTCATGACCATTAACTTCTCATAACTCTCCATTGGTAATGGGGGTTGTACAAGGCTAAATGGTGCAAAAAATAGAGATGATTTTTATACATCTTATGTAAGACATAAGTGAAAGAAAAGTTCTTTCTAAGACACACACTCATTTTCTCTCTAACTTTCACAAGAGTTTTTGTCTTTACTAGCACAAAGAAAGAATTCTCATCTCCTAATGAGGTTTCATCCTTCTATCTTCTTGTGGACTTTCATTAGAGACGGTCTACGTTGATCGTTATGGTTTATGACAACCTCATACGGCAAAGATTAAAGAACAAAGAAGATCATTGGAAAGGTATGTAAACACCTTACATTTCATGTTTTTATTTTCCATATCTATATGCATGAGTAGGTCTAGTTTTTAAGGTTTTGTTTTATTTTTCACTGTGTACATTTGATACATATTATGTATGAGATGCATAACTGGAACCTTTCTTGTGCCTTGGTGCATATTATTTGTTGATAACATTGTTTTAGTGGATGAGAAAAAAAGAGGGTCAATGTCAAGCTTGAATTTCGAAGGGATACGTTAAAGTCGAATGATTTTAAATTGAATAGGACTAAGATTGAGTACGTAGAATGTAACTTTTCAGGAGATAAGGTGGTTACAGATGTAGAGATAAAGATAGATCAGAAGTTATACCACAAAAGGAGTGTTTTAAATATTTAGGATATATCAACCAAAGCAACAGAGAAATTGATGAATACATAATCCACTGGATCAAATCAAGGTGACTTAAATGAAAAAGTGATTCAGGAGTTTTGTGTGATAAGAAGATATCACTTAAGCTTAAAGATAAATTATATAAATTAACGATTAGGTTGTCCATGCTTTATAGAGCATAGTATTGACCGATCAAACAAGTTCATAGTCATCAGTTAATAGTGACGGAGATGAGGAAGCTCCGTCAGATGTGCAACCTTACTAAAAGAGATAAAGTTAAAAATGTAATAGTAAGGGACAAATTAAAAGTTACTAATATTATGGATAAATTAAGAGTGACAAGACTTCGATGATTTGATCAAAATAAAAGAAGACACCAAGACGCTTAAGTGAGAAGATGTGAAAAAATCGTACTTATTTATTGTAAGAAAAAAATAGAGAGGCCTAAAAAGAATTGAGGGAGGTGATAAAAAAATGATATAACAATGTTAGAACTTACTAAGTGCCTGATCTACGATAGAAAACTTTATCGTGCTAAGATTCAGGCAAAGAATTCCTCGTAAAGAGATGCTAGCAGTCCTCTTTAATCTTTTAACTCTTACCTCTTGTAGTTAACCTAAAAGGTAATTACTTAATGTTACTATTATTATGATCATCATCATTTTTACTATTACAGACTATTATTATTATTATTATTATTATTATTATTATTATTATTATTAGTGCTATTATTATTATTTGGCATGTTATTTATTATTTATTATTTTACTTTATTTTATTATATATTTTATTTATTATTATTATTTCTATTTATTTATTTTTAATATTTAACTATTATATTTTTATTTTCATTTTTAATTAGTATCTTTCATTGCTATTTTTTAATTGTTTTATTGCTATTATTTATTTGTTCCTTCATGCATGTCATTTAGAAATAACTTCTTTACTAATTAAGAATAAAATTACATACTTCTTCAGAAAAATTTTTACTGGTGTAATTGTAGTTATTCTTATTGTTGAGTAAGCACATGAAGAATCTTATAGTCTAGCAAACACGTGTACTTGATTTGATAGTTTCTGTGCATTCCCATCACAATATAAGCTGTACAACTCGTGAGTGGCTTAAATAAAAATTGGCACTAAAATAAAACTTAAACTTTTGTCCCTCTTTATCTGTACTATACATTTGAACTACGTCAGCATCATATGTACAATAAATCACTCGTATGCTTGAGTTATTTACTTCCAAACCTTGATAGCCCCATCTCTACTACTTGAAATCAGAAGTCTCTGGTTCAACTTGACAGAAGCCAAAGAAAGAATGGCATCTCGGTGGCAGCCAGCAGGGTCGATAGCTGCGGCTGCAAGTACTGCCTTTGCTGTCAACTTATTTGTCATAGACCTTCTTGTCTCCTATTTGGAACAAAAAAAGTGAAGCAACTTCTCATATCTAAATATTGCCAACCATAATAACAAGGTGAAAATAACTGAACATGTTGCCAGATAAAGGTAAAAACAAAAGAAAGATGAACTTATCCTGTCATCAGAAAAGCAATATTTTTCACACTCAACAGCTAGTTCAAAGCAAACAACAAAGCTCAAGCGGTACATATAAATAGGTAAATTCATTAAAACAATCTCAATACCTGCACAACTTGCACCCCAGAACTTGATCGCATTTCATATATATCATCATTTCCAACTCCATTTACATTTGGCCCACAAATACAATAACTGCGGTCCGGACTACAATTATGATAAAGAAGACAAGTCACTAACTGCCACAGAACAAAAATATAGACAGCCAACAAAGGAAATGAGAAAGAGGAAGAAGAATAACCTGCAATGGTCCCATCGACGTATCTTCAAGTCAGTACCCCCAGTCAATAGATCACCCCCAGGTAAGGGGAGCATTGAACGAATGCCAGGAAGTCGAGAAGGAGGTTCATTCAACTCGTCAACTCTATACTTTGAATTGACATTCCGCCTCATATCTGGCTTGAAGTTTGCCTTACTTGATGGCCTGGTCAACGCGCATGGCATATTGGACATTTCAGCATCATTATCGTAATGTGCAACCTTCAATACCTAGACAAAAGAAAGACCGAAAGAAAACTGTAGGAACAATGCCTGTGATAAATCCCAAATAATAAGCAAGTCCAGAGTAAATTAGTTTCAACTATATGAAATGGATAACCATTAAATACATCAAAACACAGTCCAGAATATCTCATTAGATATACATTAGACATTCAACAATTCCAAAAGACCCTGAAAATTCATCTTCATTGTTTTCAGTAGAATGCATTGTCTGTCAATGCACAGTTTGACTTTCTACTGTTGCTCGTCAATGAATTTCAAGTAAAACATCACTGTTCATCATCAACAGTTAACTCAGGGTGAGTAATAAATAACTTTGATCCATAGCAAAGGACAACAAGTAACAGATTATGCAAGGGGAATCTATCTTCCAATGAGCATTGCATTAGAAACGATTTTTCTGCAATCACTATATTTTGCAATGACAGTTTTTCATACCAACTTTTGACTCCATTAGAAACGATTTTTCCACAATCACTATATTTTGCAATGAGATTTTTTCATACCAACTTTCGACTCCATTCAGTACTACTTTCTTAATACAACTGGCACTTTTACTCACCTTTTCTACATTCATGCTCTGTAAACTTGAGTATTTATCAACTACTCAACCTTACATCATCACGTTTTAACTCTTACCTTTCCAAGTTTACAATGATAAGTAAAAAGAATAGCAATCTACCTGGTGGCAGCTCCCAGTCTCAGCATTCCAAAGAGAAACTTCATTACAACCAGCAGCAACATATACAAGGGGTCTTACAGAATTAGACACAGCAGCATTAGAAGGGGGAACAAAAAGGCACATCTTTTCAACAGGGCATGTAACAGAGTACTGCCATGAGTTTACAGGTATCAGAAACCTCAAGTCCCATAAGGTAAGCACACCCCTAGAAGACCCCGAGATAAACCAATTCCCACAAGGACCTGTCTCAAGGGAAGACACATAGCCCTCATCAGAAACTGCCTTCAGTGTCCAGGCCTCCGAATTTGCTCTGATATCCCAAAGATGCATGCCACCATTTTGAGTGCTGTACATAACAATCTGATTGTCAGTGCTCTCACCATTGAAATTCAAGAGGCTGAGTATGGCACCTTCTTTGATATCCTTCTTTTTTATATCGGCAATACCAGAGTACTTTTCAACAACATTGCCAAGCCCTCTTGATATATGGTCGACAGAAAATAAATGCAGCATGCCATCACATGCTCCAACGACGACTTGAACAGAGTTGCGGAGCATAACGGTGCAAAGTGCTCGGCTTCCCTCCAGGTGATAAGTTAATCTTGATCTAAATGAAATATCTTTTTCCAGCTTTCTTGAATCCCACACTTTGAGAGTTGAATCATCAGAAGCACTCACAAAAAGGCTATGATTATGTGAAATTGCAATGTCATTGACTGCAGAACGATGCTCCTGCAGATGTGCAACCAACACACCCCGAGGTCTCCAACCTGAATCTGGAACCCCTGTTGTTCGTGAAAACGATGGCAATCCAGTTACATCTGACAGAGCAGAAGTGTCTTCTAGAGTGAAAGAACTTCCTTTTGTCGTGCCAGATAATCCCAGTTCTTGAAATTTACTAGTGACATAAGTTGTTTGATCTGTTTCCCTACTCTCTGGCTCATGGACAACTCTATAGAACTGTCTAGAACCGCCACTGATGCTAAATGAACCTGAAACCAGCTTAGGTGCAGGAACAGAACTGGCCAAGCTAAATGATTTGTTTATTGGATCCATCCAGGGCATGTATGATGAACCAGTTCCAAGAGAGTTCATGTGCAATGAAGAATCTGAAGCTGCCGGAGGATTTTTGACTGCTCGCCGGTCCATGCTAAAAGAGTACAAAGGTATTCCTTCAGAGGAATTATCATGCATAAAACTGTTCATACTACCGTGTGTAGACATATAACCTGAGAATTGCAGCTTTTGTGAGCATAGAGGATCACGAATATCAACTGTGCTGGAAGAATTGCTTATAAAACCCATAGAATTCAATTTGGTATCATCAACCTCTGGTTGTTCAACTACATCGACATGTTTTTGAATCTCGGGAAAAGGTTTTGTGTCAGGCCAATTCTTTACTGAACTTAGTTCCATATCCTCTTTCTTAAATAAATCCACAGAATCCCCTTGTTTTGATTTTGCTGATGAATTGTACCAGATCTTTCTCTGCCTTGCCAGCATGTCTGAACTCCTCGCATTTTCTAAGACTTGGTAAAATGACTGTCTTGAGACAGGATTTTTCAAACATGAAAGCAGAGAATTCTCAGAAGCTAGGGAAGGCGGTTGTCTACGGAGGAAAGGCCGTATAACTGGAGCAAGAAAAACATAAGAATCCACTGCACCTAAGGTTTCACTGCTGGCAGCAATGAAACCGACAGCTGACCTTCTAACCCACTGACTAGGATAACACAATAATGGAAATGCACGTCCTATCATTTCAAGAAGTATACGCTTTCGTAAGAAGCTAACTCTACACAGAATTGTCAAACAGTCCAATGCATTGACAATCACAGCCTCAGTCTGGTCACTTAAAGCTTGTTCAATGTAGGGAAAAAGATACTCTTCTACACTTCTTTGGCCCACAAAGAAGCAGACATAAACAATCTTTCCATAGAATAATGCCCTAAGCTGCTCATCTCGATCATTCAGAAATGCAGGCAGGATGGGTAGTAGAAAATCATTACTCTGCCTCTGACCAAAAAAGCAGCATAGTTTGCCGATGTCCTGAAGCAATGCCCTCCTGATATTTGGAGTTTGTTTTGCGCCCATAACAAGTTCTTGAACAACATCAGCAATGGATCTCCTAAGCTGCACAAGCTGTGCATCATTATTTATTCTTTGAAGCTGTCCGGATGTTTCAATTAATGATGCCTTTGACTTCTGTTTTGAACTCACCTCATCAAGAACACCTGCCTGAGTCAAGCTTATTGAATGAATCAAGAACCCATATGCAGTAAGTGCCAACTTTGCAATATTGCTAGCATAACAAATTCTCACACTTTCTTCTGGGTCATCAGGAAGCATGGAAAGCATTGGAAGAATATACTCAGGGAATATCTTTGCATCACTAGGAGGAAATTCTCGGACTAGAGGCAGAATGTCACACAAAGTTTCCAATGCAGCAGCACGCACTATTGCTGCTTGATCTAACAGCATTGCAACCACATATGGTAACACACGTTGTAGCCTATCTTCATCATCAATATATAATGAGGAAGATTTGAGTAAGAGTATGGCCCCTCTCCTCAAATGAGGTAACTTGACATTACGTATACAAGAGCAAAGCAGAGAAGCAATCAGAACCATACCTTCACATTTCATACTATCTTCAGGTAATGGTAAAAATGGCATACCAAAAGTATCTGACTGACTGTCATACTCAGACATCAATGACTTCAGGTCATCCATGGTGATCTTTTTCAAAAAGGGATGATCATTTCTTCTAAATGCATTGGAAATGGCTTGAAGAAGTTCACCAGGAGATTGCTGTGTACAATTCATAGGATCCTGTGATAAGGTAGAATTGGGTGCATTGTCAGGCATTGACTTCAAAGTAGAAGAATCATCGCTTTGTTTTACATCTCCAAGCAAGGTATTGATATCACCAAGAAGTTCGCATTGACCACGAACTATACCCTTATTTATTTTGTCTCTGTGTTTTGAGTCCCTGACTAAGTCCAAGTTTTGTCCCTCAATCATCTCATTAGATGGCTTAACAATCAGGTTACTGGCAGACATGCCCACTCCATTTCGTGTTTCCTCACTTGTCCTACTGCTCATCATTTGCTTAAGTATCTCATGGAAAACACTCTGGCACATTACAACCTGCACAAGAGACATGATATCAGCATGGTAGTGAGTAGCAAAGACCACCAAAAATATAAGCAGAGTACTAAGGGTTTTTACCCTCATATCAGACTGAATAGGATTCCAGCAACAGTAAAAGTTATGCAGAAATGGTGAGAAATAGCTAGGAAAAACAACATCTACGTAGTTTTGTAGGTAGCCTTCAGCAGAAAGTCGTGCCTCTGGCTCCAACTGAATCATATGAAGTATCATCTTTCGGATTCCAGAATCTGGGATCTACATATTCAGTACATATCAGTCTTCAAATAAATATCTCATATAGATTAAACTGGATTGAGACCGACAGTAATAGATAATTTAACCTTTTCAAGGTGTTGGCTAGGATCATATTGTCCTCTACGATAAGCAAGAAGCTGAGAGAGTTCAAACAGTTGCTGGCCCTCAAGAAAAAGCTCAGCAATTACACACCTAAATAGGTCCGCAACAAAATCTAAATTTATTAAAGCCATCCAAGAACAGTACCCTGTCTTTTACCATCAAAGACTAAATTAAAAAGCCAGAATGCTCACCCCACAGCAAATATATCCATGGATGGCTTTAATAATGCATCAAGAGCAATCTGCATCTCACCTCCGTGCTCATAGAATCTCTGAAATTTTGAGGAGAAGTAACTTATATAAATGGGAACAAAGATATCAATAGAAAAAAGAAATTAGAAGACTAGCTACAGCTAATAAGAACTTGGATTGTAAAAGACAACTTCAATTATGCACTATTGATTCTTGAAGATCTAGTCAATATCACTTCTCCAAATGCTATCAACAAAAGGTGTCTATTTCTGAAAGTTGGAGGCTTTGTTCTTATTACCACCCAAGATCGACCCTAGCTCGAAAGCTTGAACATGAATCCTAACTTCTAAAGCAAGGTCATTGAAGTTTTCCACAATTAACATTGAACGATAATCTAAACAAATTTAACACCTAACATGAAATTAAAGGACAAGAAAATACCTCAGGTGCAAGGTAACATAGCCTTCGTCCTCCCGTGTCAAAAAAGAATGAGAAATCCGATGGGTCATCATATGGAATATAAGTTGGTTTGAAAGATGCAAAGTCGGCAAGATAAAGCCAATTCCAGGAAGTTACAAGTACATTCTCACACTTAATATCACCTAATACAGTAAAACGAGTAATTAAAATGATATGTTACAAAATAGAAATTCGTCAGAACCGATTTCACTCACCATGACAAATACCCTTCTCATGGCACTGTTTAACAGCAAGAAGTAACTGCGGACCACCAGAAGTAGCATATGTCAAGAGTGAAATACTAGAAATGTATGTCAAAAAATTGTTGAAAAGAGGAACATATACGTATACCTGAAAAGCCAACCATTTCTTTTCCACAAGACTCAGGAAGGGTCGAGTGCTCAATCTATCATGTAGATTATTGAAGAAATATTGCCTCAGAAGATACGCTGCTTTATCAGTTTCCTGCCAAAACTGCAAGAGAAGTCTATCATGCGAGGAACTTAGCTGCCAAAAAGCTCCTCTTAATCCCGTTAATCGGATACTGGCAAAGTTACCCAAGAAGATTCCTTTTATTTGGCCTGTAGTCCTCGACAGCACCAATATTAAGATTCATAACACAATCCGCTTATAGTATAAAGGCTCATGTAAGAAATTCACATATACTAAGATGATAGCCCAAATTCTCTTTCCCAGCACACCTAGAGCCGTGCTCAAACTTTCACATTTAATCGTCCCAGTTCCCTTGAACATGATACGTGGATTCCAATTCAATTAAATACTTTCTTTGGATCCCCATACACAATTCAACCATTCCATCTATATATCCCACTTATTTCCGTATATCTTTTCAGTAGCAAACAAAAGAGGGATGAACTTCCTAATCTATTAAATAATTAAATTCAAAGTTTAACAAATTCTACAACAAAAAAACAAAGTAAAAATACTAGAAATTGCGCTCCCATCCTTCCTGCGCTTTCTAAGAGAACCGCACGTAATGTTTCAGTAACACGATTACATTACAATTTAACATAAATCTTTAAAACCCTAAAACTTTGAGACTTTTCTAGGCAACCAAACAGAGAAATACAAAATTCTCAAAAAGAAACAAACAAGCAGTGAAACAGAACCTGGAAAGGCCAAACGTGGGGGTGATCAAGGGCGCGGAAGGTCTCCTTGATATGTTCGAGTCGGCGCTCGTACTCTCTGAGGTCTATGGGGTCGCCGCGCTTGAAATAGACCTTGACGAGTACCAAACCCTCGTCGTGCTTGCAGAGGATGGACTTAAAGAAGCGCCCGCGCCCGAGCACCTCCTTAAGAACCAAATTGTAAGAGGACGGCAAGTCGTGGAGATAGTACTCCGACGCAGAGACCTGCGTCGTCCTGGCGATCTTGTTTCCCATTCTCCGATTGCGCTCCTCGCTCTCTTTGTTTCGCTACGGATTTTGTGATAGATTCGGCATTGCTTCAGTTTCCAAACGACGACGTCGAAGAGACGAGAACAGATGAACTTTGCTGGAGCGGAAAAAGAAGGATTGAGGAATACGTTGGACGGTAGCGTGGAAGCCTTTTTCTTGTAGTTCCCGTATCGGTCGAGACTACACTACTTCAAATTTTTATTGCATGTTAATTTAGGATTTTAAATAGACCCGAAATTTAAATTATTGGGAGAATTAAAATGAGTTAAAAAATTGAAAATTAATGGTACTAAAATAGTAGCATAATTTTTTAGTGTGCTGTGAATAAATTATTAAATTATATATTTAAACAAATAATTTAATAATTTAATAATATTAGATTTACTGTTATTAATAAATTTAATTAGATAATAGCATTAGCTACCAAAAGTGGAGAGTAACAAAAAAGACTTCTGACCACCGATTGATTCACTCCTTTTAAGTGCTACATGCTACATGCACTTTGGGATGTACTGTCTAACTGCCAATTAATTCAATTAATTCACTTACTATATTCTATGAGTTGCATGTACTTTTTACGGGGTAGATCATCTGTTCTCATTACTTATTAGATGAACATCTATTCATTTATTTTCTGTAGATCTCATTTATTGAATGGATGGATATTCATGGAATAGGATAAGAACAGAGTATTAAGAATAGGTAGGCAATCTATTCCCTTTTTTATGTGGAAAAAATATGCTTATTTGTTTTTTAACATATAGAAAAATATAAAAAAAAGTAAGAAGTTTAAGTATGATGTGATTGTTTTTGTTAAATGGTCTAGTAAAGAAATATCAAAATAATCTACATTTTGAGCAATTAAAAATGTTAACAATTCACATATTATACTTGGTTAATAAATTATTAGGTTAAGATTGACTTTTTTATTTTAACCTTTATATTTTTTAAGTAAAAATATGCAGAACTCTTTCTGTAATTTAAGTACTTTCGAAAAAATTTTAATTTTGAAAAGTTTGTGCATCTTAAAATTAGATGTGTTGTCATCCAAAGACCAATACTCCAAAGGAATGCGATGAAAATTGACCTAAATGGGAATGGATTTCATCTCTAATCTATCCAATCTGAATCATATTCCTTATTTCCTTTGGAAAATGATTTACCTTATATATGCCAAAATGCAAATCCATAATATTTTATGCCATCTTTGGAGGGGAAGCAAAAAATGAAGAGTTCTTCTTTAGTGATGGTAGTGTTTTCTAGTCCATATTTCCTCCAGTTTAGGTTAGCCTAATGTTGTACACTTGGAAAAGCTAATCTCTTGTCTAGGAAGTAGCCTTAGTCCACTTAGTTACTGCCTTTATCAAAACATTAGGTGGAGGAGATAAGTCCCACCTTATTCTATGGAATAAAGTGCAACTTGCCAAAGGTTTATGGATCTCCTACAACTCTTCTCTAAGACGGTTTCTTTAGTTTCTAAGCAAAGGGCGAGTTGTTAGGTTTAGTCAACTTCAAAGGGAGGGCAGGGAAGTCTTTGTATGACTATTGTGACAAGGAACTTGCTTCTGGTAAAGGATGAGCAACTTGAGCTTCAACTGACATTTTGTCTCTAAAATGTCAAGATTTAGGCTTAAGCAGGAAATTAAAAGAGGGGTCTAGTTACTTAATACGGAAAGAACCTAATTTGGGCCAATTAGATAGACTGAATTAGAAAAATGAAGGCGTAGATAGAGGTAAAGGTGAAGAACAGTGAAGAGTAGTGTGTAAACAGGAGTGAGAGAGACCAAGGGGAAATGTTAAGACATTCATAGAAGGCATGATTGTAGTGAGGAAGAAAATAAACAATCTATAGCTTTGATACAGACTCAGGTTATGGTATGTAAAGTTTATCGAATGCATTTTCGATCCCTAGAGGTTTCCACATAGCACATAGACATACCTTAATAGTGTCTAGTGAGAGGATACTTTTTTTTCAGGCCTTAGTTACGACTCTTTGTTCATTCATATTGGAATTGGAACTGTCTTATGAATCCATTTTATGAAAAAGTACGGCAAGATTCTTCTTCTTCTTATATAATTCTCATGTATATGAATACAATTTTTTTCTTTGTAACAAGCCTTTTATTTATGATCAACATTTTCTCGGTTCCTTTTTTAGCAAATAGCTTTCTATGAAAAGGTACAATAGTTTACATAAGTCTTTGTTAATTATTTTCAAGCTAACCTATGTTTGTTCAAAGATCCTTTCATGCATTATGTTAGATATCAAAGAAAATTCATTCTAGCTTTAAAGGATGCACTTCTTCTGATAAAAAATGGAAATATTTTTTCCATTTATGTCAATATCATTGTGTGATTTTAGACTAAAAAAGATCGATATGAACTCATTATCCAAACACTCTCTATACGTTTTAGGTTATTTTTCAAATGTACGACGAAATACTTCAACGGTATAGAGTCAAATGCTATAAAAATCATTTTTTTTAGATAATATTAAGAAGAAACTCGATTCAATAGTTCCAATTATTCCTTTGAATGAACATTGGTGAAAATGAGATTTTGTAACAAGAAAGGGCATCCCATTAGTAACTCAGCCAGGACTGATTCATCAAATTATGATATTATCGCCCAATTTTTGCATGTATGCAAAAAATAAATTATTACAGTGGATTCTTAAAAAATTGCATTTTAATAAAAAATTTACTCTGAATTTCTTGTGTAAAGACTATGGCTTGTAAACACAAATGTACTTTACATGCTTTTCAAAAGATTAGGTTACATTCTTGGGAGATTTTTTATGGAAAAACAAGTTCTTTCTTTGATTTTCCCAAAAACCTCTTCTATTTCATGAAAGGTATATAGAGAGTGGTTTTGGTGTTTAAATATTCTTTACATGAACGATCTAGCCAATCATGAACAATTAGTTATGAAAAGATGTAAATCAAATCAAAATTCTCCCTAAATGATGAAGAGAGAACAAAAAATTCTTTCATTTCTATTATGAAATGTTCATGTACTATACGAATAAAGATTGAGTAACTAATTATTCAACTTTCTTAGAGATTTTGTATAGAAGGAGATGAGTAAAATTTATACATAGGGAAAATCGTGTGTAACAAAACACACAAGCATAGCTTGGGGAGGGATTTTTTTTACATATTTTAAATCCATTTTCTACTCCATCTGACTAGTTTCGGGTTTGAGTCCTAGGCAACCTATTATAACTATCTATTGAAATAGTATGAAATCTTATATGATATGTCTATTAATCTTAATTATTTTTAACTCATTTCAACTTCATTTTTTATTCAAAAAGTTATGATGAATCTAGATAAATAAGATCATAAAGATATGCTCTTGACTATTGGTTGACATGGGTATAAAAGTTATGTTATACTGTTGAATCACAAGTCTTTAATTCTTTATTTCTAATTATAGAGAATTTGCGTACTTAGGAGTCCCCAATGATTAAATAAACTAAGATTTTACCATGACTGCAATTTTAGAGAAATGCAAAAAGCCTACAGGGTTGCTTCTATAATTCGATAACTAGAATTGAAAATTGTCTTAACATAGGATGGTCTAGTGTTTTGATGATCCTCCTTTACTGACTGCAACTTTTATTTATTATAGTTTTCATTGCTGCACCTTTTGTAGATATTGATGATATTCATGAACTTGTTTATAGATCTTTACTTTAACTTTACGAAAATAATCTTTTTTCTAATGGCATCATTCCTACTTCTACGA
>JANVCQ010000231.1:11977426-11987489 GCA_025531925.1 Erythroxylum plowmanianum
TGCCGAGATAAATTTACACTTGCCTAACCCGTCCCAAATGACCAAATTACCCTTCCCATCGGTGATGGGATGTTACATTTTTGATATGAAATATCTCACTAGTTGAAAGACATGCTTCATGTTATTTATTAGTTACTCTTGCGATTCATAACATGAATTTAGGGAAGACAGGCAAACGACTGAAGTCGCTTCACTGGATGGATCGATTTAAAGATGGATAGCTATGGTTAAGGGCAGCATGTGGCAAGCCGATATATCAGAGTGAAGGAGTGACTTCATTACCCCATGCCAAGTTCAGGGCTAGTCCTCCTATAGTGAATCTAGCCACTTATCTATGGTATTAGGGTAAAGATCTCAACGTCAGTTAGAAAGCTTATATAGTTAACCGAAAGGTGAAGGTCTTTTCAAGCCAGTTAAAGGTTTTGAATTGGGATTTAAACTTAAATTGGATCAAAGAATTCTCATGCATTCAAGAAGAGCCAGACATCCTCTTCATCGAGCTTGACCAAGTGGGCCTTAATTCATCAACTAACCTTCTTCTTTACTAATCATACTCTTTTTTAAGTAGGAATGTATGCTACAGGTCAAAGGTGGATGCCATCCTTTTGGTTTGGTCATGATCTTGAAAGTGAGCTTTTTATTAGAAGTACCACAAAACTTTTACTTCTTATCCTTTCACACTGGAAGTGATTTTCTTATTCCTTGCTTCCTTTTACTTACTAGGTCAGTCCTTGGCTCATACCTCATTCGCTATAGAAAATGGTTAAGCTATCTTTATGAGAAAATAAATTAAACCACTTTAATGGATCTATCATAATTTTTGTAATTTACATGGCATCAAATAAGAAATCTTCGATTTTAGGCTTTGATCATAAATGATTAAGGTCAAATATAGATAACAAATCCTAGTTTAAATTTTGATTGCTCAGGTGTTGGGTATACAAATGGGAGATGGTGTCTTTATCATAACATGCTGGTAGAGGTTCCCTGTGTTCCTTGAATGGATTTCTTAGTCATTAAGAAGGTTATCCAAAAGTAGTATATATTGCATACCTAGTAAAACTTACAAGTAAACCAAATAGAGAGATACAAAATAAGGTTACTATTTCCATTATTATATAATCTCAAAACCATAATGGATTTATGATAAGATCTTTTGTTTACAACCAAATGGTATGCAAAGTTTAGGGATGTCAATGGGTCGGACCGGGCCATGAGCAGCCTGGCCTCGACCCGGCCGGTTCTGATCCCCAGCCTGTATGGCGAGTCGGTTATAACTCGGCCTATCATATATATATTTTTAAGAAAAGTAAAAAATGACCAAACCTGACCCATCATATATATTTTTTAAGAAAAGTAAAAACAACGTCATTTTTCAAAGAATAGTTGGGCCACAAACCGAGCCAACTGGCTCGTGGCTCGCCCATGGCCCAATCAAGCAAATCATTGTCGACCCGTATCCCACTCATGGCCCTTTAAATCAGGCCAAAATTGGGTCGGGCTGGTTTTGTCATCCCTAGCAAAGTCAATAATCTTAAAAAATACAAAATAGGATTTATGGCTACACAAAGTACTAAAAGGAGTTATAGATCTAGTTCAAGACGAACAATTTTGGGGGATTTGTTAAAACATTGAATTTGGAATATGGGGCGGGGGAGGGGTTGTAATGGCTCGATAAAACTTACAAGTAAACTAGATATAGAGATGGAGACTAAGGTTGCTATTTCCATTATTATATAATTTAAAGACCATAATGGATCTATGATAAGATCTTTTATTTACAACCAAATGGTATATAAAGTCAATAGATCTTTAAAAAATACAAAAAAGAATTTATGGCTACACAAAATATTGAAGGGAGCTATAGATCTGGTCCAAGACAAACAATTTTGGGGGATTTGTTGAGACCTTATAATTTGGAATATGGTAAAGTAACTCCTGGATGAGGAACTATCCCTTTGATGGGGGTTGTAATGGCCCTATTTGCAATATTCCTAACTATTATTTTAGGAATTAAGAATTTTTCAATTTTATTGGATGGAATTTCAATGAATTAGATTTATAAGAATCGACCATTCCTAGTTTTTCAATGCAAAGCGACGTTGTTTAGGCCTTAAATTATTTTGTCCCATTTTCATTCTACTTTGGTAGTTCGATCATGGAAATTTTTTTATGGATTTCTGGACTATTAGTGTGTAACTTGTTATAATGGATCTTATTAATAGTATAGCAAATGAGATGCCTTTTTTTGACCTTATCAGAAGCTATTATAATATCTAGAGCACAAAATATATGAAATGGATTATGGAGTTTTAGAATTCTGATTCATATTTAATATTTAGATCTCATAACTGAACTCCAAAAAATTTCATAGCGTGAGAAAGAAGAAAGATTTTTCTTTTATCAAACTTTTTGTATATGCTTATTTTGATCCAAAGATAAACATTTCTTTGACTTTTTAGTTATTATATTTATTCAATGAATAAGTGATAATACAATATTTCTTACTCAGGAAATCATTGGACTCAACTTGAAGGTTTTATTGAATCATCTTCTTTCTAGTATGAATTAGAGGTTTTAGTAGATTTATAGGATCTTGACAAGAAAATTCCTATCAATCAATAATAAAGATAAAGAAAAGTACAACTTTATTTCATATAAAAAAAGAATACCAAATCAAGGAAAAGCTAATTTGGTAAATAAAAGATTCAAGAGTCTTTCAAAGATGAACATCAAAAGATGAACAAGCAAACTTGATATTTTAGCATTATAATCACAAGAAGGAGTTTGCACATTTTTCTTTTTTTTTTGGTATCTTTAGAAAAGATTGTTGAATCATAGTATTAAGAAGTTTATATTACACATGCGTCCATTTTAACTAACATTTGGATTTTTCTATTTAAGTTGTATAAGATGAAATTATTATATATGATTCTCAAATGAGGAGTCCTTTTGGTTTACTAATCTCAAAAAGGTCTCTGATTGGTTAGAAGAGCATCTTGAGATCTAGGTGATTATAGATTATATAACTAGTATATATGTTCCTCTTTATGTGAACTTATTTTTTTGTCTAAGAGGAACTACGCTTACTTGTTTTTTAGTACTAGTTAAGGGTAAGGATGGGTACACTAGACCTTCTTATACTTCGCGTTTAGCCAGATTTTTACTAGGTTATTGTTGTTGTTTTCTAGTACAAATAGCTACCAAGATTCCACTATGACTTATTACTATCATTCGACCATTACTAAGTGGTTGAGCTAATTTTGGTTGGTTAATTTGAGTAGTTCATTGTTGCTTGGAAAATAAATTGATTCTAATGACGATTTTGCATGTATTTCATGTGTATCTCACTAGTGGCTTTAAAAAATCACATGAATTGAATTAGTTTGGTGTAACTGGTTATTCTTTACTTTGGGATGAAATTGATTATTAGGTGATAAAAATTGTTTATAGTTTATAGAGAATATAGGGTCTAGATATTTGGAATAAATCAGTGCTCACTTGGGAGAGAAAGAATAGTATTTCATTGCTACAAATATGGATTATTAAAAAAAAGACATGTATTTGGATATTTCTCTTCAGCTCCAAAAAATTGTATTATTCATTTGACATGAGTAGTTAAAGTGAACTCTCCCATGATAAAAATGGATTTTGGGAGTGTGTCACTTAGACTATTGATTTGTTCGTGAAGATATATATCTGCCACATTTTAATTCACAACTTACAATTAAGAAAAATGTCTTTATTCCAACAACTACATAAACCTCATACAAAGGATAAGTTTCTTTGCTTAAAGAGCATCTTTTCTAAGATCATATCTAATAATGTCTTATATG
This sequence comes from Erythroxylum plowmanianum, assembly GCA_025531925.1. Classification (NCBI taxonomy): domain Eukaryota; kingdom Viridiplantae; phylum Streptophyta; class Magnoliopsida; order Malpighiales; family Erythroxylaceae; genus Erythroxylum; species Erythroxylum plowmanianum. The sequence goes on from JANVCQ010000231.1 coordinate 11,981,263, forward strand.
AAGAGATTCTTTACGTCTAATATAAAATATAGTAGAATAGGTGGTGTGATATAATTCATATTTTCTTTTAGCTATTTAAGTTCCTTATACTTCATTTTATCTCTTTCATTTACTTAATTTATGTAATGCCTAATGGTATAGCTATTTTCTCTACATCGACCCTATTTATAATACTATCAGAGTGAACCAAATTAAAAGTTCTGAAGAATGATAGAGGCAGAACTATATTAGTAATAAGTAAGTCCTTTGTATAGAAAAAGTCTCAATATTTTTTGAGAAAATGTCATATTTTTGTCCATTTTATTACATAAAATCATTCATATATATATATATGCGTAGACATGATAATAACATATAAATTATCATGTCCAATTCCTTCATAGGATGAATCTATAAATAATTCACCTATCCCAATAACAAAAAACTCATTTGAATGATCATGTCTTAAGAGCTAAATTGGCTAAGGGGATGGTCTTTTATATATTTTCTAGTAGTAATTATAGGCACTATGTAATGTAGGATTAGCGATTCTAGAATCATTAGTAATTGGCGAACCTGTAGATCCATTTGTAACTCCTTTATAAATATTACCTTAATGATATTTATTTCCTGTATTTCAAATACTTCATACAGTACCCAATAAGTTATTGGATCCCTTTAATGGTTTTAGTACATGCAGGATTATTAACAATTCCCTTTTTAGAAAATGATAATAAATTCCAAAATCTCTTTCGACATCTAGTTGTGAAACTGTCTTTTTGATTGATACTATAATAGCCCTTTGGTTAGGTATTGGAGCAACGTTATCAATTGACAAATTCTTAACTTTAGGTCTTTTTCAAATTGATTTAATTGTAAAAAATATTTATGACAGTGTATTTAGGGAATAGTCTCTTCAAAGTTGATTATCCCTAAATAACATCCATTTAATTACATTATTGATTTATTTTATGAAAAATGTTGCGGCAAAAATTAAAATTTGATTTTCATCTTCTTTAGAAAAAAGAAGAAAATCAATACGAATTCAATGGATTTAGAATAAATTCTTTGGTAAATCAATTGCAAAATCCTTTTCTATTTCTAGAATGCCTAATATAAGTTTTTAATCTTATATGTAAAATGCTTAATTTTCATAAGATCCTCTTGACTGGTATTCAAAATGTCTAATAATGTATATATATTAGACCTTTTTGGGCAATTTTAGATCTTAGAAGTCAATTCTAGTCAGTCAATAAAAATTTATTTCAGTATTATTTGTTTTTTATTTTTCTTAGTTTTGGCAATCCACCACAAACAGTAAAGGGAAAAAGTAACCTTTTGTTGATTTTTTTTCTTAATATAAATCTCCTTCTTCAAGAGGCTTCACAAGGTGCTTCTCTAGGAGTTAAACTTCTATTTGTTCATATTTCAAGAAAAAGGTCATTCTTGCTTTTCATTCCCATTTCCATAAGAATGAATACTATGATTCACATTTTGAATAAGTGCACGAATACAACATCTATAGGGTAGCCTCCATCTTGAAAGTGATCTGGTGAGTTTATATGATAGTTGTAATTCCTCTCAATTTGTAATTAAATAAACAAATTTAGTAGTTCCGTTAAGCTAGTTATATGTTGTGAATTATCAAAATTTTCCACAAGTAGTAAGATAATATCTTGAGAAGTTACATATCTAGGATCTTTGACACAAGAATTCCATACAAATTACTTCTCAATACAATTTCTTTCAAATTCATTAAAAAGTATTGATTCTTGAATACCTGATATAGTAGAAAATTCTTGTGCTATTTTCTCAAAATTTGGACGTGTGAAAAATGTTCTTTCTATTTCTCTAAACAAAGCTCTTCACATCATAATGTCAATTTTGTCAGCTTGACCTTTCCTAAGTGGAGATAGAATAAAGTGTCCATAATAAAGATGCTTATTTCAATTCTTGATTAAACACGCTTCCATTGTAGTGTCTAACTAGATATTGTCACTTTCTCTCAAAACATAATAACATTTTATCACAACTTCTGCTCATTGCATACCTTGATTTACAATTGTTCAAATAACATTTCTTGTTGCGATTTGAGGCTCAAAAGGTGTCCCTTACCCCTGAATCCATAAGTGCCAACAGAAGACCAAGAGATTACCCCACCTTATACTTTGGAAACAGTTACAATAATATTGTTGATGCTTGCTTAAACATAAAAAAAAAACTTCTTTTAGTACTTTATGTGGATTCTTATGTGAACCTATACATCTATTCCTGCATGAACCTGATTTTTCTTTTTTGTAAAGATTTTGTCATATTTTATCATCTCGTAAATAGTTGTTAAGGATATATGAATATATCCATTTCATGTCAATGTAACCTTGTATTTTTCCATTACTTTTAGAAAACTCTTATTCTTCAAATCGATGGACAAAAATTATAATTATCATAATACAAATTAAATTCAAAGAATTGAACACACACACAGTATTCATTGTAATTTAATTAATAAAAGGTTATACCTTTAAACTCATCAAATGTGTTCTTTTATTATTTAGAGTAACTAGTAAGGTTAGTTGTTTGTAATTAGAAGGTCACATGTTCAAGTTACAGAAATAATCTCTTTTAAATAAAAAGAGAAGGCTAACCCTCTCTCTAACACTCCAAAGAGAAAAGTCTTGTTAAATTGGGGTTTGCCCTTTAGATAGAGTGTGTTTGATTGTTATCATTTAGTTTCACACTACATATGCCCTTTTTGACGGGGGAATAGTTCAAAAGGTTGCCTTTCCGAACATATTTTTCTATCAACACATTTCTCCGAAGGCTATTCCTATTCAAGATCTTTCAACCAACTTTACCGGGAAAACTTTGTTATGATGTTTAGCTTTGAAGTTGTAAGTCACCTCTAGATTTTGGTTTACAAACAACATTCCACATAACAAGCTGCATTTTTCTGTTTGTATTGGAGCCCCTCCAGGAAAAAAAAAAAAAAAAAGGACAAATCTCTTGGGTCAATTTTCATGCAAACACCCTTGAGAATTTTCGTACTTTAAATATAATGTACGAGTTTTGTTGATGAGCAATATTTCACAGACTTTCTCTGCTTTTCAGCCTACCATTTTTTTTTCAATTAACGTATTTCTTTTGTTAATCTCAGTGTGTTAGATGGCAACCAAACCTTATACTTGTCAAAGTTAATTTTAAAGTCCTGACTCCTGAGTTACTTATTAGACAACTCTTGTGAGACACAACTCTTTTGTCATACCTTGTTAGTCTGCTATCTTTTTTTCAAATCAATATAATAGTAAACATTTTAAATATATGAAAGTTAATAGTAATTAAATAATATCATATTGAAAATAAATAATAACATTTTTATAAGAATTAAAATAAAAATAAAATTTGGAAGTTAACCCTAAATTTATTACGTATGCATTGACTAATGACAATAGAGATGCTAGTTGGTGACTGCAACAGCCAAGCCAGAGTGCAGTCTGTTGGTGTTATTGTCTATTGGGCTTGGGCCGATCTCCCTAACATTCGCTAATTGATTTTATATATACATATTCAAAATTTTAAACTTCGTTAATTACATTGTTTATCTGTTCAATTATTCCGTTGCTTTCAAACTTCCTTTAAATTTATTACTAACTCCTAACAAATTGTGCTTTATCATTTCAGCTCGATCGTATCGATCCATTTGACACTGACTCCATTACTGGACAAAATTTACCAAATTCAATTTGATGGTCCCCATGCCAAATAATAATAAATCGTTGGAAACTTTTCTAAATCGAAAGCCAAACATTCTTTAGTAGTTACAGAGAACAATACAAGTAAGCAGTCTCGCTAATTGGATCAGAAAACTACTTGGTAGAATCCAACGTTTTGCACTAATCACAAGCGCAAATCATACGCAATTTATTAAACAATTAAAAGATTATTTACAAACTACCATCTCGATTGTAGCAAATCAGACCGTCTCGGTCTCTTCTGGATCTTCGAAGTTAGGATCCTTCACATCCACAGCTTCATTCTGAACCCCGATCTCCGCCTCAGAGTAGCCGTCGCCGGCCCAGGTGAACTTGCCTCCATGGCCTCCCTTCTTCGGCGATCCGCTCATACCGGTCCCCGATTTCCGATCGCTCCTCGCCTCCGATTTCGAGCTGTAGCTCCTATGGCTCTTACCTGTGTTCTTCATTGCCTCTCCCTCAATCCTCTCAGTGTCGCCTTGATATAATGTGCAACTGTTTGGAGAGGATAGAACGAGGAGTGTTCATTTATACATGTAGATGAAAATTAGACAGGTTTTATCCTCTTTTTTGTATTTTCTGTTTTCCAATTTTGTATTTTCTGTTTTACCCCGAGACAGATTGATGCTGTGGGCGTGGTGTCATGTGATTCGCGGACGGCAATCGGATAAGAACGGCTAGAAAAAATTGTTATTTATTTGTAGTGGGCCCTCAGTCTGAGCGTTTTATTTACCAAAATTTAATTTAAGATTTAAAAGATTATTTAATTATTATAAAATTAATTATTTTAAATTTTTAATTAAAAATTATAAATTGTACATTTATTTTTATTTATTTTATAAGAAATTATTAATTTACAAAAAGTATTTAATTAATTAATAAAATTAACAATTTTTCACTAAAAAGTTAAATAAAAAATTTAAAAATAAATAAAAATTAAACGATTTATAAGTCTAGGGCATCTTTGTAACGGGAACTAATTCACTAATGTTGGTACCATTGTACTATAATAGGTACCCAATTATTATTAAAATCTTTTTATACAATTAAGCTCATTGGATAAAATATTTTAGACATGAGACCAGTTTATAACTATTGTCACTCGTAGTAATGACTAACTTTGTGGTATTGCCTATTTGAAAGAGAAATCAAAGGGATGAGTAGCTTGATCTTAATCTAGGAACCAGTGTGTGCTAATTCTTAATTGTTAAACTAAGCAATTACTTTTAAATATTTTAAAAAATAGATCCTTCAAAAATTAATATGTGAAATTCGCATATAAAAAAAACTCTTAATCTAAAAATTAATATTTGTAACTTAATGTAATTTGAAAACACCTTAAACAACTGTGTTAACAATTTACTTAAAATATGTCAATCAAAATACCTTAATCAACTCTAGCATTCCAATTGTTTTCCTTAAGTTGATAGTCTGCTCAGATCTGGGTCGTTGCTTGCTTCTCTTGTGGGTTGCTTGCTTCTCGTCTGGAGCTCGCATGGGTGCTTCTCTCTTCAGATTTGGTAGCGTCAACAACGGATGCTTCAAAGACTTCTTCCCAATCCTCCCACCTAGTCGCCCGACCCACTGCTGGCAGCATGTAGATCTACAAAGGAATCTATATTGCAAAAGTCAAGTTTAGAGGCGATACTAGCTTAGCCAGCATTCAGGTAACCGATTCTTTCTAGATCTGTGGTCTTTGATAAGTCATGTTTGTTTTCTTTTTTGATAAATTACCATGAGATTCTCTAGATCTAGGGTTTCTCCAAGTTATATCTATGAATTTTGTATTAGATCTGGGTTTTGGTAATTTGGAATTAGATATGAATTTTGCGTCATTACCTATGTTTGGCATTAGATCTGGATTTTGCGTTTTGTGTTCTCTCCTAATGTCCGCCATCGTCGTCGTTTTCTTCCGTCGCCTACCGTCGTCGTCGTCGTTGCTTGAGGCTTGTATTCCTTTATCTTCTAATGGTGATAGCTGGGTTTTGTATTAAGTCGTGTGTGTTGTGGTTTTCTTAATTGAATATATGTTGTGATAATAATGAAGATGGTGGGATGGGAAGGGCATCCAGAATGGATGTTTGTAGCTTAAAATCAAATTTGAAGATTGTTTGAGTACTGCCTATTAAGTGTTCGATAAAAATTCTGTTAAATTTTGATATTAAATGAATCTTAGAGATGAAGTGTTATAGTTCATTTCTTTGTTTAGGTTTTCACCTAGGGTTCAACTCTCAGGATCGCTCTTCTATTAACCCTTATTATAGTTGTCGTTTTTGTTTGTTTTACTCTCTTTGTTGAAAAGAGTTGATTCTTGAGGTAACTCTTGTCGAGGTAACAACAAGTAAATTTTCTGTGTTGCTCTCCCTCTTTCTTAACGCTCTCACTCTCATTCTTCGATTGACATTACTGTTTTTTTTTATTATTATTATTATGATCATCATCATCATCATCATCATCATCCTTTTATTGAGTTTATTATTAGTAGTAGTTTTATAATAA
>JANVCQ010000231.1:11987937-12011047 GCA_025531925.1 Erythroxylum plowmanianum
ACTAGTACTACTACTACCACTATCACTACTACTACAACTACGACTACTATAACTACTACTACTACTACTACCACCACCACCACCACCACCACCACTACTACTACTATCACTACCACTACCACTACCACTATCACTACCACCACCACCACCACCACCACCACCACTACTACTACTACTACTACTACTACTACTATGACTGCTACTACTACTAGTCCTGGTTTTAAATCTAATTGAGCCTTAGCTATCTGTTTTTGTTTGTGCTTATCTTAGGCTAATAGTGTAGAAACTTGAAAGGTTCCTAAAGATTCAGTTAATTCTAATGTGTCTACATATAAGATTGTTGAATCTTTTTCTTTATGTATTGATGTCATACCTATGAATGATAACTCTGATGAGATACAAATCGAATATGTTCTAGCGTAGATAAATGAGTAATAAATAATTGATGTAATTGTTGAACTACTGCTAAATGTTCTTCGTAGGGTCTTCTACCTAATCTATTAACACCAACAAAAGTAAGGTAATTAATACGTGTTTCATTATATTGTATATAGTCTAAATAATGAGTGATTTGTTGTTGAGTATGTTGAATCTGTTGCTCTAAATCTTCACAAATAAGACAAGTCATAATTCATAAATTATATCTGAAACTTCATAAACTATATTTGTATCTAGTTGAAAGATATGTCTCCATAGGTAGTCTAAACAAATAGTAATATGTTCCATACTAATAGTAAAATAAAAAAATTGATCATCAGGAATAAAAATGATACTAAGATAAATAAATAGAAATAAAGGTTGAAGATAAAGAAAAACTAAAGCATATAATGATAGCTGATAAATGAGATAATGTAAACAATAATTAAAGAAATATTGAAATGCAATATGAGATGTCATGCTTTAATTAATTAAAACACTAATTTGTTCTTGAGCTTCTAATCTATCTTGTTTAATGGAATGATAAATATAAAGTGATTGCTCTAGCAAACTTCGTGCTTCTGTTAAAAGTTGATTATTTTGGTGTTCTTTTGCTAAAGTTATATATTCTTTATATATCTGAATATAATTGAGTTGTTCTTGTTCTAGTTCTTGATAAAATCTAATTAACTGTTTAAGATGTCACTTATATTCGAAATATATACTGATTTTATTAATCAATAAGTAGCTAGATCTGGGTAAGATAATACTTTCTAATGTGATACAAATCGTCTAACATCTCCTGAAGTAACATAATTAGTTCTGCTGTGTCTCTCATCATTAAAGAGGTTGTTGTTTTAATCCTTTCTGCATCTTCATAAAGGGGATGATCTTCTTGTAGTTGATAAAGAGGATCTAAATAAGTGTCATGTGCTTTCTTATTGCGTGCAATGGCTGTAGTTTGTAATTCTTCTATTTTAGCTTCTTTCACATAAGTGTCTTTGATGAGTCTATTGAGTTCATGCTTGCATGGAAAATAAGAATATGTCATGATGAAGATGATGAAGGACTGAATAATGAGTAGTGAAATAATTATTACACTGTAATGGAATGATTTATAGTAAAATAATCATAATGGTGATAAGATACATAAACAAACATTCATCGATCATACCTGTTTCATTTACACTTAATGCCAATCCCAGGTGAAATGCAAAGAGAAATGATGAACAAAACAGAATGCTTATTTAGGATCTTATCTAGTTCTGCCCCGTTCGGAGTTACATACGGCTATTTATAGCAAACGAAACAAACTAAAGGCCAAAAACAAAGAGGCTGACACTCATGACATAAAGAAAAAGGAAAAGCGAAAGCAAAAGCTAAAGCTGAAAGATTCGAAAATAAAGTAAAAGACACAATAATGTACAGCTAAGGTGGTCCAGAGGACCTACATCCTTGTTTTTTATGCTTGTTTGTAGTGCAGACGAATCTTATTCTTCAATAATGATTAACCCATCATCATCAGTAGTGTTATCCATGTCGACTTTTGGTGCTTTTGATGTAGTGGGACAATGACTGCATTGGTGATCTGGATATTCTCTGATTTGTTTGCAAATAGCTTCCTTCCATGCGTTGCTTACAGGGTCAAAAAAATTATCGAGCTTGTCAAATGGTTCCTTGAATTTCTTGATCAATTATAGTTCATGTGGTTGTATTGGAGTCTTGTATGCTGATGTCATCAATATTTGGGGGTTTTTGTAATTGATTTTTAATAATGCTTCTGAAGTGATGTGATTGCATTGATTATAAACTCGTTCAAGGCAATTCAAATTGAGCTTGTTGATTGTATCCCAGTGAAATTCATACCTTGGAGGGTCGTCCACTGGTGGATATAGTTGATTGCTAACTCCAACTTGTAGATAGGCAATTCTTGGTACTTTAATGGCTGCTTTAGTGGCATTTTCTGCTTCGATTGCTTCAAAAATCAGAAAGCTGTTGTAGATCTTAATATACATTTCATGATCCTTTGCAAATCTGTCATTGTAATTCTTGATAGCATGAGTTAAACCTGGTGGAAAATCGGATAAAAGTTGTAAATCTTGAACATAGATGGTGTCAATGAGTCCACTTTGAAATAATAGATATGTGGTCAATGGGTCAGCTCCGGGGAAGACAATAGCCTTTGGACCATATCTACCTCGATTCTGTGGATAGTACTAAAAGTTCTTCATCTCTGTAGTACATTCATTTAATGCTTGAAAACAGTCAATAAACATCTCTGAAGTTAATACTCTGGCTTCTTCTTCTATTGTTTTTGATGGTATTGAATGAATCCTTTCCAAATCAATAGATCTTCCAAAAGAGGTCATGTTTGGTGGTACTGGTGATGGTGTTGTCAAAACTGTTTTATACTGTGGTCAAAGTGGTGGATGTTGAAATTCCTTGAATGATTGTTCTGCTTTTGGTCTAGAGGAGAAACTTTTGTGAATGATTCCACTTTTTCCAGTGATTTGTACTACAACTTTATGCCATTAATCATATATTCCTGCCATGGGACCATTGTAGATGACATAGAACTTAGATTCTTGATGATCAATATGTTTTTGTGAGGCTATGGGTGGTGTATATGGTTTTCGTGGAGAAATTGTAGTTGCTGATTGAATAATGCGAGTAGGTTTTTGGATGGTAGAAGAAGAGGTTGAGAGTACATCGGCTGGCTTTTTAGAAATCGACTAATCTAGTTCCTTGAGTAAAGCAATGGTAGTTCTTAGTCCATTGATCTCTTTGGTAACTGATCCAATTTTTTGTTGTAATTCTACGTGTTCTGCTTCCTTTAGGAATAATGTATCTTCTAATTGCTTGATCACTTTGGTAACTTCTTCCATTCTCATGTAAGGATATCTGCAAGAAAATTATTAGTTGTTTTAATATATTGGATACTGAAATTGAATTGATTCAATTCCAGTTGCCATCTAATGAGCCTTCTTTGATTGTAATTAGTGCTTATTTGGTACTTGGTAAATCCACATAAATATTGAGAGTCCATTTGAATTTTAAATTCAACCGGTAGTAGATCTATGCGCCATTTTCTCAAAGTTTTGAGGCATGCTAGTATTTCCTTATCATGAATGGGGTATTTTAATTCCGAGGAATTAAAAGTCCCATTTATGTACTTGCAAATATAGTACTTTTTGTGCTTAGGTGGTTATGCCAAAAGGCATCCTGCCCATGTGTCAAAGCTTGCATCCAATTGGACAAGCAGTAGATCCTTGAGATTGTAGTTATAAAGAGTAGGTAAATGCTTACAGAGTTCTTTTAATCGTTGAACTACTTCTGTATCTGCTGGAGTCCAATGCCATTGATGTTTAGTAATGCATTTGGATTGTAAACTTCGTCTTTCTTTGGCTAATTCTTTCAGAAATCCTTGGTCAAAAATATAGTTTAATAGTCCAAGAAATTGTTGTACTTGTTTTTTATTTTGTAATATATCAGGAAAAGTTTGCAATTTTTGTAATATATTAGGTTGTAATTGTAAATAACCATGATTAAATTGTATTCCTAAATACTCAATTGTCTGTTGAGCTATACGAGCTTTCTTTTTGCTTAAAATTAATCCTTTTTCTTTACATCGCTGTAAAACTAAGCGAACTTTTTTCAAATGATCTAACTTATCTTGATTAGAATAAATAATAATATCATCTATATATACAAAAGTAAATTCTTCTAATCCTGCGATATTATTATCCATAAATCGTTGATAAATACTAGGTGCTTGTTTTAATCCAAAGGGTAAAACGTTCCATTGCTAATGTTTTTGAGGGGGACAAGTGAATGTTGTTAATGCTTTTGTATTATCATGTAACCTCAATTGCCAATATCCAGATTTGGCATCTAAAGTGGTAAACCAAGTGTGTCCTTTAAGTTTATTAATAATATAATCTTTTCTGGGTAATTTATATGCATCACCTATTGTTGCATCATTTAATTTTCGATAATTAATAACCATTCGTCTTTTTCCTCGTTTTTGTTCGACTGAATTATTGACATAAAAGGCTGGTGCTGAATGTTTACTAGTACTTGGGCTTATAAGACCCTTATCTAATAATTCTTTGCATTCTGCTATAAATTCTTTTACATCTTGAGGAGTATAAGGAATATTATTTTTTATATTTACTTCTTGATGGGGATCCTTTAGTTTGATTTCTATGAGTTCATTATTATGATTTTTTTCCTGGATCTAAAAGATTTTCACTACAAACATCATTTAATAGCGTATCAACTTCTAGTTGAATAGAGGTATTATTGAGAAGATAAAAATATAAAAATTTTTTAGTTTTTCAGTTAGTAATTTCAGTTGTTGATAATAAGTGGTATGATAAATAGGGATTTTTAAAATAATGGATTTTTTATTAATATCTTTGATATAGGGAGTTTTTAATGTAATATAGTGTAAATATTGACAAAAGAGATTATATAATTTGAGAAAATTATTTCCAATAATTAATGATAATCCAGATTCTTGTTGATATATTGAGGGAATCATAAATGTATAATTTTCAATGAGTATATTATTGTAATAACTTATATACCAAATAAACTTGAAACTTCCGTCTGCAATCCTAATTTGTAAAGGTTTATCTAATTTTTTCCATGTGTTTAAAAGGTATTTTGATGCAATGCATATAGTAGCTCCAGTGTCTATATAGGCATTTACTTTAGTATTCTGAATAGTCACTTGAATAAAAGATGTATTGGGATTCAACTGTTGATTCAGATTCGCTTTGTAGAGTTGATTCATACATATAAAGAGTAGAATCAGTATGATAGTCAGATTCAATTGGTTCAAGTTGAAGTTCTAAAGCAGAGTATAAAATATGTACTTTGTTGGTATTTTTTTATCAGTTTTCTTTGGACATTCATTAGCATAATGCCCTTCTTCCTTACAAAGCCAACATTTACAATCGCGTTTTTTTTTTCTGTGGACAATGCTTCTGTGTGGGTTTATAAGGTCTATTGTTTCTACGTTTTCTAAAATATTTAGGATAAGTTTTAGGTTGTTATGATCGTGGTTTATATTTACGCCATCTATATGATCTATGATACCGACGAGGTCGATAATATTTGGGTTGTATTTTTTATGGTATCTATTTTTGGTATATTTCCTAGGTTCGCAACTGTATTGTTGTGGTACCTCTGCATTCTGAGAACAGCAGGGATGTATATGTTGATGCATTAATGTTTGTTTTAATTTTGTTTCTAAACAATGTTCTACTAATAATTCTCGAGCAAGGAGAATAGCTCCTCCGAGATTATGTGCAATAGTATGATCGTCTGTTCTTTCTTGAAATTTTTGTTGAACTTTTACGTTAAAAGGGTAAGGTAATTTTTGAATAAAGATATGAATATACATTTCTTGTTCAGATCGTGCTAATTTATAATAATGAGTTTGAAATTCACAAATAAAATTATCGAGATAATAAATGTCACAGATACTCATATTGTTCAAATGTCTTAAAGCTTTTAATCTATTTACTCGATCTGTTTCGGCTTTGTGATGAATGATATCTTTTCCTAAGAATTCTTTATAAATTTCATTTCCAATGACAGCAAAAGTATCTACATCGGTTATAGTATTTTGATAATGAGGAGTATTTTTTAAGGCAATTTCATTTTCTTGTAAAAAACTTTGTACAATTCCTGTTGTCTTATAAAGCGTAAAATTCCATAATGAATCTTTATTATCTTCTCGATTTCCAAACGGTTTTTCTATTTGTAATAATAATTGTATGCGATTAGACCTTTCAAAGAATAAATCTTCCGTATTAGAGGTGCAATCTAGATTTAGTATTCCTTCATTACCTAAAGTAATATGTTTAGGTTTATATTCAGAAGGATACTTGCGTATTTTAGAACCTTTATAGTAATATCCTTGTTGATTGATAAAATCCTTTCTATCTTCTGTCCAAGAATAGTTTGTTGGTTGAAATTTTTTTTTTACGTTTGTCACCTGTTATTTTATTTTTGGGTTTTAATTCTCGTGAATTACTACTTTCGGGTTTGTCGTCTTCCATGAATACTTCCTGATCTGATTCATATCCATATATTATTTCTTCCTTTTCATTTTTACTATCTTTCTTTGTTAATGTTGTACAGAGTTGTTCTGTAGGAGTTAAATGTAATTTTTGTACTAAAGAGGTAACTTCTACTAATTGTCGTTGAATGTTACGTTCAACATCTTCTATTGGTTGATCATGATCTACATTGTTGGTTATCGTTTTCATGGTTTTGATTTAATTACTAGCTCTGATACCACTCTGGGTTGCTGCAGAAGTTGATCGGGAAGTTGATCGATTTGTACTTTTAATTGCTGGAGTAATGTTATGATTTCTATTTGTGTTTTTGTTAATTCCTCTAGTCGTAGCTCTAAATGTATTTGTTGTTCTACTATATCGTTGAGTTGTTGACTTAGTGTTGTCATAATATTCATAGTTTATTACTTATATAGGTAGCTAGGTTAGTAATTTGATTTTGAATTTCATCTAATTGTTTTTTATTATTATCGATTAACGGTTCCGTAATTCTAAGTGGTTTTTGAATATACAGGGGTCTTTGAATTCGAGCTGATGCTGACCTAAGTAGAGGAATAGAAGAGGATGATGCTTCGGAAAAAGAGTGTCTTCTATTAATTAAAGGTTGTTGAAATGGATATTGTATAGCAAGGAGAGGTTGTATTTTTTAATAGAATTTAGTTCCTACTTTGGCGATGCCTTGAAAAAGTTGATCTAAATAAATTTGATCAGTGTGTTTAAAATCTATACTATGATGAGAATTTGTAAGTGCATAACTAATTTGATAAGTAATATAAAAAGGGTATTGTCCTTGAGTCATTAAATTATCCTTATAAAATTTATATGCAATAGTAATAGTGTCTTGTAGATCTGAAGAGAGTAAAGGGATTCCTAATTTTAATCGAGTGTTAAATTTGATTTTTCCATATGCTAAATTTCCGTTCATCATTCCTATAACTTGATTGTTTAAATTTGTCATTCATTCATCTAAGATTGCCATTCTAATTGGAGAGTCAATTCCTTCTTGAAAGGTTGATTTGAGTAAAATTTGCATAATTGATAAATGAATCTATCCAATTTTCTTTCTTTTATTTTCAGGTAATTGTTGTAATTGTTTACTAATTTGGTCTTGGTCTATTAAGCTAATTCTAAGATGTCCATTACATTGATCAATTCTAACGGGTGTTTCGTAAATCATTTTTTTCAAAATAGATAATATTTTGTCGATTGAAGAATTTCTTAATAACAGATCTATGTATACTACTACTACTACTACTACTATCAGACCTCTCCAGACCCCGCTTCACTACGGGACTTCAAACTGGGTGTACTATCAGACCTCTCTAGATCCCGCTTCACTATAGGACTTCGAACTGGATGTGATGATGATGCCAGTCAAAATTTCAATTCCAGCATTCAAATGACCTGTAATTTGTATCGATTGTGGGTGTGTAAGGGATAGTTTGAATTAAAAAATTAAATCAAATTATTACTTAAAATTTTTTTATTTTTAAAATTAATTTAACAATATAAAAATTATAATATACCAAATAAATTTACATGTTCAAACAATTTAGGCAATTTAACTTATTATTTACGAATTCATATATTTGAAATTAAATAAACATATAAACTAAAAGTTTATTTTGTTTATATATCAAACTAATGGCGAAGACTCACAAAAAATTATAAAATTTGTTTGCTGGAATTTGAGTTGTAGGTTTAGGATTTCAGCTTAGTTGGAATTTTAAGTAAGGAATATATGGAATTTTAGGATTTTAGTTGCTAAAAAGAATTGCCAAAATTTTAGTGAAAAAAAAGCAATGGTGGGTAAGGAACTGAGAATTACTCTTAGAGTTTATGAATCACTCTTAAAAGAAAGCATCACATCTTTTAATTGAAAACTCAAATTTATGGAAAAAAATTTAGGCATCTTCTTTTTAAAGGGTTGGGTATACACACACATATATATAAAAGTTCTTTGAACCTTTATTCTAGTAATAAAGAGATTCCTAATTAAAGTATCAAAAATAAAGTTGAATCTTACTCTAATTATAATTCTTTATTCTTAAATCAGTTTAAGTAAACAACTAGGATAACATATCTAATTTATTACTATGTTTTATTTAATAAGGAAACCAAGCGTAAAGAACAATTTAGTCTTTATTGTCTTTGTTTTCACCTCAATTCCCACTCTTCGTCCTACTAAATTTAAGCTTGTGGTTGATTGATTTGCCTTCCTTTATAACTTGTATAAACTTTAAACTCTTTTGCATAAATTTTATTCGACTTTTCTGAAGTCGTCCTCAACGTAAAATAGGACAATTACCTATCATACAAGTTCGGATTCAACTTTTGAAATTAAAATTCTAAAATCCAAATGTTGTAAAAAATTCACCTCCCTTTCTATTTGATAAGAAATTGTTGATAAACCCCAACTTTGTAGCTATAATTTATTCATTAAGAACATCCTCTATCTCCTCTTTACGATGACGAATGACTGGAATTCTCACAGTTGATGTAGGAGATTGTGTACCATCATATACGTGATAAGTAGTTAAGTCCGTAATATTAAATATATGATTAATTCCCATATCACTTGCTAATTTCAAAACATAAGCATTACCACTTATTTTAAGGATCTTATAAGATTCAACATTCCTTGAATGAAGTTTCTTATATTTTCCCTTGAAAAATGCTATGGACGAATCCTTAATATCACAATATCCCTTTCATTGAATTCCACTAACTAACAATATTGATCAACATGTTTTTTATAAGCCAAGTTGCTAGTTGTTATCTTTTATTGTACCTCATCAAATGCATCCCTCATGTTGTGCAACGTCTTTAGTATCACCCACTAACTCACGTTGTTTTTGGTAAAGGAACTAAACTAGTAGGCTTCTTTGGTTGAATTCTCTAAACTATCTCAAAATGACTCTTATCAGCTAGTTTTTTTATAAAACTGTTGTATGCAAATTTTATCATAGGAATAATTAGGTTCCAATTATTCACATTGTCTATACCAAGCATTTTAACAAGTCTCCCGAGCTTTTATTCACCACCTTTGTTTGTCCATTGGTTTAAGAATGCAAGAACTTGAAAACTAAAGCAGAGTTTCCCATAAAATTCTCCAAAATAACTTATAAGTTTTATATCACAATCAAAGACAATGGTTAAAGGTAATCCATAGAGATGCATAATCTCTTTGAAGAAGAGCTTAGCAATGCGGACAACATCATAAGTCTTGAAACATAAAATAATAAGACTCATCTTTGAAAACCTACCCACTATAGCAAAAATAAGATCATAACCTCTTATAGATTTAGGGACACCCAAGTCAAAACCCATACTTATATATTTCCATGGTTCATGAGGAACAAGAAATGTTTGCGTAGTCCATAATTCTACTTCTTTTCGTTAGCTAATTGACATGTTCAACATTGTCGTAAGAATTTAGACATGTCAAAGAGGGCCAGTAAAAGCAATCTTCAAACATTGCTATGTTTTTATCTTTTCCAAATAGATCGAAAATACATCCATGTAATTCCCAAATCAGATACTCCTTTATAGAAATATTGGGTAGGCAAAGTCGATTTCTTCTGAAAGGATAATCATCATGGATCATAAAAGGGAAGTGGTTATCCCTTTGTTTAGCTACAATTTTTGAACATTCCCAAAATTACTATTTAAAATATATTCTTGATTTAGTTTTATAAATCCCATAACTTTTACTACTAAAGTGTTCAACAAATAGCTTTTTTTGCTTGATGCATTTACTGCCTTATTCTTAATTCTTACTTGATGTTTAATATCAAAGTTAATTACTGCAAAAATTCACTCCATAAGGCATGCCTTTTGTTCAAGTTTATGATCCAAATATAGAATAAACTGCTTGTATGTGATGTAATTATGTCAAGTGTAAAGAGAATGTACCACTGCATAAAATTCCCTTTCATAATTGTTATTTCTCTTAACTTCTCACTGAAGTAAGCAATTAGGTACCCTTAGCTAAGTATGCCTCCAATTCTCACATGAAATGCATCATAAGCAACCTTAAATATATTAAAAAAATTTGAAAGTTGCAACATAGAAGATTTGATTATCTTTTTCTTGATTTCTTCAAAGGCTTTAGTTGTTGTCTTTGACTAAGTAAACTTTTCTTTCTTCATACAATTAGTTGTGGATGTTATTACGGTACTGAAATTATGAATAAATCACCTGTAAAATGTTGCTAGGCTATGAAAACCCATTGTCTCATGCACATCCTTGGAATAAACCAATTAAGGATAAGCTTGATCTTCTCAGGATCCATCTTCACTCTTTGGTAGGATGTAATACAACAACAAGAATGCCCAATAAGAGTCCTGTTGAAATAGGTTTGGAGAAGTCTAGTAGTATGTACCCTTATCCCTACTTGGTAGAGAGATTGTTTTCGATAGACCCACATGTAATGCAAAATAATTATAACATAAAATAAAAATAAAAATAAAAATTTGAAATGCACTACATAATATAGTACATATAGAACATAGTAAAGGTTAACAAAAAGATAAAATAAGTAAATAAATACACAAACCAGAAAAAAGACAAGTATAAGAATAAATCAAACCAACCATTAGAAGAAGGTAATTAGACTAAGTAATAAACTATTAGGCTAAATAATTAGGAGTGAAGTACAATGTAATCAATAAAATTAAGGCTAACTATAAAACGGAATACTCCTAAGAAAATGTTTAAAAGACTTAAAAGAATGAGAAAGACCTCTTTAAGCGAGATCTTTTATTTGTATCATTTATTCGTATCTTTGGCAGGATGTAATAAAATCCAAAATACAACACTTGGTTGTGTGAAAGAATAATTCTTTAAGTTGATATAAAGTTTCTCTTGCCTTAAAACTCTAAAGACTTGTTAAAGATGTAGTACGTGGGTTTTTTTTGTAGTTTTGTTGTATATTAATATATCATCAAAAATAGGCCACCAAAAATTTGCCCATAAATAGTTGAAACACTTGGTTCATCATGTTCATAAAAGTGCTAGGTGCATTTGTGAGTCTAAATGGCATCACCAACGATTTATAAAAACCCCTTTTTAATCTTGAAAGTCATTTTCCATTCATCTCCAAGTTTGATCTTAATTTGATGGTACCCACTTTGTAATTCTATCTTGGTAAAAAAAGTAGCTTCAGTCAACATGTCTAACATGTCATCATAGCGAGAGATTAGAAACTTATAACTTATTGTGATCTTGTTTAATGCCTAAAAATCAATGCATATTCACCAACTTCATTTTTTTCAAGAGTCAATAATGTTGGAATTCTGCCTGGACTAAAAAATTTCTCAAGTAAATCCTTTTTTCAGTAACTCATCTACTTGTCTTTTCAACTCTTCATTCTCAATAGAATTTAAGTAATATACTAGAAGTTTTGGTGGAATAGATCTAGATGCCAAGTTAATAGCATGTTAAATATCCTCTAAAGGAGGTAATTCACCTGATAAATCATCTGGTGTAAGGTTTGAAAAATCAGTTAATAGTAGGCTTGACATTTGGTCTTTTGGATTCACGTAGAAAATTTATGTTTAGGCCTGGACCCAGCCTGAAGCTTGATTAGTTTCCTTTTTTAATTTAAAATTTGAAAATGATGTCTTTTTACTTGATATATTCAGGCTTTAGGTCGGGTTTAGGTAGCTTAAGCCTAAGCTTGGCCCGAAGTCCAGTTAACTTGGGCTGAAACCATTGACTTTGGGTTGGGCTGGGAAAAATTGGTGTCTATTGTTAATAGTTTACCTACTTCGTTGGCAATGTAAGGGGTGTTTCATGCGTTATTTTTGCTATTCTTACTTCATTACAAACACAATTCTCTTCTTGCTAACATTAATGTGCGTCAAATAGTCATTTATTTTTCAAAGTAATTCATGATTAATCTTTCCTCTTAAAGTTGTATGGAATGGGTGATTTGATTATGATGCAAATGAGAGAGATGTTGTTTTGAAGGATCACTCTTTATGGTTACAACGTATTATTTATCATCAATTTTTATGAGTGATCATTATGTTTCATGTGATTTATGGTGAAAGAATAATTAAGTTGTGAAACATATTTTTTACATTCATTATGGTTGATGGTATCAAGTTTGAGTAGATTTTAATTTTAGCACTTGATACTCCACTGAGTGTTTTTCCTACTTCACTAGTTTTGATGAATTTTGTACTACATTGTCCAAATACCTGTTACCATAATCTTTACCCATATTACAATATTAAAATTCATTTGATTCATGATTATATATGTGAATCTTATTGGTAACGAACTAAAATGATATGCAAAGTCGGGAAATATCTTGATCATAAATGATTTTTAGTGTAAATATAGATCAATCTTATCTTTAAACACATCTTGTCAAAATCTACCCCTAAATTCAGTTTTTGAAGGAAGAGGTTGTTGATTGATCATGAGTAAAAGCATTTAATATTTAGTTATTGCCATGGTTTTTAAAGTTATTCCTTTTTTCTCACGACTACTTATTCTTAAGAAATATGGAAAAGGAGGAAGTGTTTTGAATTATGATTTTGATATTTTGTTTTGTCCGAAGACAGTCAAAAGCTATGTGTGAGAGAATTTTATGGGTGCTTCATTGATTATATATTTACTCCCTAATACTTAATGATTAATGTTATGAAGTGTTTAAGATACTTATTTTGGTTCACATTTTGTTTTAGATACAAGTTGAAAGTACGATAATTAAAAGAAGATAAAAGCACATTTTTGGAGCCATCCTCTTGATGTTTAACCTTATTTACCTTTGTGGAACAAGAAGGAGATTAATTAGAATGAAGATGGGAAAAGAAAATGAAAGAAATGAAGTCTCTGTCATTTACACGACTGTATATAGGACCGTGTAACTCTCTAAAAGCGTGTAGGATGGTTTCAGCAAATTAATAGTAACGATGAAACTTCTTTTAATGATAAAAATTTTGTACCAAATGAGAATTGAAGTTATTGTAATTTAAGTGGACATTTGATTGAATGAAGTTTCAGGTTTTCATTTCTTCAATTCTTTTAACTTCACTTATATTTGATACATATGTTAAATTATATATATGTAATATAAATACAAAACTTTTAACTATAAATAATTTATTTTAGGTTTTGCTTTTAGTTGATTGTGTTTCTTAATACGTACTCTTGTTATATACTTATAGAGTCATGGAACTTTGTTATTCTTTCTATTTAATGTTTTGATGTAATTATTATTTATTATATGAAGAAATTGTGACATTTTAAGTGCATGTATTATTTTTAGTTTTATATTTGTATGATGATTAAATATTATTTTTATATTAATTGTAGTTATTATTTATATATAAAATATGTAAAAAAATATTAATAAAAATAAATGGATTGTTGTTATTTCAAATTTCTATTATTATGATTTTTTAAATAATGATTGATGTCAAAATATAAATTGTGACATAAAAATATTGATGGACTATTTTCTAATTTTAAAAAATTAAAGATTATTTTATAATTTTTAAAATTACTTTAAAATAGTATTAACTGGTAATAAAATTATATTATATTATAATCAAATCTGATACTAATATTAATATGGATACGGTATTTATAATATTGTTTAAAAGGTTTCATTTGGAGATTGTCATAACCCAGCCTGACATGCTACCGGGCTAGATCAATCAAAACTTACCAAAAGGTCCAGCTTGAGCAGAGCCTTATACTATTTTAGTCCGTTCATGTTCTACGAATGAGGCCATATTTTACCACTAAGCAACTCTCTGACGTTCGCCCATCTTCGTTAATTTACTTATGGAGCAAACCAAATGTTCTTTCGTTCCTTGTGGAGCCGTTCCATTCCATCTCTACTTGAACCCCTAACGCCTACAATTTCCATGATGATGTGGGTTACGAATACCACCGATACCACTCTACTCTTCCATTCACCAAACATATTACATTTCAGATCTTGGTGGGCTATTTTGAAAGCTAAGGAAAAGTTCGTTTCATGTGGGTAATGAAGAATTATGGTGTCTTCATGGATTAAGATATCTGTGGTCCTGATGGGGTAGTTATGAAGTGAGATGATGAGATTTAGCTGATAAGCCATTGCATCTGCAAACTTGTACTAACTTATGATTACACTGGATTAAATGGCGCTAACATCGAATGCTTGGAATTACACAAAACCCTAATTCCAGGGTAGTTAAAGGAATCTTATTTTTCTTTTCTTGAACAGACTATTATTCTCTACCGAACTTTGCAAAGATTGCATTTTAAGCAAAGTGTTGACATGTTACCGATCATCGTTTTAGTTACCAATTTAATCTTTAGTTTTAGACTACAGAATAACTAAAGTGGTTGCCTGTACATGAACGGAAGCTGCCTCCATATTCATAAACTTAAAAAAGAGAAAATGAAATATGAAATTCAAGAGAAAAAGCTAAACGCCTCGAAAAACAATTGTTTCATTGTTCTTTCATTTACTATATGTTACGATGATCTAGAATTGATGTTTAGAGTGGAGAAGCCGTGTCACCTGAAACACAGAACCAATCTAGACATGGTTTCTGTCGGGCAAGTTTCTAATTAAGCCTTCATGTAGACTAGTGAATGGAAACAGAATGAAAAGCCACCTCATAAGTTGCATTATAAACCTAGAAAGTTCTCAGGGCTTTCCCATGTCAGAAATTATCTGGACAGGGATTAAGGACTTGCAACCACCTAATAAAGAACCTTTAGCTAAAGAAGAAGATAAAAAGGACCCTCTTGAAGAAGCTCTTTTGGTGATCGTAGGTTTAGGACTAAATGACTTGTTGTGTCCATCCAAACCTCCAGCATAGCTTTTGCAAGACTTCATTTTGGATCTATGAGGGGTCACTTTCTTCGCAAGATCTTCTATGCTCTTCACACTTTCCAGAGATGTGTAAGACTGAGACTTCCCTTGATAGAACTTGGAAAGACCTCTCCTGTGCATCACCACAAAAATTTGTCAGTCCACATTCTTAACAGGCTCGTGAAACCGAAATAAAATCATGCCTTACTTTATAGGAAGTTGGGTAATGAGCTTGGATAAATCATACAGAGGTCCATTTGCATATATGGAAGATGACAATGAGGAGGAGGAGGAGGAAATTGGGGATGATGCATCTTCCTCTAAATCTTTCGAACAAGAAGATGCAACTGAGTTTGTTGACTCTTCCATGGATGATTGAATTGATGTTGACTCGTAAACATCATCTCTACCACATTCCAGCGCAACCCAGTTGCTTTCTTGTGTTCCCTCAGAACTTATTCTCTTCTTGGTCAGATCCAAGAAAATCTGACGATCATCTGCAAATTCGCTACTCATCTTCACCGTTGTCAATAGGAAACGTTGAAGAGAAAAGTGGAGTATAGGAAATGAAACGCTCTTGCCTTGGGACTTACTTTAATAAGTTTGTGATCTTATTGGAAGAAGATTATATAAGGATCAAATATTTGATAGCTGTTAAGGCAAGCACAGGGAGGAGGGCATTGGAACAATTGTTGCTTTCTCAGCTTTTTATTTATCCTATATTTATTAGCTTTCTCATATTACTAAGAAAGAGGATAAGGGCTATAATCTTTGAGAGCATCCTAATCTAGCTGACTCACCACCCTGTGGTACGGTCACTGTGTTTGAGACCCTCTTGTCTCGCAAAACAACGACAGGTTTTACATGTTTTCATGTTTCTTGGCATTTTCAACGTCATAACAGTACAATTTCTCTCCAAGATAGATCCTCTAGATTTAGCAGAAACTTAACGGTAGGTTATGAGATCAAATTTTGGTGTACTTGGACGATTTTCCGCCAATCTTTGCTTGCTTTATCTCAGCAGTAGCATATGGTTAAAATCCAACCAGTCCCCATTTCTCCAAACTTTTTGGGTCCTTACAAAAACATTGGTCATCTAGATACCTGACAAAAATGTCACCGGTTGCTTTGTTGCATAAGTCAAATCTTGGAGTTCCTGGACTCCTAGGCTGTTATGATCTTGATTTGCCACCAAATAACGTGGTGGTTATTTCATTATAATCATAATGAAGAAAAGCCATCAAGGTAAGGAAGTTAAAGTCAAATGAAGTGGAAAAATCAGTTTACCAAATCGAAAATGATTTCCATTCTAATAGTACCTTGGAAACGTAACAAGTGGCTTAAAACGAGTTCAGCTAATTATATTTGACAACGGTAAGATTGTTTAGAAAGAGAGAAGTGGGATAGGAATAGGATTAGAGATTACAGAAAGAGGATAAGAACGTTGACTCGGAAACCAGTCATAATTAGAGAAGGGTATTTGATGTCATCACATGCTCATATTGGTGGTGGGCCACCTCCCGACATTTATTTCTGCTATACTTACGATCGATAATGGCTTTGCGTCCACAGGATCTTTCTCCTCCTACGCACCAGATCATAGTTTCAGCACATAAATCCTTACTCCCGACTCATAACAATATTTGAAATTTTGGACATCCCTATTCAGTAAAACCTAAATATAAATTTGCTAATTTCAGGTAATTTTGTAGTAACGAATTTGCCGACTAGTTGAGTAATACGTGCCCAGTTCCCTTTGAGACAACGAAATGAATATTATTTCATATTAGCCAAAAAATGATATTTAAATTTATAATATTATGTCAGGAATAAATATTGATCAGTTTCGATTATTTCGATCGATATTTATTGGTTAAGAATAGTAATTTTAAAAACAATAAGGATTCATTTGTTAAGAAAAGAAAACTTTAACCCTAATTCTTATGTCGTCTCATTCCTCATTCTGCCACCCTTAACTCCTTGCTTCAGCCCTTTCTGTGTCACTACTGTCGACACTCAGATCCAGAGTAATATATTTCGTTCAATTCTAGTCGGTATCAGATAGTATTTACCGTATCAGTAAGAGAACAATACGAAATAAAGGTATTTACCGTATCAGTAAGAGAACAATACGAAATAAAGGTATTAATGTATCGAGTGTAAATATCGGTTGATATTGATCTTTATCAAATATCAACTAGTACTGAAAATTTTGAAAAATATAAAAACTTATTAACAAAATTTTCATTTTTTTTAAAAAAATAACTCTCCTACCTCTCTCTCTCTCTCTTCCTCCCCTTCTTTTTTCCAAATTTTTATAATTAATTATTTAGTTAAACTTTTATTGTGATTTTTAATTTTCAATTTTAAAATAAAATAAATAATTTTATTACTAATAATAATCATACATTAAATTAAACTTAAAAATAAATTGTTTTATATAAATTTATTTTAATCTTTTATATAATATTTATTAATAAAGTATTAGTAAAAATATTTTATTTTAAAAATTAAATAATTTAAAAATATTATTCATAAACTAATATTTAATTTATATATTCTTAATTATTAAATCAAAATTTATTTGAAATTTATATATTTAATTTTTTAAATTTAATAATTTAAATTAAATTAAGATATTTATAATTTTAACTAACTAAATATATAATTTACTATCAATTAAATATATAATTAATAGTAAATTAAATAATATATATTTTTGTTTCATATTTCAATTCTATTCGACTAATTTCTCATTACGGACTCTTGGTATAAATTGTAATAACTTGAAGGATAAGCATATCTATTGTTCTTTTTATTGAATATTTCAATATAATTATTATTTATTATATAATGAAAATTATAATTATAATTATAATTATAATATTTTAAATATTTTATATTATTTTTAATTTTATATTTGTATAATGATGATTATCTTTTTTTATAAAAATTGTAAGTATTATTTATATGTAAAATATCTAAAAATTATTGTTATTTTATATTAATTATAATTATTATTTATTATTATGCTTTTTGAAAACAAAGTTAAAAATATACACTACAACTGTACAATATAATAATAAAACTACTTTACAATTTTTAAAAATTCAGAGACTATTTTATAAATTTTAAAAATTACTCAAAACAATATCTAGTATTAACCGATACCAATATAATACTGTACCAAAATTCAATCCAATACTAAATTCGATACGGTATTCGCAACATTTCTCAAATCAAATCAAAGTTAAACAGTAACAATTTGGTTCAATTTTAATCAATTATGCTATTTACTTTTTTAAGTGTCAATTTACCTAGTTACCCATTTAATCTCCAGTATTAAAACATTAGTACAGAGCATCCAACTTATATCATATTCAAAAATACCATTTTGGTTGAATTTAATTTGAAGGCAAAGACCTTTGGTGATTTTATTTGATGTTAATGTGATCTTTTCTATACTTCCCAAAGTTTACCCTTTCAACAAAAAGGTCTGAAGACAAGAAATTGATCTAGGAATTTTGGTCGTTAGCTTGGACAATACTGCATTTCTAAATATGCTCTTGATTCCCTGATCTTTTTCTATAAGTTCAACTCAAATTTACTAAAAAGAGATATCATCATTCATATTTTTATAAAGTTCTTATGGTTAATAAAACCAAAAAATTAAAAAAAGAAACTTTTCCAAAAGAAGATAATAACTAAAACATGTGAAGATACTATATTTAAGTAAAGAAAAAGATCTTACAATAATAGAAGAGAATTACAAAATATCAACTTAAAGAAATGGCAAGTAAGGAGACAGTATAGACTACTAGAATTTCAAATAATGTTGAATACCATTAGTTTGCAGATAAAACATCTAATGACGCACTAATTCTTAGTTAATTCACATCCTCGCCAGTTATTAGAATTCAAGACACTTATAACGCAATAACAGCCACCGCCCTGCCCCAACTTGTAAATTCAAAATCTGGTTCGATGTTCAAGCCCCCATAAAACGAATGATAATGTTCACATATGCGTGTATTAAGTTTCAGTGTAACTGAGTGGCCATTTCTCCCTTTACGACATTCTGAAGTTCCCAAGTTCAAATGCCTCATGATTGAACGACATTCTTAAGTCCTTAAGTTCAAATACTTCATGATTGAAACTAGGTACTTTACTTGCAGAAACCATCCTCAAATAGCAAAATCCAGAAAACTATCTAGCAGACTTGTATATTGAACTACAGAATGTAGGGAAACTCTATATATTGTTATCTTAGCACTACAATCCAATAATGTAAACAGAAGCAAAGCTTATACTGACACATAAGGTAATGCATTTCAAACTTGGCATAAATTACAAGACACGCTGATTTTTTGCCAGAAGACTGCTTGGCTAAGTCAACAATGTGAACCAGTTACCTTGGGTAATTTACAGGTGGTTCCAAGCTGCCGACCAGAATTCCAAGATCAATGTCTTTATCTTCAAACTTTTTGATAAAAGGGTGAATCTGGAAGCATAAAAATAGAGTCAAAACAATAGGTTCCTCACAATATGCTACTGAGAATGAATTCCATAAGAGTTACAACAATATTCTTGGAGACTAACCAAGAGGTCCAAGGATGATGATCTGTCTTCAGGATCCTTTTGTATGCTGCAATTGATTCAAAATATGATACAGGATATTATTAGTGAATGCATTTGGAATTGCATGAGATTCATATGTTTATCCTTATAGCCAAAACATTGGGATAGCAGAAACCTGCTAGTCCAGTAGTGAGCTGTATAACCTATGTACAATATACAAGTTTAGGCTACCCTAAAATTCAACAGTAAATACAACTAAAATAGACAACCATAGATCAATCCCACACATTTAAGACAGCTTCCCTAGCATTTTGGTATTGCAATGAATTTGGAGGAAAGTTGAACAAAGTTATTACCATGCTGATACAAATGAACAGAACTCAGGGGAGAATTGATCTGATGGAGCAGATGGCGGTGGGCTTTCCACAATAGCTTCCAAGAGTTCATAAAAGCTTGGCCAACTTTGCTGATCTTCAGATTGCATATAAGGAAATCGTCCTATGGCACACTCAAGCACTACCAAGCCTAAACTCCAAATATCACTGCTGTAATCATAGGTTCTCCCACTTATTCTCTCTGGCTAAAAATGACGAAGAAAATTTCAAGATTAATGTTATTAAAAGCAGAAATCCTTAAAGGGAAAAAATATCATTGGGTACAATAAGTTAATGAAATGAACCTGTCTAATGACAAGATACAAGTGAGATTGACACTTACTGACATATAGTTGTATGTTCCAACAAATGTATCCCTTTGACCCATAGAACTTGCTAGCATTGCACTCACACCAAAATCAGTAATCTTCACCTCACCCTTGTGGTTTACCAAGAGGTTGGATGGTTTAATATCTCTATGTATGACATGCCGTTCGTGATGTAGGTACACCAGGCCCCGCAAAACCTGGATAGAAATATCAAGTAGTAAGACCATACTGTAAGTTTCAATTAGACTCTGGAGCAAAAAATAGTTTTGACTTCAGCCTTCCTGTTAAATGTGTGAAATGTGCAGCATCAAGGAAGAAACAGATCTACCTGCTTACATACAACCGCGAGATAAGGTTCAAGAATTGTGTTAACTTGTTTGATCACATCTGCGAGAGACCCACGATCCATGTACTCCAACACAAGGGAGATTGTGCCATTGTGATAGAACGAGTGATAGCAAACAACAATATGTGGACATTGTGAGGCTTGGTTTATTTTTAGCTCCTGCACAATTTGCTTACGGATTTCCTCTTGTACGTTCATCTGGATGACCTGATCCACAAATTTCCCACTAATGTATAATCATGATTCCCCAATCCAATGTCCAATTAAACAAGAGAACTTTTACGCATATTTGTTGAGTCAAAGACAATATATATCTCAGTTACCAATAAAGATACATTGTCAAGAGTTGTCTATGTTAGTAGTAATCATGACCTTCAAGGCAAACAATCTTCCAACCCACTTATGTCGAACAAGCTGTACAACTCCTCCACTCCCCTTTCCAATGACTTTGATTGTCTCAAGGTCTTCTCGCGAGAATTCAAAATCTAGCTCCTTGCCGTCAGAAGCCTGTGAAAAATAAGCACAACTAAAAGTGAATATTTTTATCAGATTTCAACTTTCAATCTTAATTTGAGCACGAACAACTTACGCAAGACTCCTTTTCTTCAGAAATGAGCCTCAGACCTTTCTGATTTAAGAGCAAATCTCCGTCATGAAATGTACCACTCGCAGTCCTGAAAATTGAATGGCAGCATCTCATTGAAACAATCTTTCACAGAAAGCTGGATATCTATTACTCTAATTTCCCGAAGCTTCTTCTTCTTCTTCTTCTCCACTTGAAAAAACTAGTACTAAGAACAAACTAAAAGACGCAACTGCATCTTGTGAAGATTGAATTAGAGAAACTTACAGGAAGGAGGAGATGGGCGTTTCCTGGGCAGGAACGGCAAGCTTAAGTTGCTGCAATGGCGTCTTGCTCTTCATACCTCCGGATTCAGCACAAATTTTTAGGGTTTCAAAAAATGGATTCAAGTATTCAGTTGTACGATTGGTTCAGAGGAGAAAAGATATATATGTCTATACAGCAAGTGAGGGATGGAGTGTTAGATGTAGGAAGGGAAAGGTCTTCAAGACTTTTTGCTTTGCTTGTTTGGTTACAGAGGCAGCGAAGGATTTTTATGATTGTCTAATTGAACCATTAGAATAGAATTAGAATTGTAGATTCAAACAAGAATGACCGCGTTTTCAACTTTGAAAAGTTTTCGATATTCTTTTTTTATCTTTTTTCATACGTGTCCTATCCTAAATCCTAATAAACACATTAAGGATACTTAAATTCTAACCATGTCAAAAAAAAAAAAAAACACTAAGACTCGTATTTACGCGTTAAAGGAGGACAAGGATTTTGGAAAATATCCTATCAATCAAATAAATAGACCTGACTGCCTGGCCACCAGGGTGCCTGCATTGCGGTGCTTGCATTGCTCTGCAGCTCATGCAATACAATACAATACAACGCCAACCTTTTATTGACTCTTTCGTTTCGTTTACCGTACCTATCCCACTTATCAGTCTTCTTGGTCTTTGGAACGTTCAACATGGTTCAGTCTTCTTAGTCTTCGAATTCAAATAGAATGAAGTCTACTGAAAACCAAGAAACCGAAGAAGGTATTCCCCTTCGTCCTCTATGGAAATTACGACTTGTTTCTAACGAATGCAACAGCGTGGCCCAGAAATCAAGTTTCATGGATATGGTCACCCTGAGAACCAAAATTGTGTCTGGTTTTATCGTACAATCGTCATTGTACGATGATCGTTGTCCAATGTTCGTGTCTCCGAGTTCGTGTCATGATAACCGCACATCGGTCGATTTCTTACCGGTTCCCGTTCATATTGTAGCTTCAGCAAACATGGGGCTCTTGCTTGGAGTCAGTAGCAAACACGAATTTTATGTGTGCAAACTTTGTACAAAAGAATGACGGAAGATCCCAAATCCCAAGCTAAAATTTATCTCCGAACAAATGGGCATGATAGTACTGGGATCGAAGCTACTGCGTTACAAGATCGTAAGATTTTCAGAACGTAAGACGTTTCCTGGTCGAAAATATCATACCTCTATGAGATGTGAAGTTTTTGATTCTCACACTTGGACATGGAAAGAATTAGAAGATGTTAAGTTGAATCCCGACGACGTTATAGTTTATCGGCCA
>JANVCQ010000231.1:12025236-12037235 GCA_025531925.1 Erythroxylum plowmanianum
TATTAGGAATAAGAATTAGGGTTTCTCTATAAATAGAGAAACTTATGTCTCATTAGACATAAGAGACGAAAAACCCTAGCCACCTTCTGAGAGAAAAATTGTGCGACGTTCGAAAGAATTTTTGAACGTGCTAGCACACACGAGCCGCTACCCGGATCGTTCATCTTCGTGTGGATACCGGTAGAGGACATTCGCGCATTGCAGTGTCTACGAATCTAAAAAAGAAAATCCACGTCAACAGGTATTTTCATACATGCTATAGTTTTCAGTTATAATTATTGTTGTTTTTATGGTCCTTTCCGCTGTGTATTGAGAATACTCAGGCCATAGTCGATCCAACAGATGGGTCTTTACAACTAAGAGTTTGTAGGGATGTATAAGTACATAACCTTTTGGATAGACTTCTTATGCAAGATGTGTGCTTGAGACATCTAGCCCACCATTAGCGAGGAGGTTGAGTACGACCCCAAGAAATCCAAGGCATCCACCCTTTAACACCCTGCACTCAGATACAACTATGAGTTTATGAGTCATACACTAAGTAGGCAAGGTTACAATTTCGAAGTTTTCGATAACTTGTAGGTTTTCTATATGTATCGTATGAGCAAGAGAAGACCAATTCAATTAGGGCATGCCTTAGCCCATTTTCAGGCGTTAGAGTAAAGAAAAGAATATAGGGACAATATGCGGGCTATATATGATATGGTTAGTGAAGAGGATGGGAGTCTTCGAGAGGCTACCCTGATGAGGTTGCTCGGTACTATGGTCACTCTTAATTTGGATGTTATGAAGAATATGTACTTAGTATGCAAGAGGCAGGGACTAACATGAGATATTTATCAACTAATTGGACTTTTAGATGAGTAGATAACTTTTGGAGCAGACGGGGATCACCTTAATATAGCAAAGCAACCATCAAGATAGGGTTCACCATCGTCACAAACAAAAGGAACAATGCGGTAGGAGAACTTAGATTTGTTGGCTGGTTCAAGATCGGTTAGGATGTCGACACCACCTAGACATCAAGACCATCTTAATATAGCTTGATTTGAGAAGTATATGGGACAAATCTTGGGAATCTATTGCAATATTTGCGTAAACTAGGCAATAACTAAAGAGTGGATGGAGAGACGAGAGGCACATGATAGATGGATGGAGGAAGTTTTAGTGCAGATGGCAGGATACATTAGGATATCCATGTCACATCTACCAATTAAAGTGATAGCATTATCTTTGGATTTGCATCAATATGAGGCTCAAAGACTTGAGGATCCTCTGATGACCGATATACCAGACTCACTAAGAGATTGACGAATACAACAATAGTTTGGATGCTCTATTAGGGTTTTCTTTTATTTCTTTTATTATTTATGTATTTTCTTATTTTATTTGTTACTTTATTTTGTTTTGTCTAAACATTAGTAATGCAATTTTAGTTTTTTATTTTTATTTTTCATGTTCTTTATCTTTTTTATTTTCCAATATTTTTATTTTCTTTTGTTTATATTTTGCAAGGATGGTTATATAAAATATCATATGGACTCTTCACCGAATTCAGAATTATATAAATGTTATTATTAGGGGAAGTACCAATCTATAACTTTTCATTTTTTGTGCTTTTGTTAATATTTCATTTATCCGTGCTTTTAATGTGTACGTTAGGGACAATAAACAATTTTAAGCATGAGAAATAGGTTGATGAAAATTTTGAATTCTTTTCAGATTTCTTTATTAAATCTTATTAACTGACATTCTAATTTAGTTAAAATATGTTCAAAATACTTTAGATTATCATCGATTATTTGAATTAGTATGTAAAAGGGTGAAAGTTAGAGTAGATTTGCTTTTATAAATCATAAATTTAGTAATCATTGAGATAATTAATTTGAATGAAAATTGCATATTATCTATACGTATAAAACTTTTTTTGTGAACCTTTAAGTCTAAAAGCCAATGCATCATTATTTTAAGCTCTTTTATTCTTTGATATATTATCGTTCATGGATGGATGATTCTAGAACTTGCTTTTATTATCCCTATTGAGACCACAATGTTAAAATAGAAGCATTGAAATGATAAAGACATTTAGATTTAATAATTTATTTTAGCATATTTTCTTTTATCCTATCATATTTTATCCCATAGGAGTAATCACTTTTAAAACTTAGCTTTTTCATTGATTATAACCATATTAATAACCTTTACCTTATTTTTCTTGAAAGATTTTTTTCGTTATTTTTGAACCCTGAAGGATTTACATTTGCTTAAAACTTGGATTATATTGAAGAATTTTAAAGAGATCTAAAGTTTTTTTAATTGTTGGTATATGTCTTCTCTCAAGTGTTTATTGTTATAATTTCTTATTCTCTCCAAATTTGTTCGAAGAAGTTTTCAAAAATAAATATTAGTCAAAAAAAAGCGTTGGAGTTGTTGTACCAAAGGAATTATAGTGTTAAAGACCTATGTTGTGAAGAACTAAGTTTCATGTAATTTTTGTTTATATAAATTTCCTTTAATATTGTTACCTTTTTTATGATCTCTATCATATCTTTACCTAATCCTCATTAAAACCTTCTAATAAATCTTTTTTTTTGTTTTTGTTTCTTGTTTACTTATACGTGGTGGAGATATGATTTTATTACAAGCTTATAGTTAAGAATCCTTTTATATATTGATTTGAGAGTTCTTGCACTTTCCACTCTGAACATTTTGAGTGTATTAAGTGAATCCTTAGTAAGGGTGCGAAAATTTGTGCTTAATTTCAAAAAGATTACTTATATGATTGTTATTGATATTGACTTATATAGGTTGGTTTTAGGATAAATTTAATTACATATTGATTTGATTGATATGAAATGATGATTTAGGGTGTGGATGGATATGTTGAGGTTAATAAGGGATAGATGTCTTTAAGTTTGATGATTTGAATTATGATTTGCTTGAAGACAAACAAAAACTTAAGTATGGGAATGTTTGATAAACAATTAATTGGCTATATTTTTATACCTATATTTAGTGTGTTTTGGCTGTTATTTGATAGTTTTATATTATTTTTGGTACATATTTTACTTCAAGTGTGTTTTAGGCAATAATTGCCTTCATAGACTAAAAGGAAAAGAATTTGAGCAAAATCAAGGCACAAAATAGAAGAATTGAAGCAACTTTAAAGACATACGATCATGTCCAAGGACAGTACAAAGTACTGTAAACGTTTGACATTTTGAAGACGCTATTTATGATTGTGTGAATATATATATATGCTTGTATATGTGACATAAATGATCTTATATGTAGCCTATATAAGCTTCTGGAAATGTGTGAAGTTGCAATATTTAAGGCAATTTTGAGATACACAGTCACTCACATGGTCTTATAAGTAACCGTATATATTTTAGAAACCCAAGTTTCATACTTTAAAAGGAAATTGTGAAGTCTAGACAAAGGAGGAAGTAATTCAAATCAGATTAAACACCAGATAGAGGGTAGAAGAAGCAGTTTTAAACTTAGGATGAGGAAAACATGAAAATTACTTCAAGAGATCTGATAAAGAGCAGCTTTTGATCCAAGTTTGGAGGAGATTTCAATAGTGATAAATGAGATATATAGATCATAGATCCTTTTCTTTCTAAGTATTATTCTAAATAATTAATGTTGGTTTCATTTTTTATGTTAAGAGACTAATTTTTTTAGTGCTTAGGTATAATGAACCTTAAGTTGAGATGGATAGTATGATATAGTGTTTTATTCAATGCAATTTAATTGATTGATTTATTGTGATTCCATTATGCGTTTATATTATTAAATTAATATGTCTAAGATATTAGTTCAATAGTTGATTCCATATGATTAAGATTTAGAAATCCTCTTATATAAATAGATCTATCATAATTTAATGGAGTTATATGTAAAATTAGAGATAGGTCGATATAAATCTTTCGAATTATGGTCAAAACTAATAATAAAATTTACAAATTGAGTAATGCAATCTTAGAGGTTTTAACTAAAAAGAAGTTTCAGTTAATCAATCGAAGGTTAGTTATTAATAGTCTTGATAAAGATATTAACATATGATATGAATTTTCACGGTACAATAATCAATAATTTAATTGTAAGATAAATGATTAATGTTTACGATATCTTAGAGGATTCATCACCTAGGTACTACTTATTTGATATTATTTAATCGTAGTACTTTCTTTATCCTAGTTCATTCTTATGTTTAATCTTAGTTTAGTTAGTTTTAAATTAAATATACAACTTGATTTGATAGTTATATAATAGAAAAAAGGATTAATATTAGTATGTATAGTTCTCGTGAGATTGATTCGTACTTGTCATTGCTAGCTCTAACTACACCTACTCTATGCCCTTGCATTTAAAACATATAATATCACACTCATGGTATACATTTTCGACTTCATGGGCTAAAATTATTTTCGGAGGAGACACTCCGGATGCAAAGTAAAGGCAAAAAAATATTTAAACGTACGAGGGTGAGTGACTAAAAAAATCTCATAAGGTGATTTACGTTTGTGGAGACGAGTTAAGAGTGTCGTTGATAAGATAGACAGCAATCAACCCACATTCGGCCGAGAAGTTAAAAGGTAAATTTGCTTGAAAGCAAAAAGCCTGAGTAAAATTGAGGATATGGCGAAGTTTACAATCAAGATCCTGTTTTGTTAAGGGGTACTCACAGAGGAGGTTCAAACAGGATTCTATTCTCAACAAAATAATTGTCTAACAGATAAGTTCAGTACCATTATCATTGTGCACACATTTCACCGTTATGTAAAATTGTAAAAGTTCTTAATTATTTTGCCAATCTCAGTCTTTTCAGCCATCAAATATACCTATATAACAATTGTTATAAAATATGAAGCAGCACAGGATGATAGATAGGGTACTCAAGTTGACAACTTCATTTGGCATTGGTCCTACAAAGAATAAATTAATATTAAAATTACAAAAGTTGAGGACATCATATAACCCTCAACTTTTTCATTATTTTGAACCGGTTAAGGTTTTATCTGTATATGTTGTAAAAGCTAAAATCAAAATTGACCTTTTGCCTTCAATAAAGGTAACCAAATTGATAGAGCAAAACGCAATGCTGAGTCTCCAAACTTGATGGTATACTTCTCCTTGGGTAAGCTTTTCATTTGCGAAAGCTTTTGTCAATCCCAAGAGAGATTTCATCCATGGAATCAAAATGTCATCCCGTTGAATATCCAACATAAAAGAAATGGAACAAATTAAAAGGAACAAAAGGTTCAAATTACAGCATCCGCCATAAACGATTCATTTCAATTCAGAGAAAGTACAATACTTGACAATACCAAATACACCAAATCAAATAGTACATAAACAGAGAGCTCATAAATAAGCACCAAATATTTTCTATGAAAAAAGTGTTCCCGCGAGTTTCAATACTTCCATAACTTATTTCACTGCAGTCAAAAAACAGGCCATTGGCAGATGCTAGCATGTATAGAAAGCCAAGAAAATTGCAACTATAACCACAACATGATCAAAGACCCTGATCAATGAGATAATCTCCAAGCCTTTCAACAATCATATTGCACTGGCCTGGAGTCATCGGCTCATCATAAATACCAATGATTAAAGCCTGACTGGTTTTCTTAACAGTAACACCTCCAGGTCCCTGAAATTAAAGACATAAACGCCTCAGAAGTTTCAAAAATAGTAAACCTAACAAAAATAAACGCCAGATTTCAGATTTCAGTTGCAAGAAGACAAAGTAGAAAGCCATCGAGTAGTAACATCACACATTCTGATACAGATGTTGAGGTCAGGAAGCTATTGCCTTCTTGTCTAAAATCAACCCAGCCCTCCACTTCTGCAGAGTGATAATCTTAGCTAGATTCAACAAAAAATATGCCCTACCGCGTGTGGCAATCACATTTTTCAGATTGTTTACATTTTGAGCAATTTCAGTTCAAATTTTGGAGATGGGGAATTCTGGGAATTCATAACACTTAGTTAATTTTTCAAGCAAACACAAATTGTTTTGTATTGTTCCCCTAGCAAATAAGTAGGGTGGCAAACAAACTAAAAATAACTTCCTGGTACAAGATCATCACCTTTTTTCCTCGAATGACAGCTCCTGGCTCTCCTTGGATTACCATATATTTGGTGCCACCAAGGTACAATCCGGTGGGTGCAAGAAAGCCAGGTTCTTTAAAATCATTCATGACGTCACTAATTTCCTCGGGCTTGAACTGAAGACAACATCAGATGAGCAGTAGAACAAAAGGAATCTTAGCAAAATACGGTTTTGTATATCCATATGCGACCACAAAAATGCAAGAGAGCACTTAGCATGCAAGTGCCAGGGCACCTACGAATAATAAGAATTGCAATCACAACTTTGACAGTATAAATGTCAACGATCTGGAATCTTTGACCATAAAGGTTATAGTTTTCAATATCAAAAGGTTAATTCCCAGTCTCAGAATCTCAGCCTAAATGATGGAATATGCATAAAACTAAGCGGAAAACCTACTAACCCAAGAGATCAAATATACCCATATAGACACAACCAATAGTCACATCCAATTTCATTATCGGGAAAACCAAAAAGCTCCCACATCGATCAAGTACTTTCTCAGCACCGACCTAATAACAGTGGATCAAGAGTCACGAACTTAAAATAAGCCCAACAAGATAATAAATCGATGAACAATGTTCAAACAAATAAAGAAGTCAGATCAAAGGAAAGAATGGGGCAGCTTATCCATCTCATATGCAACTTTTAAAAGAAGCCAGAAAGTGAAGTGAAGGAAATGAGGACCTGAGGGAAGTTAGAGCTCTGAGCCCAAACGCTGCCGTCTTGGCCGATGATGGCGGCTGCAGAGAGGTGATTGCCCTCGATTTCGCACATAAGGTGATCATCGACGTAGGTTTGCCACGACATGGTTGATGTTCTTCCAAGATTGGAGTTCGAGGTTGCGCTTAGAGTAAGAGATGGCTCTGTACGCAAGGTATTTGATAAGATGGGCAAGAGAGAGAGAGGGCGGCAGATGAGAGAGAAGGAGCTAAGTGCGATATGTTAGGCTTTGGGTCTCAGTGTCTCTCTTTCTTATCTGTGAAGCCTTAGCCAGTATCGACCCCAGTTCGTTAGAAAATTATTAGATACTGCGTTGAAGCAACGGGACGCGGAACTACTCCACATCTCACTTGTATTTTTCTCTTTTTCTACATAATCTGTTGTTTTTTTGCTTTGAAAATTAGAAGGAAGAAAATTGTCAGGTTACTCCATTAATGCTTGCAAAGTTATTTTAAACACAAATTTAACTCATTCAAAAATTAAGTTTATATATGATTAATATATTTTTAAAATCTAAACTTAGATAATTAAAAAGTTGTACAAATTAATATTATTAAGTTATAGAAGTTTAGTGTAAACAAAAAAAGAATTTACTTTTTCATTTCCTCCTTTTTGTTCATCATCAAAGCAAAAACGTTTTGACCATGGAAGCACCTAATCAAATGCGGTTACACCAACCAACTTGATCAAAGAATCGAGATGGAATCCTTTGTCCAATATTACCTTGTCTTATTCTGTCTCATGAAATTTCAGCTATTTATTTTGTGGGACTCATATGGGACTCACACAGAACTTATATAAATAAATGACTAAAATTTATTAAACAGAATAAGACAGAATAATATTGGACAGAAGATCTGAATTTCAAAGAACCAATTGAAGAAAGGAGACGGAGCCATAGGAGCCATTAGCTGGCTTGAGAAGAGGTAAAGTAAAACCTAGGGGCTTAAAACTTTTCAATCATAACATAGACAGATAGATCCGCTTTATCTTTTCCTTTCAAAAAGAAGGATGCCCATATCCACTTTATCGCTTCCAAATATTATCACACCGTATCCTCACAATTACGAGTTATTACGACTCAGGCTCAGCTTCTTCCACTAAATGAACTATAATTGGGTCGGTTGCAGCTCAGGCTCTAGGATTGGGCTGAGATTTCTACATCCTGTCGCTTACCGACTACACCCCAAGGGACAAATATACAAGAGCTATTTTTTTGGGTTGAATCCACAAGCCATAGGACTTTCATATTTTGTGGGCCAAGTTAAGATAATAGTTATAAATGTTTATGTGGGGTCAACTTTACTTGTATGGCTAGCATGTTCTTTTTCGTGAAAAAGAACAAAGTGAGAAAGATCACCTATATATTTAACGCTGTTTATTACTCTTCCTCCTGTGGTGACAGGCGTAGTATTTGTTTCAACTCTAGCTTTTCAAATGTTAATCCACAACTTGGTTTGGATAAATAACAAGAAAGGAAACCAACAAAGATTCACTAGCTTCACTGAAAGCTACTCGAGTGCACTCAAGTGAAGATACTGAAAAGTGAAATATAACTTAAGAATGTTCTCAAGTACTCACTGCCATTTGCACCAAGAAAAGGTGATAACAAAACTGGAGCAGGACACGTAAAAATCAAGACATACCAAGAAAGATGATGCAAGCTTAACTGCTAAATACCAAATAGCCAATATCTAGTCTTCACATAAAGGTTATTATTTCCAACATCTTCACTGCCAGCTCGACGCTTTCTGCAGATGCTCGTAAAATAAAAAGGCAAAAATGGGGGAGAAATGAAAATAGTGGTCGTACTCGTACTCCCAAGTCCCAAGCGAAGATATATTGTAATTTATGACTTAGACTAGGCCTACAGCCCCTGATCAGCGAGGTAATCCCCCAACCTCTCAACAACCATGTTGCACTGTCCAGGAGTGACAGGCTCATCATAGATACCGAAAATAAGTGCTTGGCCAGTCTTCTTTATGGTGACCCCGCCAGATCCCTACCAATGCAAGACAGTCAAAGCATGTTACTGAAGTTGGATACATGCTGCAATTCCAGCAATCTCAACCATACAATTCTTTTCACTCTTATCATCCAATGAGAAAGGAGATGCCACAATATTCGAGGATAGAAACATGAAACCAGATCTAGATGCCAAATCAAGTTTTTTATTCATTGATATTGACATAATAAAGTATAATGAATTATATACATCACCTTCTTTCCACGAATTACAGCTCCTGGCTCGCCCTGAATAACCATGTATTTTGTGCCTCCAAGGTGTAAGCCTACAGGTGCAAGATGACCAGGTTCCTCAAAATCTTTCATAATGCCTGTGATCTCATCAGATTTCAACTGAAAATGATGAACAAATAATAGATTAGAACTCCTTCAAGGTGACATTGGTATATAGGACAAGGATACATACAAAAATGAATACAGATGAAGGCAATCATGTATAATTACATAGAAAATGATAAGATCAGCCGTAAGCATGCCATTTTTCTTTTAATTATGGGTTATCAAGAAAAGAAACTAAATGTAACTCAGTCTAGCCACCGAAAGAGATGGCATGAAACATGTCATTCACAAGCAGTTGTTAGGTGGATTCTGCGTGGCCGTATACAATGTAACAAGAGGTTTATAGGCTTCCAATAAAGACAACCCAGAAAATGCTAGCTAAGCAAACGTGGATAGAAAACCGGTTTGGTCATGAAAGGACAAACATATTCACAAGAATCGAGTACCGGTTCCTGTCAACAAAAGCACAGTGGGAGCAATATTCATTAATCCTCCCTGACTCGTAATGTACAACTACGCAACCAAGTGCAATAAATATATTCCAATAGTATCCTTAAAATCCTTTGTAATAAAGTAAAAGCTACAGTCTGCTTGTATTGTATAATTAAAATTAATTTGTATATCAGACTAAGATTTAAGTTTTCGTGGAGGCTCGCCAAGAAATCTTAACGATACACTAGATGGGACCTAGGCAAACATTGCTATGCACCAAAATCCTCAAGTCCAAGAGCTAAAATCTGATCAACACGCAAAGATTGAATCAAGTGATCGCTGACCCTAAGTAATGTTACACATCAAATGACACAAGAGAAACCACATTTCTCCACGTTGACGAAAGTAGTCATTTTTAAGCTAAATCGATTCAGATCGACGCACCTAAACTGAAGAGAGAAACCGACATTATCAAACAAACCATGCAATTTAACAGATGAAAACAATAAAAATAAAAAAAACCCTACAGATGAGATGAAGTAAAAATTTTCAGACATGAGCATCAAAAGGAGAGAGATGACCTGGGGGAAGGAGGAGCTCTGAGCCCAGACGCTACCGTCATGGCCGACAATGGCAGCGGCGGTGAGATGGTGGCCTTGGCCTTCGATGTCGCACATCAAATGATCATCCACGTAAGTTTGCCACGACATGTTGTGTATTTAATTCCTCAAACAAAGCAAACACTTTCTCTGTTTTGAGTTATTCCTGTTTCCTCAGAGTGTCTCTGTCTCTGTCTCCCGGTTGTAGTTGGGTTGTTTCTTGTAAAAACAGTTGCTGCTTTTTATTCTTTGTATCTATAAAAAGGAAAAGATTATGGTGTTGCTATTTTTGCATATTTAAGGGAGCGATGGGTGCGGAGAGAAGTTTTGAAACTGCAATTCCAATTTCTTTTCTGGCTATTAAATCGAATAAATAACGACGAATATGAATTGTTCCGTTTTGATCGCGTCCTGACCTCACCTCCCTTATTTTAGTTTTCTTTTTGCCAATAGTAACGCCTTCACGTGTCGTTTCCACCTTTCTATCCGCTTCCCCCTTCCCTCCTCATCTAACGCATTGTTTATGTTAGCTTATGTCATTGTACACTATCACTTTTGAT
The DNA here is from genome assembly GCA_025531925.1 of Erythroxylum plowmanianum. NCBI lineage: Eukaryota > Viridiplantae > Streptophyta > Magnoliopsida > Malpighiales > Erythroxylaceae > Erythroxylum > Erythroxylum plowmanianum. Next base: position 12,035,979 of record JANVCQ010000231.1, read on the forward strand.
CTCCATATACTTCCAAACTTTCTAATTTACCCATTCTCCATCACTTTTGTGCGAATCAAATTTGAAATTCACGTGCTCAAAGCTGAAATCTTAGAGCCATAGAGATGTCAGCCGTAGCCACATAAGGTTTCAGTGTTTTTGGTCACAGCAGTTAATATTTTGAATTTTGTCCCGCCTTATAAGAAACCCTTGTTTTCAATCCTAAGCGTAAAATCATATCCATATTTTAACATCCATGAAACCTCGTACAAAAAGAGCTAATTCGTTATATTTAATATCGCAAAATCCATATTCTATCCCCTTTATGCCCCTTTATGGACGTGAACCATAATGGGAGCAAGTAAGGCCCGGCTTAGCCATTGACTACGCCTGGCTTCATTTAAAAGAAAAACGGGGTCTTGGTATGAATTTGGGTGCGAGTCGAGATATTTATAGCTTATAGTCAGGGTACTTCGAACCCTCTATAACCACCACACTTTCGCTTGCGCACTTTCACGCTGATCAGATATATTATTATCGCATAAAACCTTAACGCCAAGTTTCCATAAAGCCTTAGTTGCTTTCTTCTTCATTTATCTTCACTTCGAATTGTTTATCGGCATATGCTTTTGTTCTAATTGTTTATCTATGCTTCATTTTGGCTTGTTTAAGCTCCTGGTAATGGCACTACAATATAGTAGGGTATTGGAGACGAAATATAACGTCGCTAAAAGAAACAAAATTATCACAAAATGTATTTAGCGACAAAAAAAATTGTTGAACAAATGGTCACAAAAGCCCAGTAGGATTTTGTATAGTATTCTTTGTTGAATTTTCACGGATCATAAGAATCTGCAATATTTGTTTATTCAGAAGGAACTCTGTAACATCCCATTACCAATGAGAAGGATAAAATAGTAATTTAGAATGAGTTGTGAGTGTGTACACTTATCTCGGTAAGATCATACATAATATGGCCTCCATATATACATGAATAGAAATTTTTGCATATGCACATGATTGTACATACATTCATGACATTTCCCGGCATATGTGTCTATAAATGTGTGTTTATTGTGAAAAATATGACTTTGTGCTTGAAAATTGAATTGGAGTGAATTTTTGTGTGTTTTACATTTTTGGGAGAATTTTAGAAATTTTTCCTGGAAAATTTTGGAGAAAATTTTCGAACCGAAAAAATTGCCAAGTGGCGGACTGATTGGATTTTCGGTACTGGAAATGACTGTCAAATGACACTGAAAAATTTGATACATGATT
>JANVCQ010000231.1:12044341-12058779 GCA_025531925.1 Erythroxylum plowmanianum
AGAATGACTCTATTTATCTACTTAAATACCTTTAACTCTTATTTGATCTCTTTATTAATCAAAACTAGAGCTACATGATTGTGGTAGCTAAGTCATGCTTAATAGCTCTATAGTTATCAACTATTTTAGGTTTGTAGCTTAGAGATCTCAATCTTTTACCTTTGCATTCAAATTACAACCAAATAATTGAACTTTAGATAATGCATCCTCTAATAGGAGAAAATCTAAAAGAGAGTCAATAATAGGTATAATAGATTCTTATCCTTTGTAAGGAGGATCTAGTTGATCCACTCAATACTCAATTCTCTATATGTATATTGGCCATTACATATTTTCCTCTATAATTGTCTAATTAAGGTCATTAAAAGAATTTTGAGAAGCTTCTTCCAGTTTGGTGAAACGAATGAGAAACAATGTGCCAAGGTAAGATGGTTTGAAGTTTGCACAACAAAGAAAGTAATGAACCTATGCATTATCTCATTTTTCATGGCCAACAAAACTTTGTTGTCAAATAGAATAAGATTATAACCAAAAAGGAAGCTCTCTAGGGTCAACGAATTCACCATTACTTTCTAAAATGAAAAAATTGATAGGAAGCGAAGCACAAAGTTAAACTATCATAGTTTATGGACCAATTGCTAAAATTTAAAGATTCGATAAAAGAATGCTTTAGTTGTACATTTGGGGATGTGTAGACAACCTACTTATGGTAAAACAATTGAAGAAAAAAAATTGGCTATGAGTTTTAACAGTCGTAATAGGCTCTTCACTAAAAAACATTCCTTTGCTACACCACTTCTTCTATTTAATTCCTATAATGATTTTGCTACACTACTTATGTTTGCTCATTCATTTTAATCTGTCTTCATTTTTGACTTTATTAACCTAACAAGTTTTGTAGCATCAATATAGGAACAAGATTATTAAAATTCATTCAAAAAAAGCATTTACAAGATCTTTTCATTGCCCCACTATTGATCAATCCACATTCATAAAGCTAAAAATATGATAATATCAGTATTTTAATTAATTAGTTCCAGAAATTATGTTTTAATTAGTTTCAGAAAGCCATTAAATTGATTTGTTAATTTGTAAGAATAAACATTTAACTATAAAACAATTACAAAAAAGGAAAAAATTTCAACCCACCATTTTGCACGTCATCGGAGAAAGGAGGGGCGGAGAAGAGTGGGTTACCTTCCGTGTGGAGCGTCGGAGAACACCACACCGGCGACGCACCAGGTCGATGGTGACAACCCACTCCAGCCGACGGCAATGGCAGGCGACCGGTGGCAGATGGAGGAGGAAGAAGACCAACTGGAGGGAATACGAGGGCGCAACGCAGGAGGTGGGTGGGCGGGGAAGAAAGAGTTGGGAGGTTTTACTAATAACCAAAACGACGTCGTTTTGGTTATCATTTAAACATTAACTGATACCCAAAACGACGCCGTTTTGGTTTCGCTTTGGATATTATTAAAACGTCCCAAATGATAACCCATATGACGTCGTTTCCTTTTTAACCATACGACGTCGTATGGTCCAGCCTGAAACGTTTAAATCTTCAACAAAATGGCGTCGTATGGTTAAACAACCATACGATGTCGTTTTGTTAATTAGTTCAACATCTACTTTCACAAAACGACGTTGTATGGTTCCAAACCTATATGACATCTTCTTGTTTACTTCAATCCTACAACCTAACGACATCGTTTTATTGGGGTTAGAATCCGACGAGTACAACCACATTTTACTGACATATTTACCGACGAAAATGTGTGTCGATAAAACTCCTTGCGTTATTTCAGTGACAGAATTTATTACCGTTGCCAAAGTTATATTCCCCAATTAACATTGCCGACGTCTATAGTTGGTCTGTCAGTAATTACCCACAGTTTTTACTTCCGTCGGTAAATGTCCGTCGCCAATTTACAGTTTTCTTGTAGTGGGTCATGCGGATAATTGGAATAGGGCCAATGATTAATAACTCAGTTGGCAAAAGCCTCCAACCTTACAGAGAATGCATAAGCTGGAGTTAGGGAGGACTAGGAAAAGTAGTAGAGTTTCACGTCCCAACCCACACAAACAAAGTAAACAAATCAAAGTGTAGAGCGTAAACGAGTATTCTAAAATAAATTATGGAGGTCAATTTTTATATATACTATTTTGATTTAACCTCCAAATGTTGGATAAAGAAGAAATAAGTGTTTTCTCAAAATAAATTATAAAGAGATGAAGAAATTGACAAATCACATTCTTATTATATCAATCACAACACTCGCAATGTTACTCCAATCTTATACAATAATAAGACTACATATATATAGTAATAATTAAATAATTATACTTAAACTCATAAACTTTTAAGACTCTTTACTATATCAATACACTAATACATAATTAAATATACTAAATTCTTGAATTTTAAAGGCGTAATTCGTACTCTTTTATTTACTTAGTTTAATTTAAGATCACTTAAATACAATTAACTATTTATATATTCCCAACTTAGTTCAAACACACTTAAACTTCAAATTCTTGTTTATCTTCAAATATTAATTTTAGTTATATCTTCAAACACCCCCTAACACATGGATTATAGTTACTCCAAGTAAGCTTTTAGTTTCTTGAAAGTATCAAATTTAAGGGTCTTGATGAAAATATACCTAATCTAGTCTTAAGACTCACATAATTAAGATGCATCACCTTGTTTGCAACACACCCACGAACAAAACAATATATAATATTGATATGCATGTTGCATTTATGAAATAGGAAGTTCTTTACTAAGGCAATCACAAATTTGTTATTAACATTTAAAGTAGATTCCTTTTGCTTAAAATAAAGTTCATTTATTAATTTCTTTAGCCAAACTGTTAGTCACACAAGAACAACGACTATATATTTTGCTTCACAGGTATGGAGCCTCATTCGGTCACTAATATCTTCAGTTCAATCACTATCACTGAAACCATTAAATTTGAAATCATTAGAGGTAGAATAATATAACCTAAGATCAATAGTATCTTTGATGTATCATAGACTCCTAACAACTTTCTTGAATTCGTCAAATTTTCTTTGGAATAACTTTTTTGGGAGATGAAAATATCGGCCTCCATTTGCTTCACTTATATATATCAAGATAATAGGACATAAGTTCAAAATCTATCATCTCATTCTCAGATTCATGTCTTATTTGCTCTGTTGAATTATTGAAAACGTGTTCAGATTATTGCCTGTAAAAATTAGATTATCCATGTATAAGCTGAATTACCTTTATATGGACAGCATGTTTATGAGGGCATTTGATAAAGTGATTTTCTAGAAAATATTTTTTCAATTCTACAATTTCAAGCTTTTGGTACTTGCTTCAGCATGTAACGAGCGTTCTTTAAATTCAATACTTTGTTTTCATGTTCTTTCAGTACATGGTCTCCATGCTAAAGAAATAAATAGTCGTATAGTGTCTATACGAGCTACTGGAGCATAAAATTGTCATAATCAATCCCTTAATAATGCTTGTACTTGGATGGGAAAAATCTTTTTCAACTTATTAAAAATCCTCTTTTTGAACTTTTCTTTGTTTTATATACCCATTTAACACTGTTAATTGGCAACATGTCCATTAGGAAGAGTTGTTAATTCTCATCAATTGCTCTTAGGAAGAGTTGTTAATTCTCATCAATTGCTCTTAATTCGTAACTTCTCTCAATTTTTTTATTCTGAACATCTTCATTTCGTTTAATTAGCTCAGCACCTGCAAAGAGACAAAATATTGTAAGTTTATTAATTCTCTCAATTTTCTCGATAAAGATCGTCAAGCCACCAACTAATTGAGGCCTTTTCCTTGAACTTCTTACAAAATCTCTGACTTCACTACGTGATGCTAATTGTGGGAGAGTGTTAAATTCTTGTGTTGCTTCAGTGTTGTCTTCTTTCTCCAAGAAAGGAAGAAAGTCATAAAATATTTCTCCTTCAACTTGTCAACCCATGTGACTTCCTTATCAAAGTTCACATCTCTACTATTAATACCTTTCTATTACTTGAATTGTGAAAATTATGCCATTTGATTATTCTAAAATTATGAGCATCAAATACATATTTTTAAATATATCTAGTTTTCTTTTTGATGTATTGAACTAATAATTGATCTGCTTCAGCATTAAATCTAATCCACATGATTGAAAAATTAATTGATTAAATTATCAAAGAGTGTAAAGAAAAAGAAATTTATAATATTATTTTAGATAATAAACATTAGAAAATTTGCTTGATTATCGTGAATTATAACCTACTTATAAGATTTTTGAAAATTTTAAACTCGGATGAAAAGCATTCTTTAGGTTATATATATATATATATATATATATCCAATTCGGATGGGTGCATTGCCTCTCACCCTTTTCTCCACGTAACCATGTTAGGTTTTCACATCACTTCAAGCACCGATCAACGCAAATTCCTGTCCAAAACTCACTCTCCTTATTTTCGAGGTTTCACCAAATATTGTATATTTCAACGTCACTTTTACTTCTTCCAATTCACCATATATCCCATGCATATTATCCATGCAATTACATCTTTTAACTACTTGTTATCAAACTCATTTGATCCTTTCAATTCAATTCATAGATATGAATAAGTATCTGTTGAATTTCAAATAACCATTTTCACTAATAAGATACGACAGATAAGTATCTGTTGAATTTCAAATAACCATTTTCACTAATAAGATACGAGAGGGCTTACTTTGTATTTTTACATTATTAGGTTAGTTGATTAAGAAGATATTTCAATTAATTCAATCTAAAAATAGAGATTATGTTGTTTGAGATAGAGCATAATTATAATTTAAGAATTATTACGGACTCAAGAAAACCAGATTTGTTTATTAAATCCAATAAAGTCAAAATATAATGAAATATTAAAGGATATCTTACTTAGATCTAACTTATTCATAAAGTAACTTCCACTTGATCATTTCTTTGGTATTTTAGAATTAAAAGAATGAATACAATAGAGTTTTAACTTCAAAGAGATAAAGATAAATTAAAATTCAAAAGAATTTCTGTATGTTCTGATGTAATAAATGAGTGGAAAAAGTTACGACCAATTATTAGTTATACGAGAAGGTGATTCACAATAGAGTGAGAAAAAAGATGCACCAATCTTAGAGAATCAATTTGGTTTCATGCTAGGAAGGCCCACGATATAAGCTATACATCTCCTTAAAAAATTAATGAAATATTTCAGGAAAAGGCAATGTAACATGCACATGATTTTTATTGACTTAAAGAAGACTTATGACAAAGTACATAGAGAAATCATATGGAAGTGTTTGGAAGTTAAGTGAGTTCCTGTGACCTATATATTGATTATTAATGATATATATGAAGATGTAAATACTCGAGTAAGGATGATAAAAGGAGATACGAAGCATTTTTCTATCAATATTGGACTACACCAAGACTCCTCATTGAGTCCCTTTTTGTTTTCAGTAGTGACATATGAGTTCACTCCAAGGGAATGTCTCTTAGTGTATATTGTTTGTAGATGGTTTTGATGGATGAGATAAAAGAAGATATCAATGTCAAGTTAAAACTTTGGAAGGATACATTAGATTTGAAGGAATTTAAATTAAACAAAATTAAGATTGAGTATTTAGAGTATAACTTTTAGTCCATATGGTGACTTTCGATCTACAGGCAAAAATTGGTTCAGAATTTATAACACAGAAATAGTGTTTTAAGTTTCTAGAATCTATTATCCAAAGCAATGGGGAGATCAATGAAGACATAGTTTATTGTATCATATCAATATGACTTAAATAGAAGAGTGCATTAGGATTTTTATGTGAAAAGAAGATACCATTCAAGCTCAAAAGTCAATTATATCATTTAGTGATTAGGCTGACTATGCTCTATAGGATAGAGTGTTAGCCTATTAAACAGGTGCATAGTCATAAGTTAATTGTGGCAGAGATGATGATGCTCCATTAGATGCACAACCTTACTGGAAAAGATAAATTCAGGAATGTAATAGTAAGAGATAAATTAAAGGTGACTAATTTTGATAAACGTTTAAGAGAGACAAGACTTAGGTAGTTCAGACATGTAATGAGGAAACATCCTGACGCTTTAGTAAAAAGATACAAGAAAATTGTACTTAGGGACTATAAAAAGAAAAGAGGAGGGCCTAAGAAGAATATGAAGGAGGTGATTAATAATGATAAGATTTTGTTAGGTAAAAGATCTCACAAAAAATTTGGCATACTAAGATATAGTAAAAGATCTCACATAAAGATATCCTTCTCTTTCTCATAGGATTCTTAAACCATTTCCTTTGAATCTTATATCTTGTATTTAGCCTAAACATTTAATATGTAGTAATATCCTCTTCGCTATTTAACTTAAACATTTTCTTACTTAGCCTAAACATTTTGTTATAATGGCTTTTCATTTTATTTATTTCTTTGTCTTCTTTCCTATTTGTATATTTGATTACTTATTTTATCTTCTAATTTTATTCTTTATCTTATTTTATATTTATTGTAATTATTACTATTATCTTTTATTTTTATTTTATGTTTATTATTTTAGTATGTTTCTATTATTAATCTTTATTTTTATTTTATTTTATTTTATTTCATATTTTATTTTATTTTATTTTATCTTTTTATTTTAGTCTTATTTTTTTCTTTTTTTTCCTACTAGTCTATTGGAAACTGTCTCTCCATAAATTAGGGGCAAGATTACGTACTTTTGGACCTTCTTAAGTTTTGTGTCTTAACGAGATTTTCATTAGAATGTTGTTATTATTGTAAAGTACATAATTTTTTTTTTACTAATGTCATCATTAAATAAAATAAAGTACATGTTCTTACCAAAAGAATATGTAGTAATAGGCACATACAAGTTAGTATGAGTTAATTGTAGTGACCTTAAATCTCTTGATTGAGACTCTTTTGGGAAGATCTTTCAACTTTGCTTCCCAACAAGATATCCTTCATATAGATGATTAGGTTGATTAATTGGAGGCAAACTATTTACCATATTATTGTTTACCATCATTTTGAGTTCCCCAAAACTTATATGCCTAAATTTGAAATGTCATGACTATCTAAGTTATTTATAACACGATGCTAAGTGTTTAAAAATGTATATTTGTATAGGCAATAAGAATGAGTGATTCTTTACCATAAGTGCTCTAGTAATTAGATGATACACATCATTCTTTAAAAACAAGCTACAATCTTTTGTGGAAAAAGTATTACATTTCTCTAATAGTTAATCGATATTCAAATTATTACGCTTCGTAATGGAGCATAATACATACTTGAAATAAATTGGTGACTTTCACTCTTTAGTCTTTAATGGTACCGAGATTTTACCTTTCTCCCTTGCAAGAATTTTGGAGTAATTTTTTAAAGTAATATTGCCACCAACTTTCCCATTAACTTGTATAAAAAAGTTTTCCATCTTTGAAATAGTGGATTCAACCTCATTATTAATTTTTATTTTTCTCTTTAGAGTAGCCTTCTAGGCAGTGATTAATATCACTTCGCATTCCCAAGAATAATGACCAAATTCATTATAAATGTAGTATTCCACCTGAGACTTTTCATATCTTTTTTATAAGACCTTGCTCTTCCTTTACCACATCCTCTTTTTATAATAAATTGATAATTTCTATCTCTGGGCATCTTTTCCTCCTCTTTCATAACCTCGACAAATCCACAACCTTGACCTTTATAGCTTGTATTTTTCTTTTCTTTCTTATCTTTCTAAATGAACTTTGACTGCAAACATGCTCCATGGGCTCTTTCTTCCTCCTAGGAAGTTTATCATCATAAGTTTCCAAATATTCATTTAGTTCTTCAATTTTCATATCTTTTAATTCCTTTGATTATTTAGTGATAGTCACCATATCATCAAATTTTCACTAGCTAATCGAAAGATTTATTAATCACCTTAAATCAGCCCTTTTTTTATCAAGCTTATCATTTGGTTCATAATGACCGCGACTCTTGTAAAATAATAAAAAATCATTTTCATATTCGTCGATTTAAATAACTTCCAATTCACCTTGTAGATGTTGGAGGCGAAATTTCTTTGTCATCCCATTTCTTTTACAAGCTACTTCAAGCATGTACCATAATTGCTTCTCTATAGTAACACTAGACACCTTCTCAAAGGTGGCTTTATCTAATCTTAAGTGAATCAAAGACTCGACCTTTTGATCCTTCTTCTTAGTGCTTTTTAGAAGATCTTTTCTTGGCTTTTGTTATAATTGCATTTTTAGGAACCTCGTAACCATTTTCTACAATGTCTTATGCATTATATGTACCGAGTAGTGCCTTTATTTGAATGCACCAACTATCAAACTTAATTGCTTGTAATCTTTGGGATTTGGAAAGGAATTATATTACCATTCACCATTATATACTTTTTAAATATTAATACTAATTTAATAGATAAAGAAGAAGAAAAGAAAATAAGTATTTTCTCAAAGGGAACTATAAAGAGATAGATGATTTTAACAAAACAAAATACATACTTATTCACTCCAACTATACCCACACTCACACATATACATACTAATATATTATCATATAATTAAACACACTAAACTCTTGAATTCTAGAAGACATAACTCATAATATTTGATCTATTTAATTTAATTTAAAAACACTTAAACACACTTTACTTAACCATTAATATTCTCAAACTAATTCAAATACCCTTATTCAACACTAAAACTAAAATGCTTTGATTAAGTAATTTAAAGATATCCTATGTTTGTTAACCATTCATGTCTTTAGCTCAAAATCACTAAATATATTTATCCTATTTGAAAGTGGTAAAAATTGTGTATATGTGTAAGAGAAATAACGAAATAGCACTAAATAAAAATAAATTGGAATAACTTATCTAAATGTTTATCAAGTCATGCTAAGGGATGCAATTCAACAATTGAATGTTTATCAGTTTATTCCACAAACAAAATACAAGTAAGTAGTCACTATATAATTTCGTTTGACCCATTGAATTTGGTTTCCCAAGATGAGTATCCATCACGAGGTTATTACACAACTGGGCTCAACCCATCCCTTTAGCATGCTCTAAAACTAGTTTCTTACTTAAAATTAAGTTTCTCTATGACTTGAGATAATCTAGGGAGATTACATTGTGTCTAATTAAAGTGAAAACAATTTTATGTCTTAATATGATATGTCTACTTTTGTCATTATATATCTTGTTCTTGGCAACATGAATGGAAGCCTGCAAATCATAATGAAGGAATATAGAAGGAATTGGTTTTTTGCAAAGTGGGATATTTGTTAAGAGATTCCTTAGCTACTCAGCTTCTCGTCCTGCTACCAAGGTAAAAATATAACCACTTGTACAGTGTATATCATCATTCTCTATAACCCAGTTAGCATCAAAATACCCCTCTAATATAGGAGGATGACTATTAAAAGATAATTCATAATGCATAGTACCTCTCAAATATCTCAACAAATGAATCAATGCATTCCAATGATTTTGACTAGGATTATTAGTATACCTACTAAGTCTACTCACACAGTATGTAATATTAAGATGAGAATAGTTCATTAAGAACATCACATTACCAAGAATTTTAGCATACTCAGCTTAGTTTACACTATTACAAAGATTTTTCTTTAAAGCAACACGAGCATCATACAGAGACTTGACTGGTTCAACATCATAGTAACTAAATTTCTTCAAAATTTTCTCAACATAATAAGTTTGATTCAGCCTAAAACTAAAGTCAGTCCTATCAACTTTGACTCCTAAAACAAAGTCCACAGTCTAAGAACTTTGATATCAAAGGAAGACTTTAGCAAACTCTTGGTAATATCAATGATAGATAAGCTAGTACCAAAAATAAGCATATAATCCATATAAAGAGTTATGATCACACAACTAGTAGCATCAGATTTCACATAAATGCAAGAATCAACATCACGAGAAGTGAAACCATGTTTGAAAATCTCGTTTTCAAATTTCTCGTGCCACTATTTGGGAGCTTGTTTAAGTCCATATAAAAACTTAACCAAATTAAACACCTTTTTCTCCTGACTAGGCACTTTAAACCCTTCGAGCTAGACTATATACATTTCCTCATTAAGACCATCATTCAAGAAAATTGTCTTAACATCTATTTGGTGCACATAAAGCTTAAATACCAAGGCAATAGCAAACAACATCCTTATATATGCAACTTTAATAATAGGAGAGTAAGTATAAAAAAAATTCCATTACTTCCTTTTGTTTAAAGCCTTTAATAATAAGTCTAGCCTTAAACCTCTCAATGATTCCTTCAGGTCTCAATTTCTTTTTGAAAATTCACTTACACTACAAAGGCTTATGCCCTTATGGTAGATCAGCTAAAACCCAAGTTTTATTTACATCATTGACTCTAACTCATTATCTATGACTTCCTTCCAAAAGGTAGCATCCACAGATCTCATTGCTTCCTCATAAGTTTTTGGATCCTCCTCAATAAGATAAGTCACCACAAAAATGTCATATGTCTCCTCAAGTTTTTTTACCATAAAAGAAGTAATAAAGTTAGAACCAAAACTAGTGGGTACTCTAGCTCGTTTGCTTCTTTTTGGTTCAACAATTTCTTCTTCCTCTATGTCATCATTGGTAAAAGAACTAGGGATAAATTCTATAGGAACTTGCACACTCACTTTTATAGGAAATATATCCTCAAAGAACACTGCATCGCTTAACTCCATAATTGGTCTATAAGTATTAGATCCCTCTTCCTTAACCATAAATCTATAGGCAACACTATTAGAGACATATCCCATAAAAATTGAATCAATGGTCTTAGGGCCAATTTTCTTCCTCATATGTTCATGTAAAGCAACCTTAACAAAACTCCCCCATACTTTCAAAAAACATAAATTAAGTGGATAACCTTTCCAAATTTCATAAGGAGTTCAATCTAATTTCTTATGAGGGACTCTATTTAGAATATAGCAAGCTGAAAGAATAGCTTCCCCCTGCATAAAGTCGGGTAAACTAAGGAAATCAACATTGCATTCAGTATATCCTTAAGTGTTTGGATTTTCCTCTTGGCTATTCCATTTTGATCAAGTGTATAAGGTGCTTAAAACTCATGAATACTCCTAACTTTTCCATTATAATGAGCAAGGAAATTAGTACTATACTCAGCACCTTGATCAGATCTTAATCTTTTAATTTTCCTTTCTAATTGGTTTTTACCTCAACTTTGTATTTCATAAACATTTCCTTTGCATCACTTTTATTTTTCAATAAGTAAACCTTAGTAAATCTAGAACAATCATCCACAAAAGTAATATAATATCTCATGCCTCCTTTACTCACATAATTCTTAAAATCACCCAAATCTATGTGCACCAAGTTCAACAATTATGACTCTCTCTCAGTTATAGACTTAAAAGGTTTCTTAAAGTGTTTAACCTTAACATATATTTGACAACTTTCCATTTCATCAGTGATCTGGTTAGGAAATAAGTTAAAGCTTTGCATCCTTTTAATTGATCCCACATTCACATGTCTAAGTCTAGAGTATTATAATATAAGTAAAAGAAGTAGATGCATTAATTTCAATGTCAAGTACAAATAAGCCCCCATTACAAAATCCTTTACGAACAAAGTTCTCATTCTTAATAAGAACTAGTTTATCAAAATCAAAAGTAAGTTTAACACCATCCTTGTTAAGTAATGCTCTAGCAATCAAGTTTTTACGAACATTAGGGACAAATAAAACATTTTCTAAGGCCAAAACTTTTTCAGAAGTGAGTTTGAGAGTGACCATCCCAACTCCTTAGACAGGAACTCTACTGAAGTTGCCCATGTATACGAATTCACCATTATTAGCATCCTTTAACTCCTTGAGCAAGTCCTTATTGGTGCAGATGTGGCATGTGGCTCCTATATCAACAATCCAATCGACTAAGTTTTCAACAAGGTTGACTTCAGACACCACAACAGTAATGATCTCCTAGCATCATCACCAGCTTCGACCATATTAGCTTGAGGCTTACCAAAGCTCTTCTGGTGACTCCGTTGGTACCCCCTCTAATTTCCTTTCTTGGACTGTTGTGGTTTCTGTCCTTGATCCTTCTTCTCATGTTTGATTCTAGCTTCGCAAAAAGTAGCAAGATGGCGTAGCTTATGGCACCACCAATAGTCACCATTAATCCTTTTGTTCTTAAACTAATGATGCTTGTTATTGAAGGACTTGTTTTGTCAACCATTCTTATTGAAGCTACTTACATCTTTGTGTTCTATCACATTATCCTTAAGGGTATGAACAAGGGTGAGTAATTTGGCTTTATCTTGTGTACGGTTGGCATCCTCAGTCGTTATATGCTCGATCAATTCCTGTAGATTCATATCCTTCTTCTTATGCTTCAACTAGTTTTTATATTCATTCCATGAGGTAGGCAGTTTCTCAATAAGGGTGTTAGCTTAAAACAACTCACACATATTCGTACCCTCAGTAAAGATTTCAGTAATTAGGTTTTCATACTCATGAATCGATCCATAATGGGCTTATCATCAACAACAGTAAACTTTAACTATTTATCAACTATATATTTCTTTATACCGACATCATTAATCTCATTTTTAACTTCTAAGGCATTTGAAATTTCCTTGGCAGTTTTGTACTTACAATAGATGTCAGATAATATGTTTATCATATGGTTGGGCAACACTCCCCTAATGATACGATTATCCTCAGTTGTCTTAGGATCAGTATTGTCACTAGTAATATATTGAAATAGTACATAATCAATTTCATATTGCTAAAAGTAAAACATAATTTTCTTAAACCATCGTTTAAAATTTCTCCTATCTAGAGAATATAATATAGTTAGGTCAAGTATAATTCTCTAGGCTATGGTGGCAAGGGTAGAACTTACGCGGGGAACAGTAAGGGTAGAACCTACATTCGTCTCATTCACAGACGACATAATGAATCCAAAAATAGTAGTAAGAATGAATGGTATTCCAACTAATGCAGTAGTAAGAATAGAACAATATTCCAACTTATGTCGAAATAAACATACAACAACATAGTATTTTGACTTATACCAAAATTAACACACAACAGCAAAAACGTAACAATTTTTGACTTAGATTATAAGTGAAATAACAAAATAGCACTATATAAAAATAAATCTGAACAACTTATCTGAATTCAATGCATCGTGAAACCACAACCCTAAGTCAGAAATTCCCCTTTTATGGTGTAGTAGGACAATGGGATCTAACCTAGGGTTAATGTTTTCTTCACCAGCTTTGGTGCACTCTAAAGGGCAGAGAAGGATTTGTCTCCGAGAATTATTAAAAACAATCAAAGAAAAATAGAACAAATAAGAATGTGCGTAAAAGGGTCTGTCTGCGGAGCGTTGTATGGAGAGAATGAAAAGATGTAGACAACGGGGAGTAGAGAGAAAAGAGAGCAGATATATGCCTCATATACATAGGAGGAGAGATTTATACATTGACAATGATAATAAAGACACATTAAAGTAAAAGGGAATGTTAACAATGTTTTGAACCTTAGAGATGTCAATGGATTAGATGGCTCGCAAGCTGGCCCGAAACATCCTTTTTTATAAAAAAATTTAAAAATGACATCTTTTTTGTTATTCTAGTTAGGCCACGGACCAACCTGGCTCTACATATGCTTGGTTCGACCTCAACCCGTGGTCTAGTCGGGCCAAACTATTTTTTCCGAGCCAATATCAGGCCGAGCCGGCCCAAAATTGCCAAGTCTAATGAACGTTGGCCATAATTACGGGAATAAGGTGATGAATGTTACAAAAATTTTATGTCACACATGCGATGCTGTGCTGCAACCCAACAGGGCCAGGCAATGCAGGCACGCTCACACGCTTGTTATCCATACCCTCTTCAAGAGACTTGATTCAAAGTCTCACAAAACAATATAGTATATAAACTAGATGAAAGTCCCTTACCCTTTTAATGTGGGACACAAACCAAAGAAAAAAAATAGAATTGGTCCAAGTTTTGAAACAATAACTACAATATGCCCTGTCTTAGAGCATGAACGGGTTTTGGTATCGTGGGAACAAAGCAAACATGATGGTTTGAATAGGAGATGGTTATGCCAACAAACATGAGTCCCGCACTCCTTGTCGCAGATCAAGTACAAGGGAGCCTACGTCAATGGGAGAATTCTTGTTGAATCTTCTTGTTCTCCTGCTTCTCAAAGCGTAAAAGTTCAACTTGGATTGAGAGTATAAGACTTAGGAGTGCTTGGTTAATGAGTTTGAGAGGGGGCTAATAGGTAAAGAATAAAAAATGAGTAGTTGGTTGTTGATTATCATTATAAGGGTAATAGTTTAATATCCCACTTTTGGGAAATCCTCCATACCCTCCATT
>JANVCQ010000231.1:12070662-12085194 GCA_025531925.1 Erythroxylum plowmanianum
AAATATTATATCAATTAATTATTTTCTTTAAAGTTTACATAACATTTTCATTCTTAGTGCATTGATGTGTGTGTTTTTGCTAAGTGTTAATGTTTTTAGTTATGTTTGTGGTACTTTTCATTCTTGATTTTGTAGTTTAATTTAGTTTTTTGACATGTTTGATGTTTTGTTGAGTGTGAAGGAACAGGGGAGCAAAATGATAAAAGTTGGTGAAATAAACAAGGAAAAATGTATCTGGTGCGATCGCAAGTCATTTCAGTGCGATCGTACTATCAACAGGTCTTCTAGATGTAGCTTCAGGTGGGATCGTGAGTCAGCATGGTGCGATCGCACTGAGGACTTTTGATTACAAGATAGGTTATTCACATACGGATGCGATTGCAATTCATAACATTCCTCATGTGTTTAAACCAACGGTAAACGGTTAAAAATTGTTCTCAATGTGCGACAACGAGGGGGGGAGAGGGGGGAGCTGCTACAATTCAGTGGAAGTGGACAATCATAGGAAAAGATAGAAAGTAATATTAAAAGAAGAAAGGAATGAAGAAAAGGGAGACGGGTGAAAGCAGGAAGAAGATAGAGGAATAGAAGCTCTGTGAAGTTTGTAATTCAGGGCATATGAAAATTTGTTTTCTTTTCATTTAATTTCCAGTTCGTTTATTATGTGTGCCTTCTAGTTTCTTATGCAAAGATTGTTTCACCTCTATGGTGAATATTGTTTTCTAAACTTCTACTATGTATGGTTACTATTCTTATGAACAGTTTTTATTAGATCTTAATGAGAATTGAGTTCTTTTAGACAAATCATACAAATATAACTTGTATGCTAAGAGATTAGTGTCCAAGTTTTATTCCTCAAAAGTTAAGCGATTCATCTCTGTTTCATTTATATTCGAATTGAGAGATTTGCATTACAATAAAACAGAGTCGATAATTCAAGCTTGAGAGAGAAAAGTTACTTCTTAAGAAACTTGGGGTAGTAGAGTAAAAGAATTCAGATTTATTTAGCAAGAGTTGAAACAATCTTTGGAGCTTTTAATTTTGTGAATTCATGAAAGCAATTTCATCTCTTACATATTAGTTTTGTCTTGGTAATTTCAACATTGTTGTTTTATTTAAATCCTTCTCAATTTTTAAATCTTTTTATTATTAACTTAAACAATCTGGAAAGAATTTAATTGGTGCTCAGTATTGATCCTTGTGGGAACGATAACCGTACTGCAATAACCAGTATGCTTGCGGTCAGAATTCGAGTGCATTTCTTTTTTATAACTCATCAAGCATTTCATTCATTAACTTCATCAAAAAACTTAAGATAAATCCTATATAAACCAAATCACAACCAATCCAGCAGACATAAACCAAACCACCATCTAGATAAAGAAAAATGTGCATCAGTTCATTCACTTCCAAACCAGGTATCCAATCATTCACAAATCTCAAATCCAATTCACAATTTAATTCCAAATTCCAACACATTTAAAATCACAAATGCAATTAAGCAGAAAAGTAAACACACCCAAAAATTCATAATCCAAGTATTTGTTTCAAGTATTAGCATCAGGTAAGGTTTGGATCTAGATTTTTTTTCCATATCTGGCGATTCCAAATGTTGTTGCAGGCAATACTAGACAAGTAAAGCCAGAAGGTTGTGGCATCCTCAGTAGAGCAAAGTGGCATAGAGGAGGGTTGAAGCCTGAATGTGGTTCATTGGTGGCAAATGGTGGCATGGTTTGTGTGGAGGAGGGCTGAAAGTGGTGTAGTGGTGGCCTAGAGAAAGTTGAAAGTCACACAGTGGCTCTATCGTCATTGAAGAGGGAGAAGCATCCATTGGAGAGGAGAATGAGAGATAGAATGGAGAGAGTGTTTGAGATAGAGAGACAGAAAAACACAAAAGACTAAGAGAGAGGAAGCAGATAAAAGGAAGCAAATGAGTGAGGGTCAGGTGGGAGGTGGGTAAATAATTTTTAAAATGTTCTAATAAGTCCCTTGGGTTTTTAAAAGTTACCATACTGTTCGATATACAGTGAGTACTGACGGTCGGTACCCTTTACATTCTAGCCTATGCATAATGATACTCAATACTCTGGCTTGTGTGCTAGCAACTTCTTCCTCCTTCAGTGCTATCTTGTCCTAAGCATTTGGCTTCTTTTCGTATTATACCTAAGCATTAGTGACTCACCCTTGTAATCACCATTGGTTTTATTGCCTATAGCGATGGAAGTGGGAGTTTTACCAGTGGTCAAACCCGATATTGGTGGAGGTTGATTAAGCATGACTCAGACCTAGAAACACACACAAAGAACTAGAAACACAATATATAATTTGAATCTACAATCCAACCATTCTAGAAACCTTAAAGCTAATTTTAATGGAATATGCATTTGATTCGTAAAAAAATTCCTAGTTTTTCTATGAATAAATTTCAAATATAGGAAAAGCATGCATCAGATTTTACAAAAATGAAATAACGTCATTAAGTTTCCAGAAGTATAAAATGGGCAAGTGATGTGATATTTTCAAAAACACCAAAACAAAAGGAAACCTTTACTTTTATTTTGTTTAAACGTTGTGGCATGTTTCTCCATAATTAAAATAATAGGGAGTCATGCTTAAATAATGTTTTTAGAATTCCAAAACAGAAGAGTACATTTTGTAACACCTCTTATATTGAATCTACAACCACCCATATACATCACAACTAATTTCCTATACATACATTCAGGGAATACATTTCTATTCAATGTTATACATATACACATTACAAAATTTCACATACATTGAACATTAGCATTCAAAAGTTGTACTATGTCTTTATATTTATAAGATAATCCAAAAAGAAAACATACAATTTCTTTTACTATTTTACATAACATTCATCTTAAACCAAAAGGTAATTCTACTCTAGCTACTGGTCTTAGTCCCTAAAGATGTTCCTTGTACCCTACTCCTATGAATTGGAGCTATATAGATTAACACCTGTGCTAAGCTTGAAAGCTTAGTGGGGAAGCATTTAGTTAGATGACCATTCACAATAGTCATCTGCAAGCACACATATTCAGAAATATCACAACTCATATATATCATAAATTCATTCATAATCCAAACATTGATATTCAACGCTCATTAATACAAATGCAAATGCTCATCAATATCAATTATTTATGTTGTCATGTTGTATTTTTTATTTATGCTCGTGGGTGTGGATAACGAGAGTTATGGATATCCGAAGATATCAAAATTGTGTACACTTGAAAGTATCAAATTGTAGATACCCGAAGGAATCAAACTGTAGATACACTATAGTCTCAAAATGAAGAAACAATTGGGGTCAAATTGTAGTAGCTGTACTGTAACCCTATAGACATACCTATCTATCCACCACCAAGATAATAGTACAGGCACTACAACATTTCCTTTAATCATTTATCAATTTCACAATTCATATGTTGACAAATCTTATGATACACATTTCAAGTCATAAAATATATATTTCTGTTCAAACATGCAAGTCATAACTTACCACCATTAGATAGGTATCAAAATCACACTTGTATAATCATGTTATACACATATGAGCAATAAATATGTATACAAATCATTAATGCACATGTAAATTTTCTTTAGTATGCATTATACTCATTCTCAAATTTGAATGTTCAATCAACCAATTAGCATATGGTAGATCCTATTTCATTTATTTCTAGGTGTTTGAAAAGTTTCATACACATTAAAAAAGGTTCAAATACGATTTGGTAAAAATCAGAAATGAAAACAAACTCCACTTGTTCCAAAATTTTCACATAAAATGTAGTGTTGCCTTACCCTAAGGTACATACCAAAACATCCTTAGGTTATTCCAATACATAACCTACGATAACGGCACGCTACGATCAATTACAACATTCACTTAACATGGCATCATCATTTTTTTCTCTTATAAAACATCATATAGGAAAACATAATAATTTAAAATAATTTCCTCCTTTCATTTCTTAAAAACCAAATGTATACATTGGTAGTTTTCCTAGATCATCCAAAAGTGTGCATCATCATATCCTAATACAAAAGACGCTACATGAAAGAGGAAATACAAAAAAATCTATCTAATCTATCTAAACCCAATTGAACGACCTTTGAGCCATTTCTTTTTGTTCTCAAAAGTACAAGGCTAACTGCTTGTTGCGCCTCTCAGTAGCTAAGATCGTCTCTCGATCCTGAAAAATCAACGTTGCAATTTTGATGAGTTTTGCGAACTCAATATGGTAACCACCGTCGATGGTTCACTCAATTCATGCAACACATCATACATATAACATATATTTCACAATATCACATTCTCACTTAAGAGTAGGCAATTTAGCATTTTAATCAATCCAACATGCTTAATAAAATGCAAATGAATGCTCGTGTGACTCTTTTTCCAATTATTATGTTGTTATGACCGAGTGCCTAAATTGTCCCTATCCATTGTGGATATCTGGCTCATTTATACTGTCCCTTATTCGTTGGAGATACAAGGCTCATTTTATATAGTGATCCTTTGGCTCTTAATCACATTTGGAGCTTTAAGCTCAATTTTGATGGCTACTCAGGTCATAACTCTCATTATCTGATTATGCATTCATGTATGGAACGCCTCTGTCATAATCAATCATGTCATGAAACATTTAGTTTGTCACATTCACATATAAGTAGCACTTCAATATCTCATTCATATATCACAATCATCGGAGCTTCATTGTCTGGAATCAACACAATCAAATCACATTCATTCATAATTCAAACATAATATAAAACAAACAATTTATTGAGTGATACCATCTAATTTACTCACAAGTCGCTCCCGATGCTAATGTCTAGAAGTTCTGGCAATGTTTGGAGGTTGACGTTTCTATTGCTCCTCTATATCAAATAACATACACATATATCACAATTTGCACAATTATAAGTGTTTAATAATGTACAAATATGTATATGTAATATGTACAATGCATGTCATGACAAATCCCAGGTACCAATTTATTATCCTCATCATGTAAACATTCATATTTCCAATATCACATAAGTATCATATATACTTAAGATTTATACCTCAATAAAACCATTAAAATCATAATTCATCACTCATTTGGTCAAATTCAAGTTTTTTCCTGAAACACACCCTCGGGTCTGCAGTGCATGATTAACTTGACCATGAAAATGAAGTAATTTGACAATACTTTCTTCTTAAAAGTTGTTCTACTATATTTTAAGTTTCTAATGACAACAAATCATTTAATTCGGTTCAGAAATCTGAAAGTTATGACCCAAACGTTTCAGATTGTTTATAAGCTACAAGAACATTATGAAACCAAATTTAATTCAAAATATTAATTTCTAAGGATAGAATTAAAATTCGATCTCTTCACAACAATTGTAGCCCTATGTCTCTAGTTTACTCCAAATTATAAATCATCCCATTTGGCTAAGTACAGATTAAGATATAACCAAAATAACCATGCAAGTTCAGTTAATTCATACCAGTTTATACTATTTCAACGGATTTCTTTACTTTCCATCAATCAATCTTTCTCAAATCAATTTAGAATGTTATCAATTTTCATGAAGAAGTAGAATATTATGTTAGTAACCTATTGATTCAAGAATCAAGTGGTTTGGAGGTCTACATAAGAAGTTTTGTCAAAAGGAGAAAGATTGTTCAGTTTGCAAGATGCTCTCGAGTGCATATACTATCATAGAACACAATGTCATGATGTGACAAATAAATCCAATAAACACTCACGAGTGTGAGGAAGAAAAGTAATTGGTGTGAGTGATCACAGTTGTGAGGAAAAATCATGGGTGTGAGTGACTCACGGGTGTGAGGAAACAAAATTCACTCATGCTTGCGCACACTCAATCAAACCTGTCCCATGTTTTTCACTCTATCTCTCCCAAATGATTTCAGATGGCTAAGATATTTTGTGAAGATGTATATTGTTGTGTTATGAGTCTAATGGCTCAAGTCTCACATCATTTGGAGGTCGGATGAAGGAGATATAGTCAAAATACCAAAGGATGTTGTGTCAACCTCCAACCTCTGAAGTCACCATCGTGCATAAGCATGATTGCGAGTTGGCTAGCAACTTGCAAAGTCGCGATCGCACCGACTTTCCAGTTGCACCCTTTCACTTCTAAATTTCAATCCAAAATCCAAAAATTTCAACTTTTTTATCATTAAAAAGCTAAAAGAAAAATCTATAACTTTCATGAAGAGCCCAAAGAAAGTTTTTACCTCTAAGAGGGTAAAAAGTTCAACGTAATATAGTTGTCCCATATGTACATCCCATACAGCATCACTAACTTATAATGATCATATCTCTCAGCTCAGATATCCAAAAATTTCATACTTTATATCATTGGAAAGAAAGATAAACTACAACTTCCAAGAAGACAACTTTGTCTAATTCAACCTGGATCAATAAAGTTTAATCATGGAAGTTTCGGACCACATTTTTACCCCCTTTTTCTCTTTTCTTTCTTTTTTTCTAAACCAACTTCTCTAACTTATCTTCTTTCACTAAATCTGACACTTCAAATTCATTTCTACTCTTTCTACTCCATTTCCATTCAATTAATCTTAACCACATTTTCAACTCCCATACAAGTAAAATCATTCACAAGAAAAAATCCAAAATCCATGCTTAAATAGAATCATCAAGGATAGAAGAAACGTCATTCACACATTTCACCATTCTCTGCATTTTCATCACTGTCATTTTCCTATATTTTCATTTTCTGCATTCTCTTAATTCTTTTCCTCTAACTATCATTTAAACAATCTTTCTCATCTCAGACCATCATCTTACAACTATTCTTCAACCTTAAATTCATTCTTTTGGTCATCTCTAAAAACACTCACATATTCACTTATATGCATACATTCACAGTGAAGAGAAACAGAGCATATCTGAATATCATCTTTTATAAATATAGACATTTTCATTGCTCTTTCAACTTCAAAAATCATTTTTACACTATCTTATAACAAAATAATCATTAAATAAGAAATGACAATATATCCAAATTTTCATCTTATTTACACAGTATTCATGAAAATGCCCACTATTTTCATGATTATGCAATGTCAAATAAATCATCAAATTTATCTCATATTCATACTTGTCATAAATATTAACATGATAGTTGTTAAAACTCCAAAAACAATCCCTAATTTTCATATAACTCAGGTACACCATTGTAGGGGTTGTCAAGCTTCAATTTTTCTTAAGGAAAAGAGAAGGAAATTGAACTTGGGAGTAGCAAGGAGATAGGTGAAAACAAGGTCTAATTGTGGTGGAGTTTTGATTAAAAAAAACTCTGTGTTGAAGAAAAAATTGAGAAAGAGGCTACGAGGAAGATGAAAACAAGAATACAGCACTTGCTCTTTCAAATGAAATTGTATAGTAAAACTTGAACTAGACAAGTGATAATTGTCACTTATCTAACTTCTAAGGCTCTAACTAAGTTCTTTTAGAACTAGTTCCCATAACTCTCATCCTTTCATTACAATTATCTCCAAAATTTTCAATATCATGTTCTTACAAATTCTAAAGTCATCTCCAAAAATTTCAAAGTCATTTTTAACAATTCTTCAATATCATTTAATACCTATTTCTAATTTCCATACATCAATTTACTTTCCAATTCGCATTTTTTCTTGTCTAATAAAAATCAACAAGTTCGGAAATTATTCCTAAAGTTCACCAAAATTCAAAATTAACAAATACACTCACCAATTAAATTGTTAATACAACAGATTCACAATTCTCATAACATCACATCACAATTCAATTATACCCGAAATTATCCATGAATGCATGTACAGTTATTTTCATATGCAACAGTTTAATATTCACGAGTATGTACATATCATATAATGCATGAACATGAATGCCTTTCTAATCTCTCAATAATCTCTCATATCTACTATTTTAGCCTATCCGCAAGTAATGGGATGCTACAAAGAAAATGTTCAAATTATGTGTTCATTTGTTCTTCTATGTCTTTACTTTCCAAAAAACTAAAAATAAAGCCATTTGGACTTCTAAATCATGAGATATAAACCAAACATCACAAGCTACTCCAAAATAGGGATAGCTTCAGGTCTCCATTTTTTATCTCAATTTTCAATGTCATAAAGCCATAGTTTGTTAGAGAAGTGCTCTAAAGGCAATCACCTTTAACACTTATTGACAAATCATTTTATGATTAATAAAGACATTTTTCATTATTTCAATGTTCATACGTTTATGGATTTGATATTGATCTTAAATTAATTTAATGATGTCCTTGATCCAAAACATAGCATAGAGGAAATCATGATGAGATCATGATATTGAGATTCCTATCATGTGTAATTATATTAGTATCTAAAGTTTCTCCAGTCATAGGATTAATGAGATGGTATATCATTAATTCGGATAGACTAACACATATTATACTTCTTGATTAGATCAAGCAGTAGATCTCATAAGCTGTAGACATGAGTTATTTAGAGTTAATATGTGGATGCTTACTAAGGGTAGTAAGTACATCAAATTGACCTACTATGAGACAATCATATGAATATTCTATTCCAATGTCAATGATACTCTCATCATAGCAATGGTGCAAATATATGTTGTCTTGAGGTGCTCAAGGATATCTTAAATACTGATCTTGTGTTTTGATTCCATTCATAGGTGCCTTTCAGGGGTTACTCATCGAGTGGTGATTGGGTACAACTTGAGATATTCAGAGGTAATTAAGTAGCCAATAAAGGATTCACCACTTCTGATAGAAGGAGATGATACCCACGGCCTCTTGTTGGGGTCATTACTTGGGAGTCTCTAGTTAAAGCAAATATGTGTCATGAAGAGAGTCTTCAATGATACATAGAGTAATGAGATCCTTAGGACAAGATCTAATAACACTTGGACTAGATGTCAGTCTAGTGGGAGTTGACACTTTGACCATATTCTAAATCAAGTGGGGTATAGATGATGAAAGGACGAATTGCATGACAACATTACGCATGGAAGGGTTCGTAGTTGAATCATTGACTTTCCTGTCAATTGGGGCTCATGACAGCTAGATACTACTCTTGACTTAATTGAATTAAGTGTTAATTCAAGTGGACAACATAACTAGGAACCTAACGAGTCACACACATAGGAGATTTGAAGGACGAGTAAAATGGTCTTCAATAGTGATTTAAGATATGAGAGAGTGTTTTGGAATTGTATCGCGATGTGATCATGGTAGAAAATGTTGCATGGAATGGATTAGAAACAAGTGTTATTAGCTGCCAATTTGGTCACTAGCTTCCCAAAACTTCCATTAATGCATGCTATTCATGGTCATTAACTTCCCATAACTTCGATTAAGGCATGTTATTTATGGACATTAACATCCCATAATTTCCATTAATTCATGATATTTATGGTCATTAACTTCCCATAACTTCCATTAATGCATGTTATTCATGACCATTAAGTTCCTATAACTCTTCATTAGTGATGGAGGTTATGGAAGGACAAATGGTGCAAAAAATAGAAATGATTTTCAAGCTTCTTATGTAAGATACAAGTGAAAGAAAGGTTCTTTCTAACACACACACTCAGTTTCTCTCTAACTCGGACAAGAGTTCTTGTCTTTGCTAGCACAAAGAAAGAAATCTAGCCATCTCCTAATGAGGTTTGATTTTATTTTCTACTGCATATATTTGATATATACTACGTATGAGATGCATGATCGGAACCTTACAGTGGTATCAGAGCTATCTTGTGCCCTGTTAGATGTAGAATACATAATATGTGAAAATTGTTTTCAATGTTGTGACAACTTAAAGTCCTGTAATGTTTTATTTGAAATTAATTATAGAAAAATGATTTTCATGATTTTCTTTCACCAATCTATTCATAAGCTATAAGTGAATGATTTAGTGTCATTTAAAGTATTTTTAATCAGAATAAAATATTTAATTTATGATTTATAAGAACATGCATGAAATATGTCTTTCTGCTGGGCATGTGATGTCTATTGGCTAAACTGATGAGGTTACACATGATTTTCATGGAATTTGATTATAGAAAAATTATTTGAAACTATTAAGGATGGATTTATTGGTCTGTAAGTTTTGTATAATTATTAAAAATGTTTTAATAATTTTATCAAACAATTTTTCAGTTCTGGATAGTTTTCTGAAATTGTAGGACCTTATTTATTTGGTATTTTTGTATGTTTATATTTTGGTTACAGAACCTTAAAAATGTTTTTATATGAAAATTTTTTTGTTTGTTTATATAGTTTTTGTATGTTTACAATAATTTGATGTTTGATGCATGCCTAAATGTTTTTTCTCAAATTTTAATTTTCATAAAAATTTTAGAAGTTATATTTTGATCATCATGAAATGAACTAGAGATTCTTGGAATGATGATTTTATGTTCTGGAAATTTTGGAAAATTATAGAAATTAATTTTGAATTAATTTTATTATAGTAATAGATTTTCTAGTAAGACTAGAAAAATTAGCATATGTGACAAAATTGAAGTTGTTTAATTTTGGACGTCAAATAATTATTTTTAAGGTAAATTAATTATAAATTAATTTCTAAAATTAGGAATTCATGTTAATTAGATTAATATTAATTCCAAATGAAATAACATGCAACAGTAATTTTAGCCAAGTTAGTAAAAGAAAGATAGTAAATCCAAGTGTTGGATTGGGCTCAGATCCAAGTGTTTGATTGGGCTTTCAGGTTAGGATCCATAAGAAGTCGTAAACAAAATGATGAGTTTATATATATGCATTAGAAATTGTATGGTTAGGAGAATGTGTGGGCTTGCAGGATGGATGGTTATAGGCTTAGGCCTACTTTGATTGAGTAATCCATATCAAGCTATGTAGTTATAGTAATTATATATATATATATATATATATACATATATAAGGCCATCTAAGTTAGATGAGACCTTAGTCAAACCCCTCACTTAGAATATTAAAATTAATGCCTTCCTTTAATATGACAAGAACGATAGTCCTTTTAAAGTTAGGGTTGTTGGGCAAACCCAAGTCTGCTTTACACGGATATGTTTCAACCATAGAAATAGAATTTTCAGATCAATGGGTCGGTTTTAACTAAAAGTGTTGGTTTGTTAAGCAAACCCAAGATTAACATGGACAGAGGCGATTTGATAACTCAATGAGTATGCACATATCAACAGTTGATAGCACTAGATTCGATAGTTGCATTGGAGATGCAATTGGTATGATTGATACCTACCGGTTGAACTAAGGTGACTTATTAGGCAAACCCAAGGTCATTCTTAGGGATATTGGATATTGAACCACTAGGAGAATTTCTCTACTAGTCCTCTCGAATTTATATTGAGTGTTATGAATTCTTGAAAATAGTGGGAGCCATAAGGCCAGTCGGCCTAAATTATTAGGCTTTGAAAGCCATTAGCATGTACAGTACTCGCCTTTTACTTTTACTTTATTAGATTCCTCTATTTTATTTTTAGTTTGTTGGCCACCTATTTTGTCCTTTTTTCTTTTCGTTCTCTATATAATGTAAGGCTTTGTACCTCAGTGACCATGAAATAAAAGCTCTTTGAAATCCTACCTTTTGTTCTCTCCTTACTTAAAGCCTACAGTTTGGCGTTCAAACAAAACATAGCAAAACAGGTATGTTTTCATTCATGTTTTTGTTTCATAGTCAATAAGTAATCAATTTACCTATGATTTCACTTATGTTCTTCATTCATTAGTCAATATACATGATCATCTATCTAATACTCATCTTTTTGTTTCATATAAAGAAAAAATCAATATTTTACATTCAGCTTTTCAAAAAGACTCAGAACCAATTGAATCTGATTATGAAACAAATTCTACCATTTCTTCTCTTTATCTTTATGAATCCCAAAAATAAAAATCATCAACTAAATCCGAACACAATCTTTATTCAAGTTATTATTCAGATTAAGAAAATAAATGCATATATAGACATAGGAGCTACTATCTATATAGCTTCTAAACAATTACTAACTACATGGAAAAAAATAAATAAACCACTTCAAATACGAATAGCAGATGGAAGTATAAAATCAATGTGGCATGTAAGTTATTATCATAATATCTTAATCAAAAAATATACATTCGCAGTCCCATCAATCTACAAGCAAGAATAAGGGTTACCCTTAATATTAGGTAATAATTTCCTAAAATTATACAATCTTTTTTGTCAATATTTACACTATATAACTTTAAAAACACCCATAATAAAATCCTTAAATCAAAAAGCAATTATCCTTAAAATTCTGATATATCATACTACTTATTATCAAAAATTAAAACTTTTAACTGAAAAATTAGATTTTTTACAATTCTATCTTCTCAACAATATGTCTCTTCAAACCGAGATTGAAACATTATTAGAACAAGTTGTAGTGAAAATCCCTTAGCCCTATCAAAAATAATAATCAAGTACTTATTGAAATTAAATTAAAAGATCCAACACAAGAAATAAACATTCAAAATAACATTCCATATACCCAACAAGATGTTCAAGAATTTATATCAAAATGTACTGATTTATTAGAAAAACAATTAATCTCTCCAAGCACTAGCAAACACTCAGCCCCTGCCTTTTATGTTAATAATCATTCTGAACAAAAACGTGGTACACAACGAATAGTAATTAACTATAAAAAATTAAACGAAGCAACTATAGGTGATGCTTATAAATTACCTTGGAAAGATTATATGGAAGCAGCAATAATCAGCCTCAAGGAATCATTAAAAAAGAAGGAGGCAGAATTAGTAGATCTCCAACAACAAGTAGGTCTGGTAACCAAGGAAAATAACCAACTCAGATCAACCATCACCCTCCTCGAAAATCAACTCTCTCCTAATCAATCATCTACTAATATAACCACCACTCCACCTACCTTTCAACCCATCACTCCACAACAAATTACCCACCTTTCTTTATCTACACCAGCTACCACCTCTCAACGCAAAGAAGATTTTAAGGAAGAAAAGGTTTATGTCATCTTTAATGGACCTATGGCAGGTATTTACGATGAATGGCATAAAGCAGCAGTACACATCGTAGGAAAGTCATCTGTTTTACATAAAAGTTTTCCAAATAGACAAGAAGCATAAAAGGCTTTATCTGAATTTAAAGAAGAAATGAGGAAGATTACTTTAGAAATGTTATGTGAATGTTTCCAAGAACTTAACAAGTGGAAAGAAGAACAAGAGATTTTTCAATATTATCCACAAAATAGAGGCAGATATGGACCAAAAGCAATCATCTTCCCCGAAGCAGACCCTCTAACCACTTATCTATTTTTCCAAAGTGGACTCATGGACATATTTGAATCAATTTAATTGATCACGAACAAATCTCTAGACAACTACAAAAAATACCTGAGGATGAAAGACATAAAATAAGGTATATTCATTTATCTACAATACAAATTTTGTTAAAAAGGAATCGATTCACCAATAAGAATGGCAATGGTTAACGAAAGAATGACCAATATAAATGACCAAATCATAGGAATCATGAATGGAAATTTAGCTTATGGTAAAATAAAATTTTAACACTCGTTTAAAATGCTTTGCTACCCAAAACTCAAGTTGAAGGTAGGGTCTTATAAAATCTTTTACACCCACCACGCTTCGCTGAACACAAGACGTGGGGCTATCTAGGCCCATATCTGGAAGCTCTTATACCACTTTGCTACCCAATACTCATCCTGAAGGTAGGGTGTTATCAAATCTTTTACACCCGCCACGCTTCGCTGAACCCTAATATACGAATTTGTCATATTTGTTATTTAGAAGAATATATTTGTGAATTTAAAAAATATTATTATAAACTAACAAGACCAGAACAAGAAATGCATGTCCAAATATTTGTTCAAAAATTACCTTATCCTTTAAATCAAGCTGTTGAAGAAAGATTTCAAGATCAAAATAGAAAAAATGCAGTGGTTTATAACCTAGGAGGAGCTATTCTCATCACTAAAGAAGTTTTAGCACAAAAATGTTTGGAAGCTAGATTACATAAAAAATTGAAACACAAAGAAAGGCAACTTTATTGTTCTTGTTGAATCACGTATGGCCCGAGTATTCACAATACGTTACGAAAAGGACCATAACACAACACGATGTATAATCCAAAACATATAAGATGCGCGAAAAATACCTTTTTGACAAGGATTGGTGGTTGCTTTTTCGGATTCGTAGACACTGCTACATACGAATGTCCTCTACCGGTATCCACACGAGTATGCACGATTCGAGCTGCGGCTATCGTGTGCTAACACGTCCTGAAACTTTTTCCAAATGCCACACAATTTTCTCTCGGATGCTGGCTAGGGTTTCGTATCACAATGGTGTCACACCTCTTATGAGACCTAAGTTTCTCTATTTATAGAGAAAACCTAATCCCATTAAAGCCCAATAAGTTTCGGCCCATTATATCTCATA
>JANVCQ010000231.1:12129733-12139804 GCA_025531925.1 Erythroxylum plowmanianum
ATCATTTCCTGGTTCAAAACTTTCATTCATGAGCTCTCAACTCGTGACTAATCACCAAAATTTCTCATTCAATAGTTTTGATCTTTTACGAAAAGTTCGGGGTCCAATATATGAAATGAATTCTACGGTATATTCAAGATATTGTGAATGTTGGCTTATTATTTAAGCAGGATAAATTACTTGGTCAATACATAGTTAGATATTGTGATTCTGACTATGCAGGTGATTTGGATAAGTGAAGATCTACAACTGGCTATTTATTCACTTATACTAAGGTGCCAGTTAGTTGAAAGTCCACTTTACAGTCGACGGTGGCTTTGTCTACAACAGAGGTAGAGTATATGACAATTATAGAGGGTATGAAGGAGGTGATTTGACTTCATGGATTGCTAAAAGACTTGGTAGTTGGATAGAAACACCTTGTGGTGTATTGTGACAGTTAAAGTGCTATTCATTTAGTAAAGAACCAATTTTTTGATGCAAGGACAAAATGCATTGACATTTGCTATCACTTTGTGCGGGAGACTCTCGAAAAAGAGGAGATTCTTCTCTAGAAGATACGGACTATAGAGAATCTTACAAATATGATGACCAAGGTGGTGACAAAAGCTAAGTTTAAACATTGTTTATAGTTAGTCAACATCTTGCATTTTTGAGTTGGCGCTTGAGGGCATAAATTGGAAGAATTACAAAGGTTGTTTTGTTTGATTGGGAGGATAAATGATGCTTGCATTTGGTGGGATCCGAAATTGTGCCAAGGTGGAGATTTGTTATTTTGGTGACTCAATTTCTATCCCATATTGGGAAGAGATGAGAATGGGAGGAGTTTTTCAAGTTATAAAAGAACTCCTCCCCTCCTATTCTAGATCATCCCAAAATTTGATATATACTCAAAATTTGTTCACATATCAAATTTAGTATTCTCTTCTTAATAAGAGCAGGCTGCCTTAAGTGGTGCTCGGAGACTAAGCACAATTTGCCAAACTTCGTTATCAATTTTTGGGTGTGTTCTTTCCTTATCTCTCTTATTTATTTCGTATTTATAGTATTCAATATTTATTTTCGGGTTTATATATACGATTAGTTTGAATGTATTATTCTATTCTCTTGTACATTATTTATTTGTACACGAGTCTAGGTTGTGATAATATATTGTGCGTGTAAATTATGTCTAGTAGTTTGATGGGACCACTGTGACCCCTCCAGGCTTTACTAGGAATTTATTTGGAATGATAATTCTATCTTAGGAGTTCGTTTAACGGTCTTTCTTGGGAATTACCGAATCAGTAAAATTCACTAGTTATAATTTGAGTGAAAAATTACTCAGTTTTCCCAACAGATGGTTCACTGCTGGTTTCAATCCATCAACCCTTAAAATACAAGCAGTAAATGCAAAATAAACAAAAAACGCAAAGGTAAAACAAATTTTTAGATCCAAAATAAAGCATAGTTTCGCATAAACCACATAGCCAGTAAATGCATATACATGGAGCAGATGCAAGGCAAGAAAAATACATAGGAATAATTTCCAAAAAATTCTTTTATAATCGATATACATGGATAAGAAATGTCCAGAAGCAGCATGCAAATCTTTGGGCATCAAATGCAATCTCAAAACATAAATAAACAAGCATGTGTATTCTTCATGCTTTATTATTCAAAACAATATCCATAAATAAATAGAAAAAAATAGGAGTAGTCACAGAGAACAGACAACAATAATGGTATGAAACCTTAATTTTTATCAAAATAAAAAACAATCAAGCTCCTAATCCAAATTAAACTATTAAGGGAGGCTCTGATATTACTGTTGGAATCCAACCGTGATCGAATCATGCAGCAAGAAAGAAAATTTTTACGAATTCTAATCAAATCTCAATAATTGTAAAACTTGAATAAAACACTAATATGAATCAGTAGAAATCATACCTTGTTTGTATTCCTGTTGAAAATCCTTTGAAACTTTTTTGATTTGTCAACCATGAGTTGTTCAAACTTTTAGCCTTTAATGGTATCTACAAAACAATTTCTCAAAACCTTTTAAGAGGAAGAGAAAGAAGTGCTAGTTTCTAAACTTGTCTTCCTATTAATAGTAAAATCATTAAGATTTTTTAATTTTATTAAAATTAAATTCTTTAATTATAATTATAATTATAATTTTATTTTATTTTATTTTATTAAAATCAAATATGTTATATTTGATCCCTAAAGTTTCTCAAACTTTATAATTAAGTCCAACTTAATTAAATTGATTTGTCTTCCACAAATTTCTCTTTGATGTGTTACCCATTAGGTACCTAATATATTGGCAATGATTATAACTCAAATTAAAAATTTATAATTATAAATTAAGATTTACATCTAACATGTCATGACTATCCAAATATCAAGAATGTCAAAGTGATTTAATTTAACCTATCCATATATGGTTATGATGTATAATTAAATCATTTCATCATCCAATATTCCAATTGGACAGAGTGTGGATATAATGTCTACTCTTTTGGTCCAATCATGTTCGTTCTTGCCAATTAGTAACCGATTTATAATTGAAATTTGAAAACACCTTTTCAAAGGTCAATTCACTCTGGCCAGAGAATTTCATAAATCACTACTAATCAAAAACAGTAAAATATTCTCTCTAATAACATTAGAGTGACAAATCCTTTCTTGACTTACTCAACTATCTTCATATAGTTCATATTGCATCCAAGTACTACTGATTGAATTATCCTAAGATAGTTCATAAATAGCATTAAAACAAAGTAATTCCCATACGAGATACCTTGATAATCTCAAGTCTAAGGATCAATAATACAATCATCATTATAAGAAAATCCATAAACACAACTAATATTACATTTGAAATTCTCATAGTCGGGTCAGTTCAGTGACTTATTCTCTAATAATCACCCACACATAGTATAAGTATCTCCATATTTTAATTTATAAGATCAATTACTTTTTTCATAAGATAGAAACATAATGCGTACTAGTTTTACCGTTTCAACAATATCCCATGTTTGATGAAACTGCAACAAGAAACATTTAGGAATAATATGTAAATATAAATTGAATCTCACAATTATGATTTCATCATAATTTTAATTACACAGTAATTATTCTAGGAATTTTTTAGCTTCAATATTAAAATATTAAATGTAATTAACTTAATACAAAAGATAAATAATGCCTTTTTGATAATAAACAATAATGTTATACAATACATTGCATCAAAGTGATTGGCTGCAAAGGCATAAACTAACAGTGAGTGGGTGAGCCCAATTCATATTATGCCAAAGAAAACTGGGTTGATAGTGATATGAAATCAGGATGATGAGTTGGTGCTAATGAGGGTGCAAAATAGGTGGCGAATGTGTAGACTTTAGCAAACTTAACTTAGTTACTAGAAAGGACCATTTCCTATTACCCTTTAGGGCTTACCATTTAAAATCATGTGTGATGCTAGCAACTATACAGTGGGAGCTATTTTAGGCCAAGGAGTTTGATTTAACAATAAGGGGTTAAAATGTAGCAAAAAATTTTGTAGCAGACCATTTGAGTAGGCTAGTAAGGGATCAAGATATTTGACCTATTTCTAAAACTTTTATTAATGATTAATTGTTCCAAACAAAAGGTATCGTTCCATAGTATGCAAATGTTTGTATTCATTTAGTTAATGGAACTTTACCTACTTACATTAGCAAGTTTAGGATGGAAAAGATAAGGAATGAGGCAAATATTTATGTTTGGGATGAACAATAATTGTGGAAGGTTTTCTCTGATAAAGTTATTAGACGTTATGTACCTGATATATGTTTAATTGTTGATATATTTAATCATTTACACTTAGCGATTAATGACATGAAAATGCTTAGAATACTCACTTTAATTCATATATTATTTTAGGTACAATTTGGAAGCAAAGAAATTAAAATGAGTCGAAAGCATGATATATGGGTCATTTCCGAAGATTTATTTTTGCTTATCTTCACGAAGCAAAAAGAAGAACATAAAAGTCAAGAAGAAGACAAGGAAAAAATAACAAAGAAGAATTAAAGTGGCTGAAAAATACTAGAAATTGCATGTTCCATGCAATTACATGCATTTAAATTTAATGGACAATCATGCTTAAGAGGAAGGTCAATGTAACAGGTGGCCAAGCTTGGAAGAGGAGAGTTCAAAATGGCATAGCAGCAGGCAAAACAGCAAGGCAGTGTTGGGCTAGGTCTGAAACATTGCGTCCCAGAGCACAGACTCTTCGGGCGTGAGAAGGATTTAAGTGGGACGAAGTTAATTAGTCCCATCAAGCTATAGAAACGCCACAGGTACAGTAGGAGCAAAACAAGAGGCTAGGGGCGTGCGTAGAGGTCTGCGTTTAACACATTTTGTGCATTAAACACAGACGAGGAGGCACAACGGAGAGCGTGAACCTACGCCTGCACCTGCAACTTGGAGCTACTGTGGCTTGGCTGGGCGGCTCTTTTGTTAGAGAAGGTGATGTGGCTTATGGCAGGAGCACGCAGGAGGAGTGACAACGCTAAGGAGCAAAAGGTTCGGAGCATTTAAGTGACCAAAGAGATATTAAATTGTCAAATCAAGCTACAGCTACAGTAAAGAGAGGGCTACAAAGAGGGCAGCTAGGGATTAGAATGGGAGTTGAAGCATTTTTTTGGGGAAAGACCCATGAAGGGATAGGCATCCCGACGTTAGTTCAGAGGTGACATCGACATCGACAACCCAGGCTAAGTATTTTTTATTATTTTGTTGTTTCTTTCCCTCATTAGGAATTGATTGTGTTATCCTATATTAATTTATTTGGGTGTTGTGTATGGATAATTAGATTTTTGTTATTATTCGGTTATTTGTGTACGAACCCATTGGGTATTGCGAGTTGATGATTTTAATGTGTTCATTGAATCATTAATTGCAAAAATATTGCTAGAATTTCGATATAATCCGTAATTTTTATATTGAAATTCATGTATAGTGACTAATGATTCGTAATCACTAGAGATAACATGACCTAGGTTAAATGATGCATCGTATGTAATTGTTGCGTTGATTAATTGGTTTTCCTAATTTGTAATGCTACTACGTAATTAAATCTAGAGATCGTATCCTAGGTTGTTTATTAGTTAGGTTTAATTATCGATCATATCTTGATTAAACAAAACCTAAGGAAAAACTCGGGTTAATTATTAACCCACGATTAATTGTTGCTAGAAGAGGTTAAAGAACAACAAATTAATAAAATATGCTTAATTAGGGTGTAGGTTGAGATTAAACTAAAGAATTGGGTCCTTACCGAATTCTCCACTTTTATTATTTTTTGCATGTTTTCTTTAATTTGTTTTTATTAATTAGTTTGTTTTATTTTCTTCTTTCAAAAATCCAAACCCCCCACCCATTAAACCTAAACACCAATTACCTTCATTTCATAAACTTTGCACATACTCTCTGTGGGATCGACCTAGACTCACCACTACTATAGTAGTAGGTCTAGTTATTTTATTTTGACTAGTGTAACGACGCGTGGTTAAATTTTGGCACCGTTTTCAGGGAGTGTGATGTTTTAGTTTTTGTTTATGATTTAATTGGTTTTTTGTATATATTTGTTTGTAATTAATTTCTTTTATGTTATTTTGTGATCTTTTCATGTTTTGTTGGTGTGAAAAAAAATTCGATATGGACAGAAGTAATTTCTTTTATAACTCATATTCTCAATCCTATAACAATGTTTAGACTGATCAACCTAACTTTTGTTATGGATGGAATAATCATCAGAATTACTTCCATGATAGTTTGTAGGATGCACAATAATTCCATGATAGTTTGCAGGACGCATAGAAATTCTCATACAGACCAAAAGCTTCCTATCATGACTCCAGACCATCTTTAGAAGAGTTGAATAATATTTTGAAAACTAATACTTTGCAAATGCAATAGAATAGTCTACAATTCTAGATGGATGGATGGTAGTTTCCAAGAAACACATGGACTAGCGCCCAAGATTTGGAGAGCCAACATGATTCAATTGCTTCTTTAGAAGAACTTGTTAATAATATTACTGCTAATAATTTGCAATTTCTACAAAATATGCATCAACAGTTGCAAGAATTCTGACAGGAGACAAAAGCAAGTCAACACAACATGGAACATCAATTGTCTCAGATGGCAAGAAGGCTCAATCACCTAGAATCACAAAGGGAAGAGGAGTCGCCTTATCAACCTGAGGTGCATCCAATGGACATTTGTTCAGAAACTTTACAAAGTTTTAAGGAGCTTGAGAACTTTGAGGTCAACCCTTAACGAATTGCTTGTGTCGAAGAAGTGGAGAAGGAGGTCGAAGCTGAAAAGGACACATCTTTTAACTCGGAGGTAAGTATTGAGTCCATAATTATTTTTGAAACTAACTATTTACCTTTACATAACAGATTGGAGGAATTAAATGATGAAGAAAAAGGTGAAGAGACATTTGAAGTATTTTCAGAGTGTATGGACTCAGTCGAGATTAAGAATCTGAGGATAGGGAAGACACTTAATGAGGATGATGATCAGCTAAGGCCCTATCCAAAACTACCTCACGTGGATGTGGCGTTATCTGTAATACCTGAAGATCACAATTTTGTCACGTGAGGAGAACAAGGAGTCAAAGCCAGCGACCCTAAACAACTCAGGTTAATGATTAACCCACGATTAATAGTTGCTAGAAGAGGTTAAAGAACAACAAATTGATGAAATATGCTTAAGTAGGGTGTAGGCTGAGATTAAACCAAAGAACCGGGTCTTTACCGAATTCCCCACTTTTATTATTTTTTTTATATTTTTTTAATTTTTTTATTAGTTAGTTTCATTTTATTTTCTTCTTTCAAAAATCCAAACCCCCCTCCCCCCATCAAACCTAAACACCAATTACCTTCACTTCATAAACTTTACACACACTCTCTGTGGGATCAACCTAAACTCACCACTACTATAGTAGTAGATCTAGTTATTTTATTTTAAGTAACATAATGACGCACAGTTAGTGCCAAATGATGAACATCATTCTGTCTTAATTTTTATCACAATTATAAATGTGGTGGTCACTTTGGTCCTAAACAAACTACTAGCAAAGTTTTGGATAGTGATTTGTATTGGGAGACTTTGTTTAGAGATTCTTATATGTTCTGTAAAAATTGTTACAATGCCAAAAGATAGGTAAGTTATCTTATAGAAATGAAATGCCTCTGATCGACTTATTTTGACAGTCAATATTGTAATAACGGCAAGTGTATGGCGTAGATGTAGCTAGTACTGGCAAGCGTGTGTTAATCTCACAAAGATGATGAATACTAGTAATTACCTTTCCCCTATTATCTAGCCTAAGGATTGATTTTAGATTTTAAGTAAAAATAAAATAAAATAAAATAGGAAACAATAATAGACACAAAGATAATGGAAATTACTTGGAAATTTTAACTAAAAGCAAAAATAAAAAGTTAAATAAAATAAAATAGGAAACAATAATAGACACAGAGATAATGGAAATTACTTGGAAAACTATCAATATCAAAAATTGTTATCTAGGTTTCGAATCCCCCTAAACCTTTAACAGATTGATATTTTATCATGCAATTGTTTGTTGATGAATTAGATCATAAAGACTCTGTGGCATGCTAATAGCTGACCTTGAGTCTACTAACAACTAATTCTAAATTTTCTAACTAAATTACTCATGTTAAATTTTATAGGATTGTGTTATTGATTTATGAGTGTCTTTATTAGGTTTGACCATAATTCGAAAGATTTATTTCATCCTATCTCTTAGGTTGCAATAAACTGGAATATTTATTTTAATCTATCTTTAGGGTTGTAATAAACTCTTTCCAATTATCGTGAATCTATCCAAACCTAGGATTTCTTAATCACTACGTATGAAATTAGATTATGGACTAATAATTCATATTACAAGGATATAAATAAATCAAGTAATTGGATCGCACTAATCAACTAACCCAGTTGCATTAATAAAAGAATCAAACCATATCAAAGTATTAACATAAGGTTCATCTAACAAAAATAATAATTGGACATTTAGTTACATATTATTAGAAATGAAATCAAACATAAATAGAAAGAACAATGAATTGAAAACAACAAGTGATTTTAAATCTCCCTAATTGTTTTCTATCGAATATTCTCACAAAGTAGATGTTTGATCTTATATTCGGATGGATAGATAGACGATTTTTTCTATTTTCCACTTCTCTAGACCAAAACCGTCCCTTGAGAATGAACTTTACATTTGGAAATTACTTCTTAATGTCTCCACCCTGATTGTTACTGATTGCCTCCTCTTTCATCTCTCAAAATGTCTCTTTATAATGAAATTTAGGGTTTTGGGGAGATACATGGCCATGCATTAGACCTTGTGTAACTAAAAATTACAAGAATCGTGAAGATGCATGAGCTTGGGGAAGTGCATAGCCATGTGCACGGTCGTGCATCCTTTCTGCACTTCAAATCTGCAATTTATGTCGTGATGTTGCCTGAATTATTCTCCTTTTAATCCATGAAGAAAATTATGCTCTGTAAACAACTTGGAGAGGATTAAGTACCAAATATACAGTAATATTATCAAATATTAAGAAAAAACACATCAAATATGAGGTAAAATTATGATCAATTATGCATATATGAAATATCTCCACACATAAGCTTTTATTTGTCCTCAAGCAAACTATAATCAAAATTATATTTTTTACAACATTAACCCATCATCAACCTCAATATGCCCATTCATACTATACATCATCATATCACGTTGAATCAAATCAATATATAATTAGAGTCAAGTTATCCTAAAATTAACTTTATAAGCAATATTAATAGTAATCGTAACAATAATCACATTGAAATCAATAGCGTATATCTTCATACCCTTACTAATATTTCACTCAGTTCACTCAAGTGTTTAGGGTGAAAGTATCAAAAATCTTAATCAATGCATAGTAGAACTCTTACCATAAGCTTGCAATAAAATCACATCTCCACCACTTACGTATAAACTATAAAAAAAAACAAAAGGTCTTTGTGTAGGATGTAATAGGGCTTAGGTAAGGTATGTTTAAGATAATAACAAGATTGAATTGAAACATATGTCTAAGACTAGAAAATTCACAAGGGGAATAGAAGAGAGGGGAGCGGGAAGTGTATATAGGGTAGAATTTTCTCTTCTCATCTCCTTTCCATTCCATCACCATAATCACACCATTTTTGCATAAGGAATCAAGTTAATCCTAGGTGAAAATCAAGGTAAAAGTTTATGGTTTGTCTTCTCATCTTCATCTTCCTTGCTTTGCTTATGAAAAACTAAAATTATAAGGTTCGAAGTGGGATTAAGATGTGTATTTGTGGTGTTTCTAGTCGATGAGTCGAGAAAATCCAAAGAGGAAGGAAAGGAAAGGCATTAGAAGAAATACTTAGCCAGTTTTAAGGTTTGGGACTACACTTAGTTTAATTCCTCTTTGTATGTATGTTTAAATAGTTATAAAGGTTCATTTGGATACGGAATGTTTGTTGGGATGATTGTTGATGGGTGTCGAATCCACCAAAAATAATTCCCAAACACCAAACAAAAATAAATTGCGCACAGTGGTAAATGGGGTCGATCCACAGAGAATGGGATAAATTGATTCTATTCAAATGCCAAAGAACGAATGAAATTAATTAAAAGGGGGTTTTGGAGTTTTCTACTAAAACTACTAATTAATCTAATCACTAATAAATTCTTAACTCAATTAATATCAAATAAAATTATAAATATGATTCAACTAGTTGCCAGGAAATTCCTAATTATTATGCATAGACCGAGATCATCGACTCAAATATTTTCTTTGGTTTAATAATAGGTTAGCTATGGTTACCAACTACCTCTGGCTCCCTCGCTTCTTCTTAATTTTAGAACAATCAAAGAAACTCATTTAAACTATTCCCTAATTAACTAATAACCCCTTCGAGACTCTCTCCGAGATTCAATTAGTTAACAGCATTATACTCTAAAGATACACTAACCCTAACTGACTA
>JANVCQ010000231.1:12193423-12205112 GCA_025531925.1 Erythroxylum plowmanianum
TAAGGGAAAAGATGCAGGTCCACCACGCATGCAAAGGAGAAGACGTGCGTGAGCAATAGGAGCAAATTAAAGAAAAGAAAAGAGAGGCTCCACCAAAGTTTCAGTTCCAAAGCCCCACCAAGCACTCACTCATTATTGAAGACTCTCCACCCAAAAAGCAAAAGAATTCACACACATTAGGAGGGGGGCTCCGTCACTTTCGAACTCTCCACGCACATTAAGAGCTCTCAACGTTACACCACAAACCAAGCAACAATGTTACACCAAGAGGAGCTGAACGTATACACCAATAGGGGGCTCCATTTACTCAAAAACTCTCCAACAAGATTGCAATTAGGGGACCCACCCACCAGCTCTTCAACATGACACCACATACAATACTAACGTTACAGCCCTCACCCACGAGGCCACCAACATAGAATCATCAATGTTACACCACTCAGAAGGACATTAGCAGCAAAAAAACGTTGAGCTTGTGGAGATCAAATCACGTTGGCAGCTGTGCTTGAGAGGAGGGCACCACCAGGAACGAGACGCAACGTAGCTAGGAGAGAAACGCGAGCTGGAGACGCAAACAACGCAGAGAGGGAGACCCGAAAACTCATTGATTCTCTGATTTATTATTTGATTTCTCCTACTGTTGGTTGTTGACTTTAATGCTTGTGGTTTTCATCCTACCATGATTGAGTAATTTCCCCAAAGCTTCAAGGTTGGGTTGAAACTTTTAGCTAATTTTATGGATTGAAATCTTGGTTGATTTATAAGGATGGATTTTTGGTTTTGATTTCTCTGTTTTGAAATTAATTTTTTTGGTATTGTGTTTGGCCAACCATTACTTGACGTTAGTTGTTAATTGAAGAACCGATAGGTGAAAATCGATAACGAAACTCCAAACAAGGAACTTATAAATTTTAGATTTAGACATAAACTGAATTTATGAGAGAAAATCAGGTTAGCAAAGAACTTAATGGGTTATGCTTAATTGCTAGGCTATGATAGTAGACTAGGATTATTACATAATACTCCTTTGATACCTTGAAAAAGGATCTAAGAAACTCTAGGCTCAACCATCTATCAACCAAAATTCGCCTCATAAATTGATCTAGGCAAAGTCCATAGAAAATGCTAAAAGTGGAACCATCCTTGAAGCTTACCTCTTTCCATTCGAATTAAACCCTAGAAATATTCGCAATTTTCTTTAGCTTTAATTTTGTTATTTTTGATAGTTAAATTTCTTAATTTAATTCCCCATTCTTACCAAATTGCTTAGTCCAATTAATTGAGTGATTCAAGCCTAGTACTTACACAATTACTCCCTGTGGGGCGATATTTTACTATATTACTTGAGACTCGTGAACTTGCGGAACAACATCAATAATAGTTTGAGAGTTAAGGATATTTATTATTCTTTTTATTGGATGTTTTGAACTTTTGATGTAATTATTATTTATTATATGATGCAATTGTAATATTTGAATACTTTGTATTATTCTTAATTTTATATTTGTATATGATAATTTTCTTTTTTCATATTTATTATTTATATTGAAATACCTGAAAAATTATTGTTATTTCATATTAATTGTGGTTATTATTTATTATTATAAGTTTTGAAAACATGGTTGATGTAAACTTATAAAGTATACAGTACAATTGTATAATATGACAGCGGACTGTTTTGTAATTTCTAAAAAAATTCAGGGCTTATTTCATAAATTTAAAAATTACCCAAAATGGTACCTAATATTAACCGGTACCAGTATAGTACTATACCAGAAGTCAATCCGGTATCAAGTCTTGCACGGTATTCGCAACATTGACTCTAACAAAAAAATTAACAACAAAATTTTTGTGGGTGATAACTTTAAGGTTCCATGTGCTATTTTCACCTTTTGACTCATTAATTACTATATACTAAGCTTGAATGGGATGACGACGAAGAATTGTAATCCAACCATCCAATCCATCCAAAGATTGTCGTCCTCCTCTTCTTGCTTCACTCTCCAATCTCTCTCGTTGTCATCAATTAATAACTCTTCCCATTAAATGCTCTCAATCATGTCAAAGCTTCATTTAATTGAGAGATCATGAGCTTCACTCTCCAATCTCTCTTGTTGTCACCAATTAATAACTCTTCCCATTAAATAGTCTTAATCACGTTAGAGTTCATTTAGTTGAGATACAGAGCTTTATTTAATTGAGATATATATCAAACATAAAATACCAAAACTCTCCAAATTTCTAACTTTAATTAAGTGTTATATACTAAATGCGAACGGGGATTGTCATCGTCGTGCCTATGTGTCCTAATTCAACGGCCCCAGTTTATTCCCGTCATTTAATGACCCTAGTTTATTATGTAAAACCATGAAAATATCGCTATACCGAAACTCTTGAAGGTTCGACCTTAAACGCATTCACAAAGCC
Source organism: Erythroxylum plowmanianum (assembly GCA_025531925.1). Lineage (NCBI taxonomy): Eukaryota > Viridiplantae > Streptophyta > Magnoliopsida > Malpighiales > Erythroxylaceae > Erythroxylum > Erythroxylum plowmanianum. The sequence goes on from JANVCQ010000231.1 coordinate 12,195,851, forward strand.
CTTTCGTTCTCTCCCTGGCGACAGTTTCTGCTCTCTTCTTTCGAGGTTTTGAGTAGTGCTGGGTGAGTTAGAGATTTGTTTAACTTATCACAGAACAAACTCTACGCCTGGGTTTGGTTTTCTTTCTCTCTATAATATCCTAATATTCTTGCTTATCTTTTTCCTATTACGATGCAGGTGTCTACGATTCACTAGATGACAAGCTTTCCACTAGAAGAGATCGCTCTCAGCTCCAGCGAGGAAGAAGAAATGCTCGATCTATGAGTAATGTTCATTGATATTTCCCAATTCTCTGCTTTCTCTGTGAGTAAGGTTTCTCCTTCGTTATTCACCTACTTTCTATCTCATCTATTCCATAAAGATCGAAGAAGCTAGTTGATCCACTTCCCGCATTATCATTTTTCTTCACAATGGTAATGAAAATAGGATTATATCCTTTAAAGTTTCAGTCTTTAATTTATGTCCAGTTTCTTAGAGAAATGTTAGCTACAAGTTATATCTTTCTTAAAGTTTGGATCTTTCTTTCTTTGGTATTTCATGAGTGCATCGATGATTTCGTAGGCCTTTTGATTTTAGTGATTCTTATCTTGGTTGCTTGGTTTTGTGATTTTCTTCAATACGTCTTCCCTTAGGTTTTGTGATTTTCTATGCTTTTTCTTCCATCTTCTTCTATATTATGTCCTTTTTCATGTTCTCCTTTATGGGTCTCATCTTTGGGATTGTATGAAGCTTGTTTTTATATCTCCTTGACATTTGGTGTGGCTATTAGGACTTGGAAGAATTGATGGAGGAGGTTCAAGAAGCGAGAAGGATCAAAATGTTGCACCAACCAAGCAAGGTATTTATAGGCATCGCAATTGACAACAAAATATCATTTGTGAGAGATTATTATATTCATCGATTTGAAGATGATATTGTCATCTCGTGTGATGTTGGACATGATTGATCATGAGCTGCTTCTTGTGAGATTTTTTATGGATATCAACATTAACCTATGACTAATTTATTAGCATCTGTTAATATAGGAGCTGCAAAATCAGTTTATGCTCCAGAGCCTTTTGATGTTGTGCGAGTCTTGTAAGCTGAAATTGTGTGTAAAGATCAACATATTACATTGTCTATAACTGGTGCCATTGATCTAGGTATTCTCTTTAACTACTTTTCTAGTTTAATTTGGTTTACTAATGCAGGTTTCATGAAGACAATTTTTCTCAAAATTTTCATTTCAAAATTGCCCTTTTTCAAGTACACGAGTCTTTCATGTTTACTGTATATACTAAATAGAATTCAAATCTGAGCTAATTCTTTGCTTAACTACTGGTCTGGGTAGCTATGTAGAGGCACTTGTTCGAAAACATGACATTGAATTTAATGTAAATGTTCCTAGTACAATTTAAGCATTTCCTAAATTAGTTAATCGTGCATTAGGATGATTTATGTCTACAACTGGTGCCCTTGATCTAGGTATTCTCTTCAATTACTTTTTTGGTTTAATTTGGTTTACTAATGTAGGTTTCATGACGACAATTTTTCTTAAAATTTTCATTTCAAGATTGTCCTTATGCAAGTACAGAAGTCTTTCATGATTACTATACTAAATAGAATTCAAATCTGACCTAATTATTTTCTTAGCTACTGGTCTGGGTAGCTATGTAGAGGCACTTGTTCAAACACATTACGTTGAATTTAATGTAAATGTTCCTTGCACAATTTAAGCATTTCCTAAATTAGTTAACCATGCATTAGGTTGATTTGCTTGAAGAGTTGTTCATTTTCAAACTATTCTAGTATTACATGTGTGCCTAATCGTGGTGTTCACTCTATCAAGTTTATGTTGGTCTTTGTATAGCTTATGTTTGATATTTGTGACCTTTTTCCTGATGAAAAGGGATAGCGATCACTGTGACTGTAATACAGTCTGCAATTATTTAAATATTTTTCATTTATGCTTCAAATTCTTTGCACCACATGTTTATAAATATGAGCATTCGATATGACTTTTGGCACTTATAGCTTTCATGGTTCTTTAGGAGTTACCATTCCATGTAATGTGAATCATCCTTTGTTTTTTGTAGGGAGTGAGGGGCATATGTTAGAGGAGGCAAAGTCTATAAATCTATCACTTAGTACACTAGGGAAGTGCATAAATGCACTGGCAAAGAATAGTACTCATTTTCCAGTTTGTGATTCAAAACTTACAATATTGCTTAAAGATTCGTTTGGAGGTGAGATGCCTTTTATGGGACTTCGAGATGGTTTAGTGTATAAATGAAGGTACAATAATCACTATTACAAGTTTATGTTTAACACCTAATGGCTTTAGCATTTTATCATATTTTGGGTTTGGCAAGAACTTCATTAGTTGTGACTATTGCTCTTTCACAATGTCATAGATGAGAGACCTATAGTACTATATTGTTTGCACAAAGGGTGAGAGTTTAAATGATTTGATTTATCTAGATCATCTATGGTACCCTCAATAATTCCAGTTCATTTAACATCCAAACTTCTATGCGTATAAATCTTCAACTGTTTGAATTCATTTGCTAATTTTCCTTGCGTCCTGTGACTTGATGATTTTTATAATATGCGATAAGAATACTATTTCTGCAATTTCTTGTTGTCTACGTATAGGTTATAAGATTAACCAGCTTATGGTTGTTTTGCAATATCATTTTTTCGTAGGCTATGAAGGTTGAGAATAAGTTAAAAATAAAGGAAGAATTTGATTATAAAAGTTTATCTCAAAAGCTTGAAATACTAGTTGACAAGTTCATTGCTGAAAATAAAAGACAACATAAAGCTTTTGATGATGAAGTTGAAAGAATTAACTAAGAAGCACAATGTCGAATTTCTGAGGTGGAAAGAAACTTTACAAAAGCTTTAGAGGTTAATCCACTGCTTAAACATCTTGCATTTTTCATTAAAATTTTATTGATTACTTTTCTGGGCCCATTGATTCTTTTGACGTCAAATAAGTTACAATTGTGTAAAATTTTATGAATGACATATCTGGGTTTACTGCTCATTTAATCTTTGGCAAGTGCATGGGGAAACAAAAGTGGAATGAGTGAACATTTCTTAGTTATGAAACTTTTTCACTGAAATCTAATATTTGCTTTTTACATGAAAATGTATCCAATTTGAGATTTGTGTTATTTCTACAAAAGGAAAAAATAAATTGCCAAATGGAGTATATAGAGTCAATCAAGAAACTCGAAGAGAAAATGATGATGACTCAGCTTGATGGCTTCACCAGTAAATGTACTGGAGAGGTAGTCTATCTATAACAAATATTTTTTTAAGGTTTTCAAATTGTTAAGGTATCTTTGCTGGTTAGGCCGATCAATCTGGCCAGTTTTAAGATGATAATGCATTGCTCTTATCAACTCTAGCTAGGATACTTCTGTTGTATCTTGCCTTGGTATAAGTTTGTTTTTGACTTGGGAAATATATGGCAAATGTTAGGCATAACTTGACTCCTTTGCATGCATTTTTTATACACCATAAAAACAATCATGACGTGTTTCAAAGGTAAACATGTTTCCATTATGCGCTACCCTCATCACTTTATATCAGGTCTCTTTGTGTTTTACTTTGCGATTAGTTTAAACTTGATAACTATTGTTCCTCCACATGTTCCATCTCTTGTTATTTTCAGAAATTGGGGGTTTCTGTGAGTGAGGACATTGCTGAGTTAAAGAGGTTGCTTCAAAATGAACTTCAGTTAAGAAAGCGAGTTGAAGAGGAGGCCAACAAGCTCATAAGTGAATTAGAACAATTTTTGTAGTTTGCGGTATGTTTTATGTTGATTACAATACTTTACTATCGCTATACTGCTTATGTGTAATTCCAGGCTTTTCTTCCTTCCCTCCTTACTTATATAAGAAGATAAATGAGTTTGGAATTTGTTAAATATAAGGGGTTGTTTCATGCACTAAGAATGTGGTGATGCTGAGGTTATAAAGCTGCACAAGAAACTGGAGGATGATGCCAATGAAAAGAAGAAAATGGAAGAAGAAATTATGATTTTGAAAAGTCAGTTGTTGCACTTGAATCTTGAAGTTGATCATGTAATTTTATTCAGATATATGCTCTTCTTACTTTAAGCCCGTAATTATGTGGTTGTAATACTGACTGAAATGCATTCAAATAACTGTTTACATCAACATCAGTGGTTTTGAGAAATAAGATGAAGCAGATCTGTCTCTTCTTCAATCATAAATGTGTATTTTTAAAAATCTTGCCCTGTTAACGTCATTTTTATGTTTGCAGACAAGAAGGTATGTTGATAAAGGTGGATTTGGAAATGGTTTAACGTCTTTATATTCCTTTGTGTCTCAATATAGGCAGTCCCAGTCTAGTGAATCCACCAATGGACACAAGCCACCGATTGCCTCTCTTTTTGAGCAAGGTAAACAAATTTTATGCATGGAATTGTATGATAGGTGAGATCCAATTCATGTGTTTCTCATATAAATTTTCATAAAATTATTTGACATGTGGACTATAAAAGGTTTTGCAACTGCTTGAGTCAAAAGATGCCATTATCAGAATCCATGCAGTTAAAGTGGTGGCTAACTTAGTTGTTGAAGGTCAGTATTGCATTTTTTGTACCCTTTTCAGTTATGATTTCAAGTTACAATGCCATCCTAAAGTGTCGATCTCAATTACATCTTTTTCCTTGTGCCTGTTCTATAAGTTAAATTGCAACCAATTAATAGGAAATATAGTTCTAAGCATACTATTTAATACTGTTTATGTTGATGGGATTTCCTCCCCTGTGTACTTGCTAAAAATTTTATAAATTTCAAAACCTATCTGGTAAGATGAGATAGAAAGAGCAACCCTATTTTATTATACTGTATCATATCGATGTCTTATCATTTCAAAAAATAATGGAAGCTTTTATATTATCATTTAATGGAGAAGCAGGCAAATGAGCTATAAACGGAGAAAGTCTACAAAATTTTAAGAGATGGTTGGGATCTGAAACATTCATGGAGTCTAGAATATGCTTCTTGGTACAAGTTATAGGACTGTTCTTTCAATAGCTCTTTTTTTGCTCTTCAGTTGGTTTAAAATTGTTTTTATTATGGCATTGTAGGTATGGCCTTATGAAGAGAATGACGAGTTTGGTTTTGTTTAAGGGCTCTTTAGTATGATGCGTGCTCTTTTTGCTTATGAGTTAGATGATACTGCTTTTGTCAGACCAGTACAATCTTCTAAGGTATGCTCGTGTTTCATGTGAGGAGATCCATCACAAGGAATGAGATAATTTCATGATTATATCTAATACTAATTATTCTTTTATGTAAATGATTAGGGTAAAAAGAAGTTAGAACTCTACACTTCTAGGCTATGCTTGAGTTTGAGTTCCTATCTATATTTTCGAGTCATAAGGAAATCTCTGAGACTCCAGGTATATATACACCTTGAGGGGGTGTTCCTTTATGTCCCTCTGTAAACCCATGTTTTTGATCCTGGAAAGAATAAAGACTTGTATGATTGACACATTGTGTGACGTGTTTCTAAGAATTCAAACAATTATCATTCTCTTGCTGTCTTACAACCCACTTTGAGTTCAATTGCTTCCCTTTTTAACTCTGTCATTATTTCTCTTGAGAGAGCCATAGAGGAGAGATCCTTACTCTAATTATGTATAACCTTCTTTCTGCCTTTTTATTTCTATAATTGATCAAAAATTATGGTTTTCTGGATTCGAGATATAAATGAGTTATTCAGGCAAGAAGTGGATGAAATTATAAATATGTATGTTTATCGTGTTTTATCATATGATGACATACAAACAAGGTATACCATTTCAATTCCTCTCTTTACCAACTTTTTGATAATATAATGTGGTCTCTAAAATGCTAAAGAGCTAGAACAATATTTCAAATTACAGATAATAAAAATCGAGAATGATTTAATACTTTCCCAAACTTTTACTTTTAAATTTGATCCTTTTCCTTTTTTACATTTGATTAATAATAATTATTTTTTCTATAACTAAAATCATAAATTACTTTAAAGGTGTATAGTGGTACCAAATCTAAATATATAATTAAATATTGATTCAAATTAAATGTTTTAAGATTGTATAGGACTGAATTGTGATTCAATTAAAGGTTTGGAAATTAAAAATATGCATCTAAGGCTTAATTTCAAACAAAAATATAACGAAAGAAGAGCCTTACTTATACATGTTGCAGGCACACGGAACAAAAAGCTAAAACTTTCCATACAGAAAAAGGAGAAAGCACTAATATGTACTAAATATATTTGTGCTTCCAATTTTAACAGTCTTCAACTTGGTGATCCAACTTTTGACTGTTTCTTTTTAGTTAAATCTAAAGTATTTGACATTCGTCAAGTTTACTATCATGTTTATATGATAATTAAGGAATGCTTCATACCTGCCTAGGAGAACAAGTTTTGTTTTAAATCCATAATTCAATTATATTGTACTTATTTGTGATTATAAGTTTTTAATTTGCTCAGACTATCTCCTCTAATACATATACAAAAGACAGATAGGCATGAAGAAATAGAAACAAAGGAGATGAACGAAACAAAGACGTGTGCCAAATTCTGTCTCTATTTCTAATCTTGTGTTTAATACAAAGATAAACCAAGTCATGCAACTTCATCATTTAGATAAGAATAATCCAGGTGAACTCCTTACTATAAGAAATTTGTTATGAAAAAAAAAGCTTGAGCAAAGTTAAGATTAACTCAATTCCAATTCTTTAAATCAAGTATCAATGTTTCAATCCAAACCTACTTAGGCCTTTGGCTTATGTAGATGATGAGATGTGCCAAGCTAATTGTAACTTTGCAATAATTTCATTTGAACAAACTAGTAAATACTATGCCTATAATGGATTGTTTGTTCACCAAGAATTGCACAAGGTTTTTGTTTAAGTAGGTGAAATCTCCACTAAGTATAGACAAGAACAAATATTATAAGCATAAACTAATAAACAAAAAAAATCATAAACATTAAACATATAGTATATACAATTAAAGGTTTTATTACAAATAAAAAAAGTCCAAAACTCGTAATACAAATAAAGGATCAAACAAATAGCAATAAAAAACATATAAAATAGACAAAACTCATAATAGAAAACCCAAAATCTAATTTACATCAACTCCATTTTTCATCAAATCTAAAACAAGTAAAGCGAATAATACATTACTTATTTATTGATCTTGACACCAACAACTCACTTGGTGATGTTCTAGACGCGACTAGTGCAGCTATGGTAGAACTTGTGAGGCATGCTCTTGTGAACAATGCCATTAACCTTGAAGTCGACATAGTCACTGATCTTGTAAGTCCTGAGATACGTGGTCAAAGGGATATAACCCTTCTTCCTAAAGGGTCTAGCAAACAGATCTCTAGTTCTCTCGCGAAATCTGCATGATAGACTTCTTATGTGCTACATCAAGCCTACTATCCTCCAAAAATTACATCTATGAAACATGCAGCTTTCACAATCATCACTGAATACTTCATTGATCAAATTCTAGGCATTGATGATATTCCATTCCACAACTTAAGGATTACTGATTAATAAGATAATTCCCAAATTTTATTATATTTCTGATCCCTATAATCCTAATGCACTTTCAAACTCCTTTTGTTGTTGTTTCCCTGTCTGTTTTGCTATTTGTTGATCTTTAGTGCTCGGATGACTATAATACTATTGCACATACAAACTATTCTTGCTGTTGATTCATTGTCTTTTTTGCTATTTACTGATAACTATTACTGAATTGTATTTCTCCTATTTTCTGTCTTGTATTGTTGATCTCTTGTTCTTATTCTATTTGCTCAACCTATAATTTCTTTTTAATTCACATACATATTGGTGTTTTCTACCTTGGTTAGAAATTTTTAAAAAAATTTCATTGATTTACTTTAATTCATATCAAATTTTGCAATTGTTATATTCTTTACTAAAATATAATTATGAATTTTATTTCATCTGTTTGGATTGTCAATTTTTCCTCTCCATTTTTATTATTCTAATTTAAATATTCATTTGTTATATTTTTTTCCTCTTTTTCCTTACAAAATTATGTCTTGCATCATATATCTCCAATTTTTCTTTCCAAATTTTAACTTTTGTTTTTTTTTGTTAATTCATTCCAAATTTTAACTTTAACAATACTCACTTAAACATCTTAACCATTCATAACAAAACCTATATATAAACAACTGGGCATTATACCTGCTAGCCCATATAAAAGCAGTAACGTTTTCTTTGCTGCATCCTTATCCTTTACTAACTTTTATATTTGACTTGTTTTCGAGGTTTTGCTAGTTATGGGACTTAACTTGAATATTCCCAAGAACAATGGTCATAATTGTAATACGAATAACATTCCACTTGGATTTTGTAAATTTTTCTTGTATTCAACGTATGTAGTGTACAAGGTTCCTACTTTGTAAAAATTTGAAGAGGGTCATCAATCCATGATCTTTCTCTTGTATTTTTTATAAAGAAATTGTTTTTGTAATTCAAACCGATGACCTATTGGTCACAAAGAAATAACTTTTATCAATTGCTATAAGATTTTCCCTCTAAATTTTTCTTGTATTATTTATATAAAAATTGCCTCTTCCTCTTCATTTCTCTCTTGTTCTTCCTTACCATGTTAAAATTATAAAATTAATTTTCACCAGAAGATTCTTGTTCATCTCTTCCTCTCCCTTGGTTCCATGCACGCCATGGCCCGTGATCGTATCTACTTCTATATATGAATTGTCTTTTTCTACTTCATTTAATGCAATTGTTTTTAGACTTTAAGGACAACTTTATTAGTACGGCTTGTTTTGATGCTATATTTTTCATTTCACGATTCATCTTTTCTTCACGAGCTTGTAAAGATCCACTTAACTCATTTATAGTCATACTACTTACATCTTTAGATTCTTCAATAGCGACTACTATATAAATAAATTTTTACTCGAGAGATTATATGACCATCTTCACAACTTAAACATTTTAAACAATTTCACCAAACCTAGTCATTTAATTCAATACTCCTACGATCCTTGTGAAGTAATCTGAAATGAATTCTCCATCCTTTATTAAAAGTGTCTCAAACTCAACATTTGAAATTTGAAGTTGAACCTTCTTCACCTTGTCAATGGTCACCAAAATTTGGAGAGTGGTTGGGTCGGCTGTGCTAGGCCCGGGCCCAAGTCCACATGTCCATGGCCCATTAGCAGATGTTAGTCTCCCAT
>JANVCQ010000231.1:12205212-12240577 GCA_025531925.1 Erythroxylum plowmanianum
GTCTGCTTTTCCTTTTGTCTGGTTTTTTGGTTGTCATCAAAATCATTCAATACGTAAAGTCAAATTCTGACTTAACACTTGGAAATATGGGAATTCTAGGCCTTATTTTGCTTCTACTTTTTGCAACTTTCTGTGCTTTCCATAGTCCTGCTATGGCCTTGAAAAGGTCATTTGCATTTTCGTCTACGTTGCAATGTAGACGTTCATCTATGTTCAACATAGACCTTCACAACGCAGACATTCCTCTGCGTTGTTAAAATAGCATTCAAGGAGGAGGATAAAAAAGTGAGGAGGAGGAAAATAACAAGAAATAGTATTCTAGAAATTCCAGAAAAAGTACACTAGAAAAAATACATACTTGTGAGTTGATCTTGAGAAGATGAGTTCTTGCGTTTAAGAATAGTCCAAAGAAACATAAGAGTCACTTTTGATATATACGTAAGTGATGCAAAAAGGTCTACCCAAAAAAGCTAAAATAAGGGGCTTTTCTGAAAAGCTCCAAATTTAAGGTTTTGAAAAAGTTGTATTTTAGCTTTTAAAAAAGCTATTTCTACTTAAAAATTGCTTTTGAAGTTTATAGCCAAACAGTAATTTTTTTCCTTAAAATAGCTTTTGCAATAAAAAAAGTGTTTTTCTAGCCTCCAAAAGCTGAAACCAAACAGGCTTTAAGTCTAGTTTCATATTCATTTGCAATTGTTTTATTATGAAGTCAAACTCTAATAATTGCATCCTAACTGTTTGATAAAATGACAGAACGAGCGTACCAAGGACATGGGGCTTGAGTTACTTGTGCATTTTTATGATTGCATTTCGTGTTAAGCTGTCCTTGTCAACCATTGTTGTTTGGTAGTTAGTATGAAGTCAAGGTGTGATAATTGCATCATAATTTTTTGATAAAATGACTGAATGAGAGAATTAAGAACTTGGGGTTTGAGTTACTTGTGCATTTTTACGATTTTGGTTAGTGTTGACTTATCCTTGTCAGCTTATTGAGACTTTTCAACCATTGTAGCCGGTGGGATTTAGAGGGCACGTAAGTGTAATTTCCAAGAGTGAAAAACATATTGCATTGAGGCGTTTCTTTGGATTCTCTGAAGCTAAGCCTTGCTCTAGAATGATGAGGCAAACAACAGGAATTTTTAGTGTTGGAGGAGCTTTAGGCCCTGTTTGGTTGAGGGTTTGTAATGGAACGTAATACACTTTCATCGTTTGGTTGAGGATTTCATAATGGAATGGAACGAAATGAGATGGAAGCGAAGGATTTCATGTTACGTTCCATTCCATCCTAACCAGTTAAAATAAAAAACCTTCGATTTGGGGGTTTATGATGGAACGTAACTAATAAATACATACTATCTAATATACCCTCAATATTTTTTCTTAATACCAATTATTTCTTCTAACTCTAATATCCTTTTCCCCAGACTCACTTATTACAGTCCACAAAAATGTATATAATTAATAATATTTTATATTATTTCTCCTTATCCTAATAATAATTTTTTATATTATTAACAATAAATTATATATAATTAATAATGAAATAAAAATTTTAATAAAATTTTTATTAATGAAAAATAGAAAATACATAGAAAAATTATTCTTTAATTGTTTGTATATATTTCTATATAAATAAATTATTTTAAATATAAATAATATATAATAGAATAAAATAAAATAAAAATATTACATAATTAATAATAATATTTTTATATAATTAATAATAAATTGTATATAATTAATAATAAAAATTTTATTATTTTAAAATAGAAATTATATAAAAAATTATTTGTCAAGTTTGCGACTTGAACTGTGACTTTTTAATTGTACATGATTTTTGTTTTAAAATCATAGTGTTAAACCTCCTGTAACAACTATTTTAATATCAGGGGTATAATAGTCATTTATTATACATTACATTTCATTCCATCTATCTTCCAAACAACATATCACTACATTATATTATGAACCCTTTCATCCCTCTCAAACAACTTTTCACTATATTATATTCCATTCCATTATAAATTGTTCCGTTCTGTTCCATTCCATTCCATTAATTAACATCAAACCAAATAAGCCTTTAGGGTTTTGGGTTCCATGTAGATTGCATTATGGTATGTTCACATCTTTCTGCCTTAATGTATATTTTTACTTATTGATGTTGGTATTTTGTTTCTAGATTAGCTCAAGAGTCTTTGCATAATCAAAGGCAGTTTGTTTGTGGAGCTAAACAAATTTGATAATCATAATCTCTATGATCAAAAGCATTTAGTGTCTAACAACTTCGTGAACAATCAAAGGTAGTTTGTTGGATGAGCTAAACTGATGTGATAATCATAATCTCTATGATCATGAGCATTTAGGTATCTATCAATTCCTATACAGAACTAAAAAATCTTACCTTAAACTTGACTCGGAGGATATGTGGAGCATATGCAGGTAGTACCATGAAACGTTTAAGCTTTTTTTCTACCTAATTTTTCATGGCATCCCTTTCTTGCATATCATCCAATCATCTAGTTTCTACCTTTAGATATTATAAAGAAATTAAAAATATACAACAATTTCTATCTTATTACATTATTCCTTTAACAATTGACAATGCACATTACAAAAATGACTTTATTATAAAAAATAAAAAGGAAAAACATTATTTAAGCATTTACAATTTCATATCATGTTACATAATAAATGTACTCTCTTAATTCATAAATCAAGGCAAATCTTAGAAAGTTTTTAATTTAATTATGAAAAATATTTTTAAAAATTTAGGAACTATTTTGTAATTTTGAAATCTAATATTTGTTTTGTACATGAAAATGTGTCCAATTTGGGATCTACGTTGTTTCTGTAGAAGGAAAACATAATTTTCCAAATGAAACCCGAAGAGAAAATGATGATGACTCAGCATGATGGCTTCACCAGTAAATATAATGGAGAGGTAGTCTATCTATAACTGATTTTTTTTAGGTTTTCAAATTGTTAAGGTATCTTTGCTAGTTAGGCCGATCAATTTGGCCAATTTTGAGATGATAATGCATTGCTCCTATCAACTGTAGCTATGATACTTCTGTTGTATCTTACTTTGGTATAAGTTTGTTTTTGACTCGAGACGTATATGGAAAATGTTAGGCATAACTTGACTCCTTTGCATGCATCTTTTATACACCATAAAAACAATCATGATGTGTTTCAAAGGTAAACATGTTTCCATTATGTACTACCCTCATCATTGTATATTAGGTCTCCTTATGTTTAACTTTGCGATTAGTTTAAACTTGGTAACTATTGTTCCTCCATATGTTCCATCTCTTGTTATTTTCAGAAGTTGGAGGTTTCTATGAGTGAGGACTTTGCTGAGTTTAAGAGGTTGCTTCAAAATGAACTTCAGTTAAGAAAGTGAGTTGAAGAGGAGGCCAACAAGCTTAAGAGTCATTAGAGCAATTTTTACAGTCTGCAGTATGTGTTATATGGATTACAATACTTTACTATTGATATACTGCTTATGTGTGATTCCAAGCTTTTCTTCCTTCCCTTCCTACTTATATAAGAAGATAAATGAGTTTGGAATTTGTAAAATAAAAAGGGGTTATTTCATGCACTAGGCAGGTGGTGATGCTGATGTTATAAAGTTGCACAAGAAATTGGAGGATGATGTCAACGAAAAGAAGAAAATGGAAGAACAAATTATGATTTTGAAAAGTTACTTATTGCACTTGAATCTTGAAGTAATCAGGTAATTTTATTTAGATATATGCTCTTCTTACTTTAAGCTTGTAATTATTTGGTTTTAATATTAACTGAAATGCTTTCAAATAACTATTTACATCAACATTAGTGGTTTTGAGAAATAAGATGAAGCAAATATGCCTCTTCTTTAACCACAAATGCCTATTTTTGAAATTCTAGCCCTGTTAACGTCATTTTTATGTTTGTAGACAAGAAGGTATGTTGACAAAGGCGGATCTGGAAATGGCTTTACTTCCTTAGATTCCCTTATGTCCCAATATAGGCAGTCTAAGTTTAATGAATCCACCAATGGACATAAGTCACCAATGGCCTCTCTTTTTGAGCAAGGTAAACAAATTTTATGTATGATAACTGAAATCCAGTTTGTATGTTTCTCATATAATTTTTTCATAAAATTGTTTAATAGTTGAAATATAAACGGTTTTGCAGCTATTTGAGTCAAAAGATGCCAATGCCATAATCTATGTAGTTAAAGTGGCGACTAACTTAGCTGCTGAAGGTCAGTTGTGCATTTTTTACTCTTTTCAGTTTTGCATTCAAGTTACTATGCCAACATAAAGTCTCGATTTGAATTACATCTTTTAAGTTAAACTGCAGCTAATTAATAGGAAATATAGTTCTAAACATACTATTTAATACTACTTATATTGATGGGCTTTCATCCCCGTGTACTTGCTAAAATTTTAATAAATTTCAAAACCTATTTAGTAGGATGAGATAGATAGAGAAACTATAATTTATTATACTATATCATATCAATGTTTTATCATTTGAAAAAATAATGGAAGATTTTATGTTATCATTTAATGGAGAAGCAGGCAATTGAGCTATAAACAGAAAAAGTCTACAAAATTTTAAGAGATGGTTAGGATCCTAAACGTTTATGGAGTCTAGAATATGATTCTTGTTACAAGTTACAGAAGTGTTCTTTCAATAGCCCTTTTTATGCTCCTAGGTTGGTTTAAAATTGTTCTTTATTATGGCATTATAGGTATGGCCTTACGAAGAGAATGATGAGACTCTTTTTGCTTATGAGTCAAATGATACTGCTTTTGTCAGACCAATACAGTCTTCCAAGGTATGCCCATGTTTCATGTAAGGAGATCTCCATCACAAGGAATGAGATAATTTCATAATTATATCTTATACTAATTATCTTTTTATGTAAATGGTTAGGGTAAAAAGAAGTTCAAACTCTACACATGTAGGCTATGCTTCAGTCTGAGTTCCTATCTCTATTTTCTAGTCATAAGGAAATCTCTGAGACTCTAGGTATATATACACCTTGAGGGGGTGGTCCTTTATGTCCCTCTGTAAACCCATTTTTTTGATCCTGAGAAAGAATAAAGACTTATATGATTGACACATTATGTGACAGGTTTATGAGAATTCAAACAATTACCATTCTCCTACCGTTGTATAACCAACTTTGAGTTCAATTGCTTCCCTTCTTAGCTCTTTCACAACTTCTTTTGAGAGAGCCATAAAGGAGAAATTCTTACTACTAAATAAGGTGGGATAACATTAATATAATCACATATGGCCTTCTTTCTACCTTTTTATTCCTGTAATTGATCGAAAATGAATTTTTTTAATTTATAGTTTTCCAAATTCGAGACATAAATGAGTTATCCAGGCAAAAGTGGATGAAATTATAAATATGTATGTTTATTGTGTTTTATCATATGATGACATACAGAAAAGGTATATCATTTCAGTTCCTCTCTTTACCAACTTTTTGATAATATGGTGTGGTCTTTAAAATGTTAAAGGGAGCTAGAATAATAATTCGAATTATGGATGATAAAAATCGAGAATGATTTAGTGCTATTCCAAACTTTTACTTTGAAATTTGATCATTTTCCTTTTTTACATTTGAGTAATAACAATTGTTTTTTATAACTAAAATCATAAATTACTTTAAAGGTGTATGGCACTACCAAATCTAAATATATAATTAAATATTGATTCAAATTAAATGTTTTAAGATTGTTTAGGACTGAATTGTGATTCAGTTACAAGGTTTGGAGAAAAAATATGCAAACAAAAATAAAATGAAGAGAAGAGCCTATACTTGTGCATGTTGTAGGAACACATAACAAAAAGCTAAAACTTTCCATACAGAAAAGGGAGAAACCACAAATATGTACTAAATATATTTGTGCTTCCAATTTTAACAGTCTTCAACTTGATGATCCAACCTCTTGACTGTTTCCTCTTAGTTAAATCTAAAGTATCTGACATTCGTCAAGTTTACTACTATGTTTATATGATAATTAACGAATACTTCATACCTGCCTAGCAGAACAAGTTTTGTTTTAGATCCAAAAGTCAACTATATCGTACTTATTAGTGATAATATGTCTTTAATTTGCTCAGACTATCTCCTCTAATACATATACAAGAGACATATAGGCATGGAGAAATATAAACAAATGAGATTAACGAAACAAAGACAATGTGCCAAGTTATGTCTCCATTTCCATTCTTGTGTTTAATACAAGGATAAACCAAGTCACGTACCTTCATCATTAAGTCACGTACCTTCATCATTTGGATAAGAATCTAGGTGACCTCCTTACTACAAGAAATTTGTTAGAAAAAATAGCTTGAGCAAAGTTAAGATTAGCTTAATTCCTATTCTTTAAATCGACTAATACTAGGTATCAATGTTTCAGTCCAAACCTACTCAAACCTTTGGCTCATGTAGACGATGAGATGTGCCAAGCTAATTGTAACTTTTCAATAATTTCATTTGAACAAACTAGTAAATACTATGCACATAATGGATTGTTTGTTCGTCAAGAATTGCACAAGGTTTCTATTTAAGTAGGCAAAATCTCCACTTAGTAGAGATAGGAACAAATATTATAAGCATAAAGTCATAAACAAAAAAAGCATAAACATTAGGCATACAATGTATATAATGAAAGGTTCTATTACAGATAAAAAAGTCCAAAACCCGTAACACAAATAGAGGATCAAACACATAGCAATAAAAAATATATAAAATAGGCAAAACTCATAATAGAAAACCCAAAATCCAATTTATGTCAATTCCATTTTTCACCAAACCTAAAACAAGTGAATAATAAATTACCTATTTATTGATCTTAACACCAGCAACTCGTTTGGTGACATTCCAGATAAGGCCAGTATAGCTATGGTAGAACTTGTAAGATATGCTCTTATAAACGATGCCATTAACCTTGATATCGACGTAGTCACCTATCTTGTAGGTCCTGAGATACATAGTCAAAGGGATATAGCCCTTCTTCCTAAAGAGTCTAGCAAACATATCTCAGTTCTCTCGTGAAATCTACATGACAAACTTCTTATAAGCTACATCAAGCCTACTCCTCCAAAAATTGCATCTATGAAACATGCAACTTTCATAATCATCACTAAATACTGTATTGATCAAATTTTAGGCATTGACGACATTCCATTCCACAACTTAAGGATTACCGATTGACAAGATATTCCCCAAAGTTTATTATATCTCTGATGCCTGTAATCCTAATGCTCTTTCAAACTCCTTTTTCTACTATTTCCCTGTCTTTTTTGCTATTTGTTGAATCTTAGTGCTCGGATGATTGTAATCCTAATGCACATACAACTATTCTTTTCATTGGTTCGTTGTCTTTTTTGCTATTTATTAATAACTATTGTTGAACTATATCTCTTGTATTCTGTCTTGTATTGTTGAGCTCTTGTTCTTGTTCTATTTGCTTAGTCAATATTTTCTTTTTAATTGACATTCCTATTGGTTGTTTTCTACCTTGGACAGAATTTTAAATTTTTTTCATTATTTACTTTAATTCATATCAAATTTTGCAGTTGTCATATTCTTTACTAAAATATTATAACGAATTTTACCTCACCTTTGTAGATTGTCAGTTTTTCCTTTCCATTTTTATTAATCCAATTTAAATATTCACCTGTTATATCTTTTCCTCTTTCCCCTTAAAAAAACTTGTCTTGCATCATATTTTCCAAGTTTTTCTTCCAAATTCTAACTTTAACAATATTCATTTACACATCTTAACCATTCACAACAAAACCGATATATACATACTCTTTAATTCTTAAAAACAAATGGGCATTATAAGTTGCTAAATTCCCACTATGCATTTGCGCAGTGACTGCCTTTTAGTCAAGTATTATATACTAAGCGAGAACGAGATGGTCATCGTCGTGCTTACTTGTACTAATCCAACAGTTCCAATTTATTCCCATCATCGAACGACTTTAGCTTATTCTCACATGAAACTCTTACTTATTGATATAGGCTTCTCTATCATCTACAAGCATGAACATTAAAAAAACCTTCGCTGTGCTTTCTCAATCTCTTTGGAATCTCCTGAGTAACTATTACATCTTCCTCTTCAAAGCTCTTTCCCTTCTTTTATCTACTAAACCTCTTTTCACCCTCAAATTGTAACTATTTTCCAGAAGATGATCAACATTAAACATAAAAATGCTCTCAACTGCCAAGCCAAACATATTCGAAATTAGAAAAGGAGTATAAACAAAAAAAGTTCTAAAAGTAGTAGAAGACGAAGAGAAACGATTCACAGAAGGAGTCATCGGAGTTCAATGTAGCACATTCTACATGCATCTCATGGTTTGGTACTTTTACCGATTCCCATCGAGGGTAAGATTCAAAGTTTCTTAATATTTTTCAATCTCAAACTTCCCTCATCTTTTTGAATCTTAAGAAGTGAACGATCTGAGAGAAACTCCCAAGTACTAGCTCTTAACTCACAAATACTATGAGCTTTGTATATTTGTAATCTATTTTTGTTACTATTTTTGTTGTTTTGTTAATTTTCATGATCGATTGATCTTGATATGTAGTACAAGAACCTTAGATGAATCGATGAAGTTTGAGATGTTCTTTAAAAATGTAAAGAGGCATGAAGTTGCGATCGTGAATTTGTACAAGTTTGTGTGACACACACGAAAAGATGTTACTTAGACTGTGAGTGATTAACTTATGGAAGATTCTGGAGTTTGATATTTCCTAATGAACATGATATTTTCATTTAGTTCAACCATTGAAAAGGCTTGTGGTTGTAGGCTTTTGTTGTGTATGGTAGGTTTCATTTACATAAAAGGAAGGAGGCTCTGACCTCTGGCTAAGGACTTGTTTAAGGATTTGAAGCCATCTCACTCAACTCAGTAGGTATGAACTGCACGATAATGGTTCTGAAGGCAAGGAACAAGAGTATCTCAGGAGTTTGTTTTTTTGCACTAAATTTGACAAGTTTAAGAGGTAAAGGGAAACACTATTGTTGGATTTGAATGACTAATTTAAACAATGAATACCATTTTGCTATTGTCCTAAAATCTCTTCCAATTGGAGCTACTTATCCCTGCAACTTATATTGAATAAGAAAATGCATGTTGTTCTTTGAATTTTCTTTTTACAGGATAATTTGCTTAAAATCTTTGGTGAGAAGCAATTCTCTATGAGTGTTTGAGTAATCTCTCTTTGAAGTGCTCTTTTTTGCTTTTCAATAAGGAGAATGCCAAAGAAATTCTTCTGGAGGCTTCTACACACAAATCTTATACCATGAAACTCTCCCTATAAATATTGGTCTCTCTTTTTGGTTCTTTGTTTGTCAAGATTAGTTTAGTTTTGTTAGTTTTCGAATTCTTCAAAGGTTAGGTCTTGTTTGCATGCACTTGCAACTGCATTTACTCTTTGCTTCAACAAAGGCAATGGGACATTGAATTCAAAGAGTCCACTAATGAATAGAGGCAGAGGTGTCTGACCTTTAAATTTTTGTTGCATTTAGTTATTCTGTTTTGTATGCACAATGTAGTTCTTTTGGTCCCATTAGTTACTCATTATGGGCAATTTTGTGTTGTAATTTTTGTGACTCAAGAAAGTATTTATCATTTTTCCTTTAGTATCAGAAATCCATTTGTCTTGGATGACATTATGTTTATTTTTATTTTTTAGAATACTAAATGATATATCAAGATTAGAAGCAAAGGTTGATAGGCTTAAGTCGCGGATACAAGCCTAGGATAAGGAGGTAGCGACAATTGCCCCAACAGTGAGTAACTTGGGGTTTGTTATGTGACATTTTGTTATCTAGAATGCTTGATTAGTTTGTTCATATTCATTAAATGTTGTTGCGTGATTAGGAAGCTAAAAGACAGGCTCAAATTGAAAAGTTTCAACAGAAGCGAGATGAATTTCAAATGATGGTTCTCGGTAATCTTGTTAAGGACAATTGGCATTTTTTTCGCTCTAAGTTTATTTTGCATGTTCTTTTACACCACCTCTCTGATCTCTCTCAGCACCACATTGCCGACTAAAATCATTCTCATAACTCCAGGTGAACATTTCTTCATCTGTGTGGTCCCTTAACACTGCTCTCTTAATCAACTTCTAGCTATCAACGTCAGCGGAATTGCTAGCGCACCAGCCTCTTCTGTGACTCCTTCACTATCCACCTCATTGTCTCCCACTGGCTCTACCCCCACCACCCCAACTCCCCTTCTAGACACTCCGCTCTATCCCACCTCGGCAACACAAGATTGTTTTGCTGCAATATTCACTAGTTTTGTGGTAGCATCGTTGTACTAGATTTTGATGAGAATTATTAATGTGATTCATTTTTGTTTTAGATTTTGTATTCCTACAAACATAAATAAAAAGTTTCTTTTAGACATTTCTATCTCATGAATGTTGATTTAATTATTTAGTATATTATACGACATTGTGGTCGTCCTCCTTTTCTCTGCTTCTCTCTCAATAATTTGAAACTAATGCCCCTTGATGTGTCATCTTCATTGTACTCTTTGTTTATGTAGACGACTACACCAAATACCTCGCAATTGATGCCTCCATTATCATTCACTCAAGGGACTTAATGTTATGTTGAAATGAAATGACTAATAGACAAGAAGTTGTCCATTCAGTTCAAGTCTTCAGAATAGGCAATACTTGACATCAAATGACACAAATATTAAAGATTAATTAAGTAGAAAGTTGACTAAATTTCAAAGATAGTATGACCCTATCCCTAATCCATGCTCTACAACTCTAGTGAGTTATGCATTCGTGTTGTCAAGTCATAAAACTACTGAAGTCACTATTTGGTCATATCCTCTTTGTTCATTTCGCCATTCACCGTTTTTTGAGGAGCTCCAATTCTACTTCAATTCGTGGACATGTGTGTACTAGCATGACTTATAAGGTTTACGTCACCTAACCACCTCTAACTTTTCTTTCACTTGCATTTATTTCGTCCTATTATACGATTTTGTGAATGTGGATGCAAGTTATAATAAGAAAAGCAATAAAGTCAATAAACTCATTCAGGGCTTTTAGAACCCTATTAATTGAAGCACAAGCCCACCAGAGCACCACCGCCAAGAGGCCATTTTTTATAGTCTTCGTTCTTTGTTTTGTCTTATCTTCTTATGTTCCTAAAGATTATACACTCTCTAAACCTAAAAAAGTAAAGGAAATGATATCTTCATATTATAGCTTCTTCCAATATATTAATCTCAATCTATGCTAGTAATATTGTAAGCTTAATGAAAATATAGGTCTTAAGCTCTAGTAAGCAGCAAAGTGGGACCCGTTTAGCAAATAGACGCTAATGAGAGTGTGACTTCGACATGCAAGTTGCTGTGTCCTTCCTTCCGGGTAAAAAAACAACATCACTCTTTCAGTTCATTAAGTATTAATGACACGTAATGAATTTTGGTAGTCTCTACATTGACTGAGAAACCTATCACCTAATTAATAAATAAATCAATCTCTCTCTCGTCCTCTTCTCTAACTCTCCTAATCTCTGCTTCTCTCTCCAATCTCTCTTTGGTAATATTTCACGCACAAAAATTGAAGAATGTTGGGAAAAGAGACTTAGAGATCGTGTACTAAAGGAATAGTAAATCGTCCTCCTCTTCCTACTTCTCTCTCTAATCTTGCTTGCTATCACCAATTAATAACTCTTCCCATCAACCCCCTCCTGAAACTAATAGGAATAGGGTTTAGAGAACATTGCATTTCACTATTTCTTTATGCCAAGAATCAATCTTAGTTACTAAGTCAATAAACTCATTGAAAAAGAACTAGCAATTTAAACTTTACTGATAGATATTTATTAAATGTGACACCTTGATGAACATAAAAAGAAATAGTCTACATTGATTGTCCATCCTTTGTAAGCTGCATATTACACTAGTTGACTTGTTAAGAACCATTCACTCATTCATTATCAATAGATTGCCACAGCTATTGTTATTTAATATTAACCATTTTCAAACAATTTTAATTCCAATAAAATCTTCCCCCTTGTTATTTATTCATTCAGTATTTTGACAAAGAAGTTGATCTTGACTTTTATACTCCATTACTATCATCATAAAACACTTTTTTATGTCTCTTTCCTATATAATTCAGCTAATTCAATCATAAAGGCTTAGTTTTTTTTGAACTGCACTAATACTTCAATTATTTTGTTTCTTCCATGCACGTCAAATTAAAATCCTACTCCTCCCTAACCTAACCTCCGCTAATATATGATGATTTTTTTATATTTTCATAAGGCATTCTTGTTTCATCTTGAAGAGTTAGACTATGTCTTAATAAAAGATTGGAAGAAATTGAACCAAAATTGACGCTGACCTCAGATGTTCTAGTTGATGACCACAACAAAAAGCCAATATTATCATGAACTTTTCACATATCTAAGACAACCTAAGCATGTAACTTTTGTTAAGGATTAATTAGCCTTGCCACTTCATAAGGCAGATTACAAAATTATTCTCATCTTACAAAATTCCCTTTACAAAAATTCTATCTTGTATCATACATTTCCAATTTTTCCTCCAAATTCTAACTTTGACAATATTCACTTACATATCTTAACCATTTATAATAAGTCCTATCTAGTAATTTTCAAAAGCAATTGAGCGTTGTATATTTTCAAAGTCCAGTGACCACTGACCAGTATTATATACTAAGCACAAACGAAGATTGTCATTGTCATGCCTATATGTCCTAATCCAATAACTCCAGTTTATTCCCATCATCGAACGGTGTAGTCATCCTCATCTTCTCTAGTTCTCTCTTAATAAATTGAAATCGATATTTTCTTAGCATGCATAACTCACGAGGGATTGGATGTTGGTGAAACTTGTGGCTAAAATTAGAATAAAACTTACTGAGTTTCATTAAGTATTTAAGTATTCGTTCAGTTCAAGTCTTGGAAATTGGTAATACTTAACATCAAATGTTCTTCCCATCAAATGGTGTCAATCATATCACTTTGAAAAATGTAGGCTATAATTCACTCAAAAAAATCGAAGAATGTTACAAATGGGAAAAGACACACCAATATCCTTTGTCTTAATTTTCTCTTTGTTTCTCAATTGTTCAATCTCTGTAGTGAAGAAGAATCAATAACTGCAAAAATGGCAAGCACTGCAACAACAACTACAACTACAACTAACGAGCCAGAGTAATAGAGTAAAGAGCGGGAAGAAGAAGAGAACGATCCGACTGTTGATGATGAGGACATTGGTGTTTAAATCGCTCTGATCATTAAGGTAAAAGAGGTCGTTGTAACCACAGGAGAAGAAGAAAAAGTTATGATTCTTGATCTGTGAATAGTATCTACATATTTGTTCTCTAAACTCTATTTCCTGGTTTTTGATTCACGTTTTCTGTCGCATGCAGCAGGTTTTCATTTAGTTCTCGGTTAATATCTATTTGATTGTTCTTTTTTAATTTGTTTTCAAGTTCTTAACGTTTCTCGTCTTCAAAATTATAAAGGAAGGTGAAACTGTATCGATTTGATAAGGAAGGAAATCAGTAGAAAGAGAGATGCATTGGTAATATGAATATGTTAAAACACAAATAGTCTGGAAAAGTTCAACTTCTCATGGGTCAATCTAAGACTCAAGATTTGTGCTCACCATCTCGGTCTGTCTGTCTCTCTTTTCCTTCTCTATGTATGTGTTTTTGTTTTTACATGCACACGTGAGTGAGTAATTTGTTTTCCATTAATTTATCATGACAATCTTTGGTTTAACTTCTATTTGGGTGCTGCTACTAGAAATATTTAACAATGCTATATTTAATCTCATTTGTTTTTGTATTTTTTAATGGTTAATCTTGTGTGCTCAAGATAATCGAAAGTATTATAATGATTTAAGTTACAAATCAATGTGACCAATTCTTCTTCTTTCTTTCTTTTTTCAATTTTTTATTTCATACTTCATTGCATTATTGCCTTAATGTCTGTCTGTTCATATTTTAGTTCTACCATCAATTAATGTGCAAGAGCATTATGCAAATGATAAATCATGCTTGGGCCATGCTATTGATTTCGCTGATAGGGAATTAAAGGATGAGCTTTTCTACATCAGATTTGCTTCAATTGAGAGTATGTCCTTCACTTTCATAGTTTCTATGTCTAGTAGTATCTCTGTATGGTCATGTCGTATATAGTTCTTTTTCACTTTTAACTATGATTTTCAGCTTTTATTCAATGAAATTTTATAGATATTTATTCTGTCGTCAAGCTGTTGTGGAATATACTTCCATTAACGTATGTAAGGTGTAATAATTTTAACAAAAATGATGGCATCGCTTGTCATGCATTAAGAAAATGAGAGAAAGTAGCAGGAGTGCCTATTACTCTTATTCAAATTCGTTATCCTAGTGGATAGGTCGTACATTTCCCAACTAATGAAATTATGTGGAGAATTTCCTGAGGTGGAACATTTATTAAAACTTGTTTGCTTGATACTTATGTGGGCCTTATAGGAACTAGAGCAAGTGTCACAAATTGTTTTGTGTTTATTTGTCTTATCAACTTTATTTTGTCAAATCATGTTTTGAAATGAGATTAAAGTCTTATCATCTATAGTACTGAACCTTATGCTAAGGATTTTTCTCAGTCATATGCTTTCTACCTCTATATCTCATATAACTTTTTTCTAATATTTCTCCTCACAAGGTTCTTTTATTACTTTCTTTTAGATTGTAAAATCTTCAAGGAGATGATTCAAGGAGTAGCTGAAGATCAGGGAAAGAAAGAGGAAGGAAAAGATGCTACAAATGTTATTGGACAAACATGGTTACCAAGCTCTATACAAAAGAAAAACCAATGAGGTTATTTGATAAATTTATTAATTGGTAGCTATATGTATCAGATACGTATTATATTAACTCATATTGGTAATTGCAGGTTTGCAATGGGAAAACCCATACAATTGATGGTTATGCCACCTTTTTTTTCGCAAGGATGGACTCTCATATGCCAAAAAAATGAGGTTCTATTGGTTCCCTTCTTTTAATTGGACATTTGCATATATTTTCTCCAATGATTTTTAGAATTGATACTATTTGTATTCAGGTTGAATTTAATAAAGCTCCACAGTCTTTAACCGATGTTGTGGTTCCAAACGCCTAGAGGAAAACTACTTTGAGTAGATTGGTTAAGGTAGGATTCTTGCAGTTAAGTTTGTTACGGATGTGTTTCTGCATGTAGAAGTTATATGTTTTTTATCATCTAAGTAGTCTCGTTGATATTTTCTTCTGCTTGCAGGACAATATTGCACTCATTGTTGTTTTGGAAGCCAAATTTGGTAATCAAGAAGCTGATAACCTTGGGCAAAGATAGCTTCTCTATGTTGTGAGTTATTTTATTATGATCAACCTACATAACTGATGATTTAATCATTTAATGAAATGCCCAATCACCTTATATAATCTTGTCAGAGCATTTCCTTATATTTTGAAGTTGAACACTTATTTTGTTTTCATCCTACTCGAATTCAGAAGCAATTTGTTGATAATTAATGTTGCTTCTATCTAACCCTTTGCGGTTTGCATGTTAAGGTTATAGCATCTTATGTCTCTTTTTTTATTTTGTTTCTTTTTTCCTTTACAATTCTCAAGTTTCTTTTCCTTTTCCTTCTTTTTCCCTCTCCTATGGATACTAACTCCAATTAATGGTTATTTTTTCATGAATATAGGCTAATACACGTGTAAATGCCTAAATAGATTTAAAGGATGTCAAACTTTGAGAGGTATTCATCTTACTTTTTAAGCTTTCTTTACTTAATGGATGAAAATGTGGGTTTGATCTATCTTTGCTTGATTTTAAAAATAGTCGTGTAAATGCCCAAGTAGATTTGAAGGATGTCAAACTTTGACAGGCGTACATCTTACTTTTTAAGCTTTCTTTACTTAATGGATGAAAATGTGGGCTTGATCTATCTTTGTTTGATTTTAAAACTACATTCTTACACTCTTGAAAGGATTGGAGAAAATAACTGCCAGTGCAGATATTCTCATGTTAGTTTATGGGGATTTTAATTGAGTTCTTAGAAGGTCCATTATTCGAATAAAAATTAGCATATGTTAATTGTATATTTCTTTGCTAGCATAAAGCATGTTCCTTGGTAAATATGAAGTTGAACCTTTTGACAGTGCTCCTCATACACTTGTTGCTATGAGAAAGGTGGATCCCCTGCAACCAAATCTGGTGGTAGATCCTCTTAGCATCTTAAGCCATCACAGAAAATTGACACATCAACTGCCGCTGGTAAGTTCATAATTTTTTTTAGGGCTTTGAGTGTTTCCCTGTATTTGTCTCTGTTATCTTTTTAGACACTTGAAAGTTGTATTTTTCATTTTTAATGTTCTTGCCATCATTGATATTATATATTTTTTAGACTACCACCTTAAACAAGTTTTATTTTATGTATTTTCATTTAATTAGTTGTTAAAATTCATTATAAATCTTCATAATTTTTAACTATATCAATTTGCATTTAGTGAATGTTTAAAGTAGTTTTTAAACGTTGGGTTTAGATAGAAAAGTAGCGATGTGATTCAAAATGTTAATAGCTAACATCTTAACTGAGATATGTTGAAAATGTTTCAATATTGTCATATATGGGCCTTTTTGGTGAAAGCAAAATGAAAAACTTACAAAACACGACAATGATGGAAGCATGGATGAGATTAAAGGTTTATTTTGACTTGCTATATTTTGTGCTGATTATGACATGAGTTTGTTGCAAGTTAATGCATATTCATCATTTGCAAGGCCAGGACTTGGTTTTGATTTAGAGGAGCAAAGGAGAAGAATGGATCCCACGACCAATGAACTTTTGTTTAGAAACTACATAGGAGATTTTATTGGCACCTCAGATTACATATTTTACATAGGTGAATGTTTTGCAAATTTTCCTTTTGCAGTAAAGCAAGATTTGTCTATGTGATTTAATATATGACTTATTAATTGCACATTGATGGTAACTAAATCTAGTATAGGAGGTTTTTAGTAGGCTTATTTGAAGTTTGATCCAATGTTAGATGTGCATTTTGCTTATTTGAAGTTCCCCCTACTTTGTTCTCCCTTTCCTCTTCATTTTCTACAATATGAAAATGTAATGTCAGCTTCTACTAACTTTTATTTTATTGTCTTAATTGTTCACTAATTTGTGAAATTTCTCAATTGATGCTATCCAAATGAGTGAAAAGGTTACTTCCATTTTTGGGCATGCCATTAATGTTTTAGCTCATAAGGATGATGTGTCTGGTAAAGGGTGAAATATATCCAACTCTAAGCTATTACCTTTTCTTGGCTGTATTCTTGCATTGAATTATCTTCAATGAGTTTTTGATGTTCCTCTAGATATTCTTTTGATAAGCCCTTAGTCCTGAGTAGGAGTTCTATTATGCCTTTATTTATTTATTTTATTCGTTTCTCGTACTATCTTTTAGTATATTGATTCATTTTATATAGGGATGATTCAAATGCCATTTAGCAAGTCGATCTTGATATGATGGACGTTTGGATGTTCTTTTCTTTAGCCTTGTTGAATATCTTGAGCATTGAAATGAATGCAGCTTCATTTTGGACCATAAATACGACCAACAGAGAGCTAAATATGGATATCGATGCGTATGATATTTTTGTGCATATAATTATGTAGGTATGCATTCTACTATGAGTTTTCTCATCA
Organism: Erythroxylum plowmanianum; assembly: GCA_025531925.1. Lineage (NCBI taxonomy): Eukaryota > Viridiplantae > Streptophyta > Magnoliopsida > Malpighiales > Erythroxylaceae > Erythroxylum > Erythroxylum plowmanianum. The sequence goes on from JANVCQ010000231.1 coordinate 12,222,979, forward strand.
AATGGGGTCGTTGAATGCTGGAAACTATTGTTTTAGCAATTTACTTCTTTAATCTTGTATTGAGTTTCATTTTTATTTTTAGTTTGGAATTGAAAAATAGGATCATCAGAGTTAGAAATAACTTTTCTTAAAGAGGTACCACGCCATATATTTCCTAGCTTTTTATGTACCTATTATTGCTCTTTACTAGTTGTACTTAAATTGCTAATATTAAGCTAACAAAACATAACTTTAGATTGTTGGTGTTATTATGGTATTTTAATTATGACATCTGAAATCACTTGTGCATTTGATTGTTTAGACAGGTTTGAATTCATACATTTATTTGTTTTCTTTAGAATAAAGATTTGCAGAAAAAATTCTTCAGTTAGGAAACATTCTTGAGAGTATTTTTAGTAAGATATTGCCTCTAATTGGTGCTTTTACTTGTAATTTTGGAATTGTCAACAATCCTAATTATTTTCTATTGTTAAATTAAATGCAGCACTTGACAAGATCAAACGAACCTTGTATGAGAACCATCCCATGGCAAAGTTTGCCTGGACAGTTATTAAAGACACTCATATAGTTAGTACTCAAGGATTTATCATATTGTTGTTTTATATGTACTTGTATTAATTTGAAAATTTTGAATCCAGTATAGATTAAGATTAATTGAGACTTGCAGAACATTATGTTTTGTCTTTCAAAGGAAAGCTGTATGCTGTCATTCATGATTTATTGTTAAATAGGTATTTAAAGGAGATGAAGAAAAGGGAAAGAGATATACTTTTATAAGTGAGATCATATCAATGTTATTGATTGTCCTTTGCTCTATCTAAAGAGTTCAGCAAGATAGATATAGTGACCTATGGCTTAGGGTTTATTTGGTCATGCATTTTAGGTTTGATCAATGATTGTGCACTTTGATAATTTTATGCACGCATAAATACTTTTTATAAGGTTGTAAATCAAACCGACTTTTGCTTCTTGTCATATGAAATGGTATGCCAATAACTAGAGTACTTATTTCAAATATCTAATTACCATTAATGGTTGTGCTTGAGTCATTATAGGTTCAATTATAGCAAAAAGCCTACAAAGTGAGGGCAAAATGGTCAATTAATTTAATTTGATTTGATTTTTTAATTGTTTTTAATTTTTTGGTGAGTCCATTAGAAATAATCTCTTTCTGTGACTAAGGCTATGTATTTTAAAAAAAAATTAAACTCTGAGTCTTAATGGAATTTTAATTGAGTTTTTTTTGTGTAACAGCTAATTGTGTCCCTCCCAAATAGACCCGACTATGGGTTGGAAAACTTCACCTTATTCCATTACATTATGTTTATAAAGCACCACCTAAAACTAAATTCCAATTTATTCCTTGCTATAAACGTCGCCATTTTGCATTATTTATTTAAACATCTAAACGATTTGAATTTGTTGTCTGTCTAATAAGCTAATCGCCTAGAAGTATTATATTGCACGTAATTTTATATTATAAATAAGATATAATATTGCATCCATAATATTTTGATATTTCTTTTCAAATGTATTTATTATTTATAAACTCATACTTAACAGAATTTGATGGAAATGTATACTCTAGAATATTAAAGAAGCTAGAACAAAGATCTCAACTTATGTATAATAAAAATTGAGAATGGTTTAGTGCATTTTCAAACTTTTACTTTGAAATTTAATCCTTTTCCTTTTTTCACATTTGAGTGATAACAATTGTTTTTTATAATGAAAATCATAAATTACTTTAACGGTTTATGGTGCTACCAAATTTAAATGTATAATTAAATATTGATTTAAATTAAAAATTTAAGATTGTTTAGGATTGAATTGTGATTCAGTTGAAGGTTTGGAGACAAAAATATGCATCTAAGGCTTGAAGTCAAATAAAAATAAAACATAAAGAAGAAAAACCTGTATCTGTACATGCTGTAGGCACATGAAATGAAAAATTAAAACTCTGTATACAAAAAACCTAAGATAATCAATAGGAGAAAGCACAAATATGTACTAAATATATTTGTGCTTCTAATTTCAATAGTCTTCAACTTGGTGATCCAACTTCTTGACTATGTCCTCTTGGTTAAATCTAAAGTAGTTGACATTCACCGAGCTTACTACTGTGTTTATATGATAATTAAGGAATACTTCATATCCTGGCTAGGAGAGCAAGTTTAGTTTTAGATCCACAAGTCACCTCTAATGTACTTATTTATGATCTTAAGTCTTTAATTTGCTTAGACCATCTCCTCTATTACATATATAAGAGATAGATAGGCATGAAGAAATAGGAAAAAAGGAGATGAACGAAGCAAAGACATTATGTTAATTCTAATCCAAAACGAGTATATCTTTTATATATGCCTTATTGTTTTTGCTTATTTAAAGTAGCTTAAGCAATGAGTTCAAGTAAATACTCTACACAGAGGTAAAATAAGTAAAGAAAATTAGCCAATTATAGTTATATGGAAAACCAAATTTAATATTGCATCTACTTTTCATATTAGAAGATAGAGTGAGCTGATTTTTTTGTTTGCAATTAAAGCAGATCTAATCCAGTTAATGATCCTATCAGCCAACTGATATTTCCCTTCTTTGTGGTTGGAAAATTTACATGAGTTTCTCTCCTTCCAAAGACGGTAAATAGAAGAAGTAAATGTCGCTTTGTAGAGAATTGCATTTGGCTTATTGATCTTGACACCAACAGCTCACTTGGTGACGTTCCAGACGCTATTAGTGTGACCATGGTAGAACTTGTGAGGCATGCCCTTGTGAATGGCTCCATTAACCTTGATGTCGACGTAGTTGCTGATCTTGTAGGTCCTGAGATACGTACCCAAAGGGATATAACCCTTCTTCGTAAAGCGTCTAGTGAATAGATCTCTAGTTCTCTCGTGAAATCTACATGGCAGACTTTTTATATGCTACATCAAGCCTACTCCTCTAGAAATTGCAGCTATGAAACATGCATCTTTCACAATCATCACAAAATACTTTGTTGATCAAATTCCAAGCATTAAAGATATTCCATTCCACAACCTAAGGATTTCCGATTGACAAGATTAACTCAGATGCTTATAATCCCAATGCACTTTCAAACTCCTTTTGCTACTATTTCCCTGTCCTTTTTTACTGTTTATTGATCTTGAGTGCTCAGATGACTATAATCTCAACGCACATACAAACCATTTGTGTTGTTATTTCACTGTCTTTATTACTATTTATTGATAACTATTGTTGAACTATGTTTCTCATAAATTTTGTCTTGTATTGCCAATCTTTTAATTCACATACTTATTGGTTATTTTCTACCTTAGTCATAAATATATATTTAAATTTTTATTGATTTACTTTAATTCATATCAAATTTTACAGTTGCTATATTCTTTACTAAAATATCATAACATAATTTACTTTATCTGTTTGGGTTGTCAGTTTTTCCTTTATACTTTTATTAATCCAATTTAAATATTCACTTGTTATATCTTTTCCTCTTTCCTCTTACAAAATGTTGCCCTGCAATATACATTTCCAATTTTCCCTCCAAATTCTAACTTTAACAATATCTACTTACATATCTTAACCATTCGTAACAAAACCTATATATAGATACCCTTCAGTTCACCAAAGCAACTGGGTATTATAAGTTTCCAAATTCCCATTGCGACGCCACAAAAACAACCGACTAAATCCAGATTCGAACCTATGTGTGGGACCCTTTTGGGTGGCTCAACTCTCCCTCACAAGAATTTAAGACGACTCCATACCCAAAACTCGAACTTGAGACTTTGGTTAAGGACGGAAGAGCTCCTTACCATTCCACCACAGCCCCGTGGGTTAAAATTGATATGTATTTAAGGTATAATATAGAAGATCTTTGGTACGTGTAACAAATACGCTTAAATTACTGGTGGGGAAAGTCCCCACAATAATTACTGCGTTTCATGGCCTGGAGCTTATATGTAGCCACTGATGAAGTCGAAAATTTAGGCAGAGAAGCCTATCTTCTCCTCTCCTCCAACTCTCCAATGGCTGCCTCTAAAGCTCTATTCTCACTCTTCTTCCTCCTTTGCTCCCTCCCTGCCATTATTTCTCAATCTTTCATCCGAATCCCCAGCGACCGTAGCGTTGGCGACAACGACCTCTACTGCGAAAGTTGGAGGTTATCCGTGGAGACCAACAACTCCGGTAAGTGGTCCTTAGTCCCTTCCTCATGTGCCAGCTACGTGGAGAAGTACATGAACGGCGACAAGTTCCTTTCGGACTCCGAGGTTGCTTTTGACAACATGTTGGCCTACGCTGCGACCGTTGAGGTTGGTTCTGATGGAAAGGATGCATGGATCTTTGACGTCGACGAGACCCTCATATCTAACCTGCCATACTACAAGCTCTATGGTTACGGGTAACGCGGACTGTAATACCAAACTTGCTTTTACTTGCTTATGACTCTTCTAATACATTTTATGAGTTTATTGAGGCATTCAGGTGGGGAATACTACGGCAGGACTCACAAGCCCACCTGAAATAAGATAAAAATACGTAATGCCCAATTGGGTGAACTGGGACTGAGAAATGGGTACATAGCACAAACATATTACATCCGAAAACATTTTTTAAATTGATTCTTTCTTGTTTAGAGTTTTGTATAGCGTAATTTATGTAATTACGCAGATGAAGATATTTATTTTAACGAGTTTTTGTTCAACAGTTCATTACCTCCTAGTGGATGGAATGAGTGGGTGGCATTAGGCGAGGCAACACTTTTGCCAGTAAGCCTGAGGTTTTACAAGAAATTGCAGCAACTGGGTTTTACTATAATTTTGTTAACTGGGAGGACTGAAAGTCAAAGGACTGTCACAGTGCAGAATCTTTTAAAGACTGGATACAGCCACTGGAGCAGGCTAATATTGAGGTAATTAAGTGATTTCTTCTTTTTAAGACTAAAATCTCAAGACTTAAATGACTATATACATCTTGGGTTTATGTGATGTATACCATCGCTTGTCTAGGAATACTACCGAGACGAACGATACGGCGTTAGTCTTCAAATCTAGGAGAAGAGAAGAGTTGGTGAAGGAAGGGTATAAGCTTCATGGGTGCTCTGGAGATCAGTGGAGTGACTTGGTTGGTTATCCAATGGCTAAGAGGATCTTCAAGGTCCCAAATCCTCTGTACTATCTTTCATAAACCAAAAAAGGGCGAGTGCAGGCACTGGACTACGTTTTAATAAATAATTTATGGTTGAGTTGGTGCTTAGTATAACGCAGTTTCTTTGCCTCGTTATGTAGTTCAGCAAGTCGCCTAATGTAATAACATTTATTTCTGGTTCTTATAATTTATGCTTGGATCATAAACAACTAAACAAATCCACTTGCCCGGGGTAGAAAGAAAGAGGGTACAGGAGTAGAAAAAGTACCGTTTATTAAGTGGAAGGATGTTTGTGGTGCTAGTAGTGGCCGAAGTAATGGAGCCAATCTAAGTAAATAAAGAAAAAACAGTAGAAAGATACAAAGAATTTTTAAGTGGAAAACTCGAGTGTCGGAAGAAAAACTCATGAGATGAAGAGAGTCGGAAAATATGCAATATGTCAAAGAAAGAAAAATTATGTGTTTTTTCTCTCTCACAAACCCTAGCACTGATGAAGAATACACCAACACGATGTTACAAAGGATCCTCAAGGAGGTGTTTATATAGTAGTATAATTCTAGGGTAGGAAACCTACACAAAGTAAGAATTTAGAAATAGTGTCAAAAGAGGAAGAAAAACCTACACATAGTAGGAATTTACACAGAAATAGGAATCTTGAAGACTTTGGTCCTTATCCCAACAAATCTCCTTCTTGACACTAGACCGAAAGTAGGAGCTCTTTTTGCCGTAAGCCCCAAAGGGTGCTCAAGTATCAAGAATACGACTAAGTCTAGGCAATACTTGAACTTAGCAATAGATAGTGACTTGGTCAACATGTCGGCAGGGTTCTCAATGGTGTGAACCTTCTCAACAATAACTTCACCTGCTTTAACAATATCTCGAATGAAGTGGCGTCGAACATCAATATGCTTAGTCTTAAAGTGATACTATTTCTCGTGAGGTGCATGACAACTTGACTATCACAGAAGACAACAAGGACATTTTGTTATAGACCAAGTTCATTCACCAAACCTCTAAGCCAAATAGCTTCTTTCACTCCTTCAGTAGTAACAATATACTCTGCTTTAGTGGTCGATAATGTTGCAATGAACTATAGAGAAGAATACCAACTGATAGTGGAACAAAATAGAGTAAAAACATAGGATGAAAGTGAGCTTCTATGATCATATTCACCACCATAGTCAGCATGAACATGGCCAACTACACCATCGGGATTAGAACAACTTTTGTTGAAGACCAAACTGAGCTCACTAGAACCCTTCAAGAAACTAAGGATCCACTTCACACCTTCCCAGTGCTCCTTACTAGGATTTTGCGTGTACCTAGATACAACACTGACAGCATAGGACCAATCTGGCTGGGTACATACCATAGTATAGATCAAGCTACTAACGACATTAGAGTACAGAACGTGAGACATACATTCTTTAGCTTCACTACTAGATGGGCATCGTTCAGCAAATAATTTAAAATGTACAATCAATGGACCAATAATAGGCTTACAATGAGCTAAGTTGAAGTTTTCAAACATCTTTTGAATAAATTTCTTTTGAGAGAGCATAAGTTTTCCTACTTGACAATCCCGAATATTCTCCATCCTAAGAATCTTCTTAGTAGCACCCAAGTCTTTCATATCAAATTCACTACTAAGTTGGGTCTTTAACCTATCAACAAGAGCCTTACTAGGTACTGCAATCAACATGTCATCAATATAAAGCAAAAGATAGATGAAGGAACCATTAAGGAACTTTTGAAAATACACGCAAATATCATTGCTACTTCTAGAGTAGCCTTGCCCAATCATAAAATAGTCAAACCTTTATACCACTTTCTCGAAGATTGTTTGAGATTATATAAAGATCTCTTTAAATGGAAAACATGGTCCTCCTTTCCTTAAACCACAACACTCTCGGGTTGATGGATGTAAATTTCTTCTTCAAGAATACCATGCAAGAATGTAGTTTTCACATTTATTTTGCTCAAACTCCAAGTCATAAAGAGCAATAAGAGATAATAGTATGTGAATAGAGATATGATGAACAACGGGAGAGAATACCTCATTAAAATCAACTCCTATCAAAACAACGTACAACAAATCGAGCCTTATATCTCTTACTTTCAATACTGGAGATGCCTTTTTTGAGCTTGTAGATCAACTTGCAACTAATACCACACTTACCCTTAAGAGGCTTCACTAAATCCTAAGTCTTGTTCTTATGAAGACTTTCAATTTCTTCCTGCATAACACCATTCCAATTCCCTACATCTGCATTAGCAGTAGCCTCAAAATAATTCTTTAGCTCAGAATAAGTTTTAACTTCTTGTGCAGTAGCTTAAGCATAAACAAAGAGATCACAATCTCACTAGCAATTGGGTCTATCTCCTAGGAAGATCTTGGGCCAACACATAATCAGGTTGCACTAGCAGTGGATCAACTTATATAGTGGCATTAGTCTTAGTTTCATGAGACTTAGAAGTAAGTAGGGCTATCTCTTTAAGGAGAGTCGCAAAGATGACAAACTCCACCTTCTCCTCTGTACTAGCTTGATCATCTGCACAAGTAACCAGAGTCTAGGATCCATTCATCTTTGGATCCTTGTTCACCTTAAATAACCAAAAAAACTTCACTTCCTAAACTAGAATCAACGACAACAGCCTTAGAGGTAGAATCAGATTGATTACCCTTGTTCTTATCTTCTTTTTCTGGTTTATTTTTCAATTTATAACAATCTGAGACCTTGTGTCTGATTTTCTCACAATATTTAGACTTAGATCTAGACTTGTTATGACTCTTACTACTCTCTCCCTTCTCAAAGTTCTACCTTAAACCATTAAACCATCAGCCTTCTTCTCAATGGAAGCATTAAACTTTTCTTTAGATAGCAAAGCAAATTTAACTTCTTCTAAAGAGAGAGTTTCACGGTTACCATAAAGCATAATTTCTTTAGAGTGCTTATACAAATAAAGTAGTGAAATAACAAAAAAAAAACACTACTTGATCCTTATCATCGATTTTAACATAAATATTTTCCAAATCAATAATAATGGAATTAAATTCATCAAGATGAGATGAGACTAGTGTTCCTTTAGACATCTTAAGTGTAAAGAGACATTCTTTGAGACTAAGTTTGTTGGCCAGACTCTTTTTCATATAAAGGGACTCTAATTTTAACCAAAGTCCTGCAATGGTAGTCTCATGGACTAGTTCTCGGAGCACTTCAAGCGTCAAGCATAATTGAATAGCGGACAAGCTTTTTACATCCAACTCTTCTCAATCCTTGTCTGACATATTAGCAAGTTTCTTCGTCTTGCCAGACAAAGCTTTATTTAATCCATGTTGTCAGAGAACAACTTGCATCTGGACCTTCCACTTAGTAACATTAATTTTTCTGTTGAACTTGTCGATGTCGAATTTGGTTAAAGGAGATATGGCGACAAGACTTGATTGACCAAAATGAACCTAGCTCTGATATCAGTTTATGGTGCTAATAGTCGCAAAGGTAATGGGATCAATCAAATAAATAAAGAAAAAGTCATCGAAGGACATAAAGAATTTTTATATGAAAAACTTGAGTGTCAAGAGAAAAACCCACGGGGCGAAGAGAGCTAAAAAATATGCACTTTGTCAAAGAAAGAAAAATTACAAGTGTTTTCTCTCTCTCCCTCTCACAAACCCCAAAACTAATAAAGAGTACACCAACATGATGTTACAAAGGCCCCCAAGAGGGTGTTCATATAGTAGCATAACCCTAGGGTAGGAAACCTACACAAAGTACGAATTTAGAAATAGTGTCAAAAAAGGAAAAAAAAAACCTACACATAGTAGGAATCTACATAGACACTACAACATAACATGTTTTTGGCGACGAAAAATGTTGTCGCTGAAAAACAATAATTAGTCGCAAAAATTTTTTAGCAACAGTAAATAATCGTCGTATAAATGGTTGCCAAATCTTGGTAGCAAATAATTATCAATGACATTTTCACAAAATTGTCACCCAATATATTTTGCTCTGACCATAGATTCGTCGCAAAAAGGGATAGGCGAGGAGAAAGCAAGTTGTCGCAAATGACTTATTGTAACGTTTTTTCGTTGCTAAACGTAATTAGCTTCATTAATGTAGGCATAGGAAATAATGTTTAGCGATGATTTATTTTTGATAGCAAAATATATTTAGCAATGTTTTCCAGAACGTAGCTAAAGATTACTGGCAATGTTTTATGGAATGTAGCTAAAAAAATTTGGTGATGATTTTGTAATTGTAGCCAAAAATGTTTGGTGATGAATTTTTGTTTTTAGTACACTTTCTTATTAAAAATTTATCAGTTAATTATAATTATTGATAACATTTTAAATCCATCTTATTGTTTTTAACATTGTTTGAATTATAATTAACATTGTTTAAACTATTGTTGGTAACATTGTCTGAATTATAATTGAGTACACAAAAATAAAAATTTAAAAATTAGATGCATTTTATATAAAAATAAAATGTAATTAAATGTTAATTACAAAAGTTAACCAAAAAATTTATGTACAACTAAGACTCACCATCATCGTCACTACTATATACATACTTTGACCAAATTATTTGTTTGACCATCTTTTAAGCTTGGTCAACTCTAGTACAATCTAATTTTTGTTCATTACGTTGTAATTTTTCTTCAGTACTCTCTAACTTTTCTTCTATTCGATCTAACTTTTCTTTATTACATTGTAACTGAGCCTTAGGAGAATGATTATCCTTTGGAAATGTCGTTAAATATGCTAGTCATGACAATGATGAACCAATTAGCTGAGGGTCATATCTAAGAACTTTGATTTACCCTAATCTTATACCAAAGATGTTGTTGCAAATGTCATTTACGTTTGGCTCATTTCTGTTAGACAATGTTCTTTGCAACAACTCCTATATCTTATCCTAAAATTTAAAACACAAAATCAATATTTAATTCAAATATTATTAGTTAGTACTACATAAATAAATAAACTTAAAAATTAAAATTTTTATACTTACACAATTATTATGTGCTTCTTCAAATGTCCAGCCTTGACCTTCCTTGTAGTGTGTCAGTTTGTAGAGTGTGATCCTATCACAATCTTCTCCATATAGTTGATTATGACTCTGTTTTTATTAAAAAATTAAAACATAATATATAATATTGTATTTACTAATATAATAGTAACTTATAAACAAAGAACTTACAAATTCTTTTTGTCGAATAACAAATGATTCAGGGTCAGTGTTGTGAGGAGTTTTCATTTTTTCTCTGTTAACCTTGGCGTTCTTACACTTTTCCTAAATAAAAGAAAGGAATGTAACAAAATTAATGGAAGCATCTGTGAAGAGAAAGAAGACAAACCTTAACCTTGACAAAGGTCCAGTAATTACACATTTGTCTCCAATTTTATGGAGTCACCTATTGTTGGACCCTGAATTTTTTAATCTATTATTGATTTATTTGTTTTATTATTTTAAAGTTGAGTCATTAAATTAGCAAGTATGAATAGAAATTAAAAAATTAGAATTAAGTTAGCTTAAGCAGTTAGTGGGCTTATGTTAAAAGAAAGAAGGGTAAATATGGAAAGTCTACTTTAATGAGGGGCAAAATGGGAAGAAAGACAAAACAAAAGGGGCTGGAATTGGAAGAAGTCGTGAGAAGAAAAGAAGAGAGGAGAAAAACGTAGGGAAGAAAGAAAGAAGAGAAGAGAGTCATGAGAAAAGCTAGGGAAGAAGAAGAAAATGTGGAAAGAGAAAGAATCAAGCTTGTAAAGAATCAAGCTTGTCTAAGATAAGTTTATCTTTCTTTCTTGATTAGGTAGAGAAATAAGTAGAGAATGGGTTGTGTTGAAAGAAGATGAAACCAATTTGATTTTGGATTTCTAAGCTAGGGTCTTGGTTTTCTAGCCTAAATGGACTATGAGTAGGTTAGGTTTAAATTCAATTTTAGCATTTCTTTGATTCTTGAAGTTTTATGAATTTTCATTTGAATATGGATTAAATAGAAATTGGTTTATTTAAAGGGAATCAAGAAAACCTTACTCAAGAGCAAGAGGAAAGGCAATCTTAAACTTGGTTTTTTTGGCAAAATTAGGTGGGAAATCTATTTATAATTGTTATGTGATTAGGCAAATTCTTGCCTATGTAAGTATATGTGGATTTGCTTGAAATTGAATTGTTGTGACTTGATTGAAAATGCATGTTGCTTTGTGATTATGTTATACCTTGAAAGAGGTTATAACATTTTGAATTAAATGGAAAGAGGAAAAAGCATAAGAGTTATGAAAGTATGATGAGCATGAAAAGTATGAATGTGTGTGAAATGAGTTAAGCATTGGAATTTGATTGTGTTTGAGCAAGAGAGGAATGCTTCGTTAGTCACGTGCATGTTGACCTATAGCCTTCTCCCTGCTGCCTTCTCGAGGCCACAAGATCTTGAAAAATCGTACTCGTTTTGTTCATGGTGTAAACTTCAATTTCTTCGTTTTGTTCCACGGAACTCTCAAGCCATTTGTTGTGCATTGCATCTTTGGACTGTCAAGTATGATGCATTTGAGTGTTATGTGTTTTGAGTTTTGATCTCAATTGATTAATGCTTGAATTGCTAGAATAGATTAAGAATACTTGAATTGCTAGAATAGATTAAGAATGCTTGAATTAAAAGATATATATGCGTACATATGCTTGAATTTGTGACTAATTACCAATGGCTATAAATATATTAGCCACAGAGCTTTGTAGCTCATCTCATATTTTTTCACTCCTCATGTGCAAAACAAGATGAGTGCTGAACCTTGCAAGGCATTGGAAACTCCAAGATATTAGAGACTTTTGTAACTAAGTTAGTGACTAGACTTTGGAATAGCTTTATAAGCATATCAAGCATTGAGCATCCAATGTATTTTGTATCTTGTGATAAATCTTTGATGAAACGTTGGTATGTAATTAAAGCTATGTATGAACTTCATTTTGATTTAGAAATGAATTGAAAAGTGAAGAAGGTTCCAATGTGTATGTGCTTATTTATCTTGTAGTTGTACGTTTCATATTTCAAGTCTTCCATAGGTGTAGAAATTATGTGTTGACTTCAGGGAAAAACTAGATTAATCTAGGCTGAATTAGACAAAGATGTATTCTTGAAAGTTGTATATTATCTTTCTAGCTTTCTAATGATATATACTATGAAAATTTTGGACATCGGAGTTGGGAGATATGATTATTAGAAATTTGCGATGCTGCATAGGGTGGTCTTTCAGGACAACTACATTCATTGGAAATTTTAACCCTTTTAGACGCAAAATATCTTTTTGGAGTCTTCAAGGAAGTTGTAGATCTAGAAGTCTTCTTCAAAACAGTCTTTGAATGACCTTAATCCGATATTCCTTATATATATATTGTAAATGTTTTTATTATAGGTTTCACCTTTACTTGGTTGGTTCCTTATCACAAACTCTTATGGTAAATTGTAATAGTTTGAAAGTTAAGGATATTTATTTATTTGATGTTTTAAACTTTTTATGTAATTATTATTTATTATATAATGAAATTGTAATAATACTTTGTATTATTCTTAATTTTATATATGTATAATGATAATTGTCTCTTTTACATTAATTGTGATTATTACATTACAAGGAATTAGTGGTTTATTGACGGACGACAGAATTCTGTAGGTAAAATAAATTATTGATAGAAATCAACAACGGACGAAATTGTCATTAAAACGACCGTAGTTAAAGTTACCGACGGACTTATTTGCGGGTCCGTCGGTAACTTACCAACGGACGATAATATTTACCAATGGACGATGTTCCGTCAGTATATATACCGACAAACAAGGTAAACGACCCCACCATTGGTAAATTTCACCAACGGGCAACTTTTTGTCAGTAAACTGAAGTTAATGCAATGGAAAATTTTCATATTTATCGACAAAATATAAAATATAGTTGCCGAATCGTGTAAATAAAATTGCAAAGGTTTGTATATTTACCGACAGTGTAGGGATTTTTGTCAGTAAAATACATTGATATTTCAATGGTATTTTATATTCCATCGATAATAAATAGTAAGAATTTTTTTAAAAGATCCGATTTCATGATCTTGTGATAAATGCATAATTTTAAGAGTTATCAATTATCTGTGCATAATAAATTAATTTGTATATATATATATAATTTGTTGAATTAGAAAATTAATTGATAATATAAAGTTAAAATTATTTAATTGATAATAAAAACATTACAATGTATATAATTTATGTTTGTAATTGAAAGCAAAAGACTAGGACAAGCTAATGTCGTGGTGATCGCAGGTGCTCTGAGTTGCTAAGCCTCCCCCTTCAACTATTCCATCTCCTGTCTCACCTGAGCCATTTGCTCTATCTCCTCTCTCATCTTAGCCATCTGCTCCATCTACTCTCTCATCTTAGCCATCTGCTCCATCCGTTGATTCATGTTAGCCATCTGCTCCTCTTTCATGTGAGCTATCTAGTCCATCAACGTTTGCATTATAGCCCGAAGCTCGTTGACTTCATTGCTGTGTGTTGGCTTAGAAGACGCTGCTGTACTGAACATGGAAGATTGCGAATAACATGTGTTCACATATGAATTTAGCTCGAATATCCTTTCATGATGGTCCCTACCACCCACAGCATCAGGATACATCTGAATGTCATCTACAGGTTGTTCCTCCTGAAATTATCGCTGAATGATTTGTTATATTTGGTCATATTAGGAAGGAATGTTTACATTAATATGGGATTATTATTAAGAAATTATAATAATGCATTAATTTCACATAAATTCAGTTCTCTACTTCGGTTGTTGATGAATGTCACACTGTCATGCTTCTTCGTGTGAGTGTGCAAAAATAACTGAATAGGTATAGGCCTGTTGCCTAATGACTTTTCCTACATGTATAACCTAAATTGTTAGATGTGAACTACAATTTATAAAAATTTCGACAGAATTTTCTCTATTTTTATGATATTTGCCCCCTGTTGAACAAAGAAAATAACTCAACATAGCCATATATGGCATCAGACATTTATACCATTATCATTATCTATAGTACAGCAAAGTAAAATATTTACAAAATAAGTGTCAAGTTTATATACTTAGAAGTCTCTGTGCATACTCGTGGTAGGTTATTGATCCTCCCGTATGGATAGGAAAACTCTCTCCTCCCGGGCCTCCAAGTCTGTTGGCGGAGTTACGCCTTAAGATGGACATTGCCCCAGGTGATGTCCAATACTCCTACCAACGACTCCAAATTTTCTCCGAAATATAACGTGGTCGTGCACCAGCCTTGTGTATCAAACCAATGAAGTCACGATAACGTGTACGAGCTCGCTTCTCTCATACTTTATACATGCTGGCATCGAAACAAGAATCTAAAAAAAATTCTTTCTGAAATAAAAAGAAAAAATTAGACTACTATTTATAATGTAATAATATTTATCTAATTAGTGTATATAAATCAATATAAAAAGAAAATAAATATATATTATACCTCAAACTCCTGAAAGTAAAATTGCTTTGTAGCCTCATGTACATTCTTCTGCATATAACCATCAGGATTAATCCTTTGCTTAAATGTGGAAGTCATATTTCTGGAACTCGGTCCAGACGGAACCAACCTAATATAAAAAGTAATTTGATACTGGCAAAAAATTGATAAACCTAAGACTTAATCAAAAGCAAATAGTGATTAATGTGATTTCACTTACTGTTGATTATCAATTGTTATATACTTTCTTCCATCAGGTCCCTCAGCTTCAAGTTGGCGGACTTCTCCTCCATTCGATAAAGAGGTATTGGATGATATTTGAGTTGGGGAAGGGGATTGTGTAGCATGAGGAGTAGTAGGTGATGTGTCATCTGCAATTGTAGGCCCTGGAGGGGGAGGACGTGAGTCAGTACGAGCTACAGACTGTGACGATCCACCTTCACAGTAAGTTTCTCCAAACATGCCTTTAAACCTCAGTCGCATAACCTCACGTTGTCTCTTCGGTCCCATATTTTTACCTAAAATAAAAAGTTTATCGAATTCTCTACAAATATAATAATTTGAATACAATATTTTACACAATATATGGAGAAGGAAATAAGGCAATGGAGTTGAGCATTAACAAATTCTTAACAACAACAAATCAACTTTAACACTCATATAATTATGCATTGTTTAACAAATTCTTACAAATACAACAATAAATCAACTTTAAAGGTTAGTATAATAATGTATTGCATCAATAAATCACAATGATATAATTATTTTGTTTGATTCCATATGACATAGGAGTCGGTAAAGGTAAATGAGTCCCCGATGTCTGGATTTTTGAGAAGCCTGGCGTATTCAAACGCACTAATGGAAACAGTGATACTTCTTCCCCTAGGTGTAGGCTTTTGAACAGCTTCTTGCAATAGCGTTTCCGCTATAGCTATACTTGTAGAGGAAACAATGAATGAGTCGTCGCTCTTAGTATAGAACACTAATTCTCCAGATGAACTACTAAGGGGAACATATTTACCTAAAACAAAATCAGTTAAGAACTTTTGAAACTATGATATTAGAAAACCGTTAAACGAACCAAAACTAGATATTAATACATACGTGATTGTGCAGACAAGGTTTGAGGAATTGACAAATTTTCCACAAGAACCGATCTCCCTAATCCTTTATAGGCTATTGTGACATCGCTCTCACCTCTAACGGCATACATGTCCTCTTTGAGAATAAAGGAAGCTTAAAGCAACATGTAGTATAGACCATCAAATGTGAATATGCATAATGACTTCAACAAAGGAAATGAGATGTACATAATAAGGAAAGAGACGTTGTCCAAATCATACAAAACACCTTGAAGTAGAAGATCGGTCATAGAAGGCAAATGATTCTTAGTGTATGAACCAGTGATATTTCCTGCAGTGTTTATTCCTTAGGTTGGGACAATTTTATCACATTCTTCCGAACAGAAAGAATTACTACCATCTGGAACCAGTGGCCATGTCGACATTCCTTGAATAAGATTTTGAATGAAAGACTTTACATAATATACTAAAATGCAAATAATGTATTTGTTGATTAAAATATTCAATTACAAACACAAATCAATCGCTATCATAACTTAATTGTAAATTACAATCATCATCTTCTTCTTCTTCAAAAAAAAGAATTATACTCCAACTCATCTTCAAATCTCTGACCCTCGTCATCCTCTCCATATGAAATATCGATATATTCGTTAGATGGATCGTCTAAAGGTTCATTATTGTCATACGTGATACATGCATTTATAAAAGTGACATCTTCCTGAAACGCTTCACTTTCAATTCTCTGCTCTCCTTTTCCATGTGATTCAAAAATACCTCTAGGTTTGCCTTTACAAACTACCAACTAATCTATCTTATCTCATCGTAAGCCTAGAAAAGGGACATAACACACTTGTTTCGCTTGCATAGCCAAGACGAAAGGTTCAAATTGCCTCAATCTTCTTCGGTAGTTGATTTCAACTAGATTGTATCGGCTATGCACTTTTGTTCCAACATTTGGTGTCGGGTCATACCAATCACATTTAAATATCACACATCGCTTAATTGGCAAAGAAGGGTACTCAAATTCAAGTATTTCAATAATTTTACTATAGTAATCCATCAATTCTCCCTGTATCGAAACTCTGCTGTTTATTGTTGACATGCTATGTCCATAATATTCTATATGGTATTTATATCTATTCACGAAATACACCGGATACAATTTAACAGTTCACAGAGTTCCCTTTGCAAAATAAAAAATGAACTTGTTCTCTATTGGATTTTCTAAGGCTTACATAAAATAAATTATCATAGCAAAGATTATAATGTCATGAGAACACTTAAATATGGTTTTAAACTATAGGAATATTTGTAAGTGAAAACTAACATATCTCTCAAACCATCGAGGAAAGTGTTTTCCAACTTCTTTATTTATATCATCATGTGTGATACCCAGTATTATCTTGCGTAACAATGCCTCGTATAGTCTAAAAACATAATGACATTTTCAGTAATGAACAACACACAATTTTAAATGAAGAAATAATCATGTTCAACTTACTGCACGAAGGGAAGAACCTCTTGATAGTTCAATAAAATATAACCATGTGCCGCCTCAATTTCTTCCTATGCTAACATTCTTCTTGTTACACATCTATATGTTCGTGCAGGATATGTGAAAATGGACAAATTTTTATCAACACCACTCGTTCCTCCCTTATTGTCATTACAAGGAACTTTTCTTTCTCTGTGTTAACATGCGGCTCAAAATAATGTCCACAAAATGTACTAGCTTCCTCCATTAAATAAGCATTACATATGGAGCCTTTAACTCTGGCTTTGTTTTTTACATTTTTTTCAAGTGATGTAAATACCTATATTAGAGAAAATGGTTATTACAATTTTGTAGATAAA
>JANVCQ010000231.1:12261759-12275071 GCA_025531925.1 Erythroxylum plowmanianum
AGTATTGTCAGTAGATATATGCATAATCCAGGAAAAGGGCATTGGCAAGTTGTGAAATGGATTCTACGGTATATTCTGGGTACTATGAATGTTGGTTTATTATTTCAGCAAGATGAACTTACAGGTCAATGTGTTGTTGGATATGTAGATTCTGATTATGCAAGTGATTTGGACAAGCATAGGTCCACTACATGTTTTGTATTCACTCTTACTGGAGGTCTAGTAAGTTGGAGATCAACTTTGCAATCTATAGTTGCTATATCAACTACTGAAGCAGAATGCATGGTAGTAACAAAAGTTATTAAAGAAGCCATCTGGCTTCGATGGTTGCTTAATGACTTAGGGGTCCATCAGGACCATGTGGATGTTCATTGCGATAGTCAGAGCGCTATTTATTTAGCAAAGAATCAAGTTCATCACGCACGTACAAAACACATTGATGTGAGGTTTCATTTTATTCGTGAGATTATTGATGAGGGAGATATTCTTCTTTAGAAGATTGAGACCGACAACAATTTTGTTGATATGTTGACAAAATTAGTTTCGTTACTCAAGTTTAAGCATTGCTTAGACTTGATTGGTATTTGTAAAATTTGTTAATTGCCCCGTAGGAGATTGGGAGATGACCACTGGGAGTTCCACTTCGAGAATTTGAGCCAAGGTAGAGATTGTTGAGTATTATTTCAAAGTCAGAAATGGTAGCTTGCTTTCGGTGATTGTTGAGTATTGTCTCAAAGTCAGAAATGGTGGCTTGCTTTTAGTGGTTTTCGATGCAGCTGACCTTCACCCATTGACTTCTCTATAAAAGAGAAGCAGCAACAGCGAAAGAGTGTGTGTGAGAAGAGAGCAGAAAAATATCTAGCGAGAGGAGAGAGCAAAAAAATTTCAAAAGGAAGAGAGAGAGAGAGAAACAACAAGGAGTTGTATTTTTTTCTTCCTATTAGGAGTGTGTGAGCTTGAGTTAATTTGGGTTTTAGAGAAAATTGAGTGATAAACACTATTATATATTCTTATTGATTATAGTGAAATACTCAGTTGTCTCTAAACCGGATGTAGGCATTACTGAACCAGTATAAAAATCTTGGTGTTCTTGTTACTATTTTATTTTGCACTCCAAATTTATTAACGTTTCCGCACAATACATTGGTCGTGCATCTCTTGCTTTTAGTATCAGGGCATATCTTATCCACAAACCCAAACTGTAAATAAAAATAATATCATTTTGGGTATAAATAAATATAAAACAATGTTATTTTTAGCACGTAATGGAGTTGGATCAGAGTATTGGAGAAATAAATGAGGATGTGCTAAATCATAATTGCTATTTTTAAAATATAAAATGGAGGAAAGTGAAGCCTAAACAATGACCCTTAGGGTAAAGACCCTGTACATATCCTCTAAAAGGATAGTAAGAAATCCCAAAAGAGAAGACTGTAAATAAGTAACTCCGAAACCAAAATGCGTCACACGAGAAGCTAACCAATCAACACAATGATTTCCTTTTCGAAACATGTGGCGAAAGTGAACCGTCCAGAGTTGATAAAAAAGAGCCAGAATAGCTTGTACTAGTGACGTGTTATTGGACATCCTCAAGCTTGAAGATGAAAGAATATTAATGACTTCCAAAGAGTCGACCTTTAATTCAATCCTCCGATAACCCATATTCGATGCCATCTTCAAGTCCGAATAAACCCCCCATAACTCAACATCCAGGGGGAGCATAATCCAATAAGATGGACGAATTCTCCTAACCAAATTCCCGAGCTGTCTCGAAGGAGTCCCCCAGCGGAAACATACCTATTAGCCCTTCGTTGCTCCCCATCCGTGTTTAATCTGATCCAACCCTTTCCCGGTATGTCCCAACCAACACTCCTAATGCTACTAATAGCTGGACCGACTATAGCTCTGGACAGAACAGTACCTACTTGCACGACCCTGATTGCATACTCTATAACAATATCCTTACTAGCAACTAGTCAGGAGAAACGATATATATATCCCCCCACCCCCCAGCCCCCAGTAACAAACCACCGTACTATTTAACTAATCGGTAATGTCACCACCAACCTGTTGTACAATATCTATAATTAATATAAGACTGAACGCTGTACCTATCTTATTCATGGAACTGAGGAGTTTAGTTCCTCCGAGGACTTCACTAATGACCCACAGATTAGAGCTTGTGCTGCTGGAATTCTAAGACAGCTCACTCCACCTCCTCGTACCATAGAACAGTCTGGTTGAGGTCTCTGCATGTCTATCCCAGGAATGCAGTTTATTGAGAAATCGAAACCTATGTTTCTAGAGAACAAATTGGCACATTCTTGACTGAACCCAGATAGAAAATTAGAAGCAACAGTTAAATTCACAAGTTGTTTTGGGGAACAAACCAGGTCTGACAGTGTTCCAGATAGCTCATTGTGTGCTAAATTCAGAACTTCAATCTGACCCAGACATGATATTGTGTCTGGCAAATGGCCCGTCAGTGAATTATAGCTCACATCCAAGACTTGCATGTCTGTAAAGAGTCCAACTCCCTCTGGAATGCAGCCAGTTAACTGATTATTCAGAAGCAAAATCTCCTTCAATCTGGAGTTTATGAATCCAAAACCAGCTGGAATTGTTCCACTCAACTTGTTATTAGCCAAATTAATCACAGAAGCTGGAGAGCTGCCCAAATTATCAGGAATGTGGCCATCAAATTGGTTGTTGTTAAGAAAAATTGCATCAAGTTTCTTATTGAACAGATCTTCAGGAATTGGTCCAGAAAAGCTGTTGAATCTGAGGTCCAAGTAAATGAGATTTGGGATGTACAGAGTAATCACAGGGAAAGGGCCAGAAAGCAAGTTGTTACTCAAGTCCAACTCTTGAAGAGACATGAGGCCTCTGAAAGTATCAGGAACAATTCCTGAAAACCTGTTACTGTTGAGATGAAGAACAGACATGTCTGTGAGGAGAGAGAGTTCTTTGACAAGTATGCCTTGAAGATTTCCACGGTTGAGATCTATACCTGCAACAACTGGTTGAGTGGACGATCCCAGTTCACCATCTTGAACATCAGCACAGAACACTCCCTTATAAGAACATACATTAGACCCAACCCAAGTATCAAAGATCTTTAATGGGTCATCAGAGATTGCTGACTTCCATGCTTGTAGCGCAGTGTAAGCACTGTTGAGGTTCGCAACTGAGGAGCTTGATGGTGTTGGAGTGTTTATTCCACCGCCAATCAAGACTCCCCCGCCACCTGCATTGCCTATTCCAACACCAATACCACCACCAACACTAAAACCTGCCAACTCTCTTGGGATTACTTGGAAGATGAAGAGAAATGTGAGAAGCCAACTACTCTCCATTGTGTACGGTTTACTTTGATGAGATTTTTGTTGTTAAAGTTTGCGGAAAATAAGCTCATTGCATTGAACAAAATGGTGGGGTTATTTGGTCATAGTCATCATAGATGGATCTGCACCTTTATTTTGGGTCATTTAAGTCCTAACCATATGTGAAGTTCCTTACTCTGCATTGTAAGGACTGGTATCTTTCCACTTTTTACTTCAAGGACTCGCTTACGATTATGATTCAGATATTAATTATTTATTACGAAAGTTTTTTTTACTATGCCTGTGAATTAATAGCTGAAAGTTTCAGCTTTTGCTTTGATGAGAATGTCCATGTCCATCCCCTTCAGGGCTTCTGGGTTACCCTATTCTGCAACACTAGAAAACAGATCTTTCATTGGCTGTATAGATCTAAGCCACTGCATTGGAGGCTTCAATCTAAAAATGGGAGCTTCAATTTATGAGGTCAGACATTGAAACAGCCTAGTGTTTTGTACTTCTGTAACAAATGTTGGATTTAAATCAGCAGTAAAACTTGGACAAATGAGGGCGTATACATACAACCCAAAACTGGCATTTGTAATGATGATAATCATGTTTTTGTTCTCTGACTTAAAAACTAGACGAGAACATCCTTACAGGAGCTCAATTTCTACTTTTACCCTTAAAATAGTCACAATTTCTTTTGAGTTAGACATAATAATCTTTTTATTATTAAATCCAATATAATGCGAAGTAAATATTTAATTAATATGTGCAATTAACTCTCCGTATGTTTGATTCCTTTTTTCTTTTTTAACTGGAAATTTTGTCATTTGATGCTGCTGATACATGCAAAATGCACATGTAAGCAATAGAGTCTCGTACCTTCGGAACATGGAGTGTCCCCTTTACGTGAATGATTGGAGTAAGGTCCACTGTTCATAGCTAGACGAAAAAAATGGCCATCTTATTGTTGTTTGCATCTTCTTTATCCTCTATTAGAAAGCAGCCAGCTTTCATGATTTCTCTTTCAGGGTCCTCACCAAACAATCCAAAGATAGCAAAACATATGGGAGCACAAAGTCCAAAAAGGTCATATAGATCAATTGACGGTCCACTGCAGTCTATAGCTGCTGCAGCGTTTATGTCTGTCGGAGAGTAAAATTGAAAGATCAGACCTCAGTATCGCAGGCTTTATTAAATGCTCATTTAATTTAAATCAACAAAGGTGACACATATCTGTGAGAATAATAAAAGAAATATAAGAAGCAATTAACACGCAATCTGGATGAGTACAGAGAAGTAATTTACTCGTGGTTTTTTATGATTATAAACACTAAGGACATATTTAATTAGACATTACGCTTTTAATAGAAAAAAATAGAATGAAATGGCTTACAATAGAATGAAATGTTAATAAAAATAATATTTAAAAATTATTATTTAGAAGGGATAAAATAGTTTATAATATAATATAATAAAATATTATTTGGATGAAAGATTTATAACGTGATATAGTGTAAAGTTGTTTATCATTTTATATTCTATTCTAAACCCTTCAAATTGGAGGATTTTTTTTTTATTTTTATTGTTTATGATAAAATGAGATGTAATATAAAATCTTCCTCTTTCATCTTATTATATTTCATTTCATTATAAATTCTCCTATCAAATAATAGAATAATATTATCTTTCATTCATTCCGTTAAGTACATGGATAAATAATAGTTGCTGTGAAGTGCATTATAGTAGTTCAATAACTTATATATATATATTAAAAAATTGTTTTTCAAAAAATAAAAACAAAATGGAAGATAGGAAAATAAAATAATTGTTACGAAGAATAAGGATCTTGCAATCGGCCATTATGTGGAAGTTAAAACAAATTCTGTAAATGATTTATTCTCATTAGTAACAAGTGTTCCGTTATGATTGTAAATAAAATTAATTTTATTATTGGTATGAGAGTAAATTTTTAACTTCCATTATGATTATCTATTAAAGTCAATCTTAGTTTTCGTTTTGGTTGATTGATAACAATAGATACAGAAGTTTCAATTTCAAAAAAGTTATTATTATTGTTACTTTTGTGACATTTCAAAATTCTTAAACCATAATTTAGCTAAAATTTTTACAATTACATCATTAATTACCAAAAATCTCGTTAGTCTTGGAAATGATATTCATTAGTCACCAAATTAGTTGTACAAGTATAACCGTCTCAAACTGTAACAATTAAAAGTACTGTACTCAATTTGATTTGTTGGCCTCAATTAGGCTCCACACTCTTAATTATGTATACTAAGATTATCGACAATTTCTCTATTTCCTAAACAATATAGCAGCAAGAGGTGAGC
Organism: Erythroxylum plowmanianum; assembly: GCA_025531925.1. NCBI lineage: Eukaryota > Viridiplantae > Streptophyta > Magnoliopsida > Malpighiales > Erythroxylaceae > Erythroxylum > Erythroxylum plowmanianum. Next base: position 12,267,440 of record JANVCQ010000231.1, read on the forward strand.
TGCCTAGTAAAGATAAATTCATCGCATTTTTAAAATTAAATAACTTAATATATACTGAAAATAGTCAGATGATAAAATATACATATAGTTCTAAAAATACACAAGCAATACTCAGCCTATCCAAATATTTAATAAATTTTCATAATCTTATTATTATTATTAATTATTAAAACTAATATTATTTATATTATTATCATTTATATTTTCCTAATAGGCTTACATTCAATGATTTGTCGACTCATCTTTACTCATTATAATTACTCATTAAGTGGAAACATAATTAGATATGTAAATAACAATATAGTGTACCTCAATCTCTCAATCTATTATGGTAACCTGGTACTATTTACCTAGCTATAAACACATGATATTCCAAAGACTGAAGATACCTCGTTATTTCTTCAATACTTACTCATCAGCATAAGGCATCCCCAAGATCTAGGATGTCCTAGTACTTGCCTCACAAACAGGTACTTGGTCATCATATCTCAATAACTCATTAATCTATGACTATTGAATATATCTTATCTTAGGCAAGTCATAGACTTACAACTTTCAGAGAGTATCCTAAAATCATCGTAAACTAATCTCTATCTAATTTCATGAACATGATTTATCTTACCCTATTATTCTTAATTATACACATGCATAATTAAAATTTATAAAGGTCATATTTTTCTCTCAAATTATCAAACAATACACATCATAACATGTGTATTAAAATATAAAAATTAAAAATTTTTTACCTTGTCAATTATTTTTTAATAAATAAAATTCTTAAAATTTTTTATATTTTAGAAATTCACATAGTTAATTATTAATTATTAATTTAATTAATTACTAATTTAAAATATTATTTACCATAAATAATTTATTAATAAGAAAATTTTGTAATTTTTTGAACCATACACAAATATAAAGGTATAGTTTAAGGTTATCCTTACCTGATTTTTAGATTCAACTATTTTAATCAGCCCAATTTACTCTCTAATTCATCCTCCAGACCTAGAAATTTACAAAATTCTATTAAATTTTATTTAAGAAAAATTTTCAAACCCAATTATACTTAATAATCCAAAGTTACCCTTCTTAATTAATAAAAATATCCATTATAATTAATAAAATACCTTTAATTATTAAACTTTTCTATTTTATCTATAAATTCTTTCGTTATTACTAAAATACCATTCTAGGAATTAAATTCCAATTTTACTGTTGTTGTTTTCTTCACGCTTTCTTCTTCTCCGAACCTCCTTCTTTTCTCATTTTTAGCCACTTTTTCTCCATTTTTTAATTTCATAAAAATTATTATCACAAACAATTACAACAATTCTAAGTAGAAATTAGTTTAGGATGATTAAAAATTACTAATAAAAGGGAATGGAATTTTGTTAAAAATCCTACCTATATGAAGTTTTATACCATTCCAATAGATTTTTGGGTTATTAATCTTCACAATTTCCTCTCTAATCTATTGCAAAACGAACAAAATGAGGAAATACATAAGAAAAGCTTCACATGCAGAAGAAATATGGTGTTTTTGTACACTTACCACTTGGAAATATGGAGAAGAAGAAGGAGAATGGAGCTATTTTTCATTAGTTTTTCTGACAATCCATATGATGTCTTTTATGTCTCTACCCCTCTCTTTTATTTTCAATGGGCTGAGTTGCGTTTTTATTAAAGGTTGGGTTTGTAGGCTTTGTAGTTCTCCCCCTTAAAAGAATTTTGTCATCAAAATTAAATTATGTACCGAGGATCCAAACAAATGAGGATATCGACGCTAAACTTTATCCTTTGCTTCCTAAGTAGTCTCTCTTAGAGAATGATGATGACTCCACAAAACTCGTGCAATTGAAATCTCCCACCTCCTTAATTTCCGAACTAATCTATCCAAGATCTCTAATGACTTCTCTTTGTAAGTCATATCATTTGCAACCTCAATCTTAAGACTTGATATAACATGGTTAGGATTTGATCGGTATCATCTCAATATCAACATGTGAAATATATCATGAATCTGCGATAATTTTAAAAGGTAAGGCTAATTTGTAAGCTAACAACCCCACATGCTGTACAATCTTATATGGCTCGTTATATCTCATACTCAACTTCCTCTATTAGCAAACCTCAAAATCTCATTATAAGGTGATATCTATAAAAATATCATACCTCTAATATCGTACTCTATCTCTCAACTATGTTGATTAACTTAACTCTTCTACTAATCTTAAGTTGCCTTCAAGCATCACCTTAACAAAATTATTTTCTCCACCAATTCTGATCCCTCTAAAAATCTGACACCCTCTATATTCTAACATATCAAATCTCTACACTACCAACCAGATAATACCTCAAATGGTGCTACACTGATGCTAGAGTGATAACTTTTATTATATGTAAACTCTATTATAGGTAGATATCTATCCAAATCACCCTTAAAATTCACACATAAGCTCTCATCAAGTCCCCCAATGTCTGAATCGTACACTCCTATTATCCACCTAACTAAGGTGAAATGTAGTACTTCAATTCAACCTAATCCCCAAAGCTACCTATAAACTTATTGGTAAGTAAACTATGAATCTCAGTATGATACAATTGGATATTGGACTTGTAACCTCACATTCTCATCAATACATAACTTGACAAGCTTGTCTAATGAGTTTGTCTACTGTATAGGTAAGAAATGTGCTAATTTGGTTAAACTATCTACAATCACCCAAATTAAGTCATGTCTACGTCTGGTTCTTAGTAACACTATAACAAAATCCATCATCTAATGTTTAATGCTCTACCTTAACCTGCTAACATGTCAAACACCTTAACATAAACTCCCGTTATATCTCTCTTTATCGGCTATCACCAGTAATAAGGTCTCAAGCTCTAATACACTTCACTGGGGACATAAGGATGGATTCATCTCGTGAATATCAAAGATGGACCATGCAATGTCCATTTTGTACTTTCTTAGAACCTTAAGCAACTTATTTTCCTACACAAAGCTTAAAGAAGAAGAAATAATAACAGGATAAGTATTACTTTATCGCACATATGTTACTATAAATAAAGAGGTCATTGTTTCAATTTAAATGCCAGTGCTTTCTGTGTAGATGGTAGAGCTTAGGCTTTCCTTCTTTTAATCCTCAAAGGCTCAAGAAACTTGAGAAGTATTGCTCCATTTTCCAATCTCATAAACAATCCACAATGTTAGAATCTTCCTCTTTATTATCCATTTGTAAAGCTAAACATACAAGTTTGCATGTATAATATAGCCAATAATATTAATCATATGCAAGTATCATTAAGGATTATCCCTTTCAAGGCCATAAATATCATAAACTCCTCCTTGTTAACCCCCACTTTCAATGTCAACTTCCCATCAAATACACCAATTAGTGCCCCTTTAATAGAAAAATGATTTCCTTAAGATGATGGAGACTTGATGTTGTACCTTATATCCATTATTAAAAGTCAGTACAAAAGATAAATTATCCTACTTTAACAAGTAAGTCTTCTATTACCTCAAATGGGTACCTAATAAACTAATATAATAATCAAAGTGACACTATAGTTGGCTTGAGTTATGGAATTTTAAGCTTCTTAAAAAGATAAAGAATCATTAGATTAACACTTACACTTAAATCATATGAACAATTATAAGCATTGAAAGCACCAAAAATAGTAAGGAATCACAAAACTTCCTACATATTTTAGCTTCGAAGTTAACTTGTTTATATTATATCAATGCACTCCTCCATTAAAGGCTCTATAACATACTCTAGAAGTTTTTCCTTTAAAGACCATCCCCTTTAAAAACTATGCATTAGATGACATTTAGGTCAATATTAGTAAAGGGGATGTTGATGTGTAACTTCTTGAAGATCTCTAAAAACTTCTTAAAGTTGTCCTCATTTTTCTTTTTCTACCTTTGAGGGTATGAGATGGGTGGCATATAGGGTTTAACGGAGGGTTTGAGTGTTAGCTCAAGATCAATGCTAGTTACTAGTAAAAGTAGTGCTAGTTTTGTTGTATCCAGTTTATCACCTAGATCTAAAATAACACTGGCACTGGATAAAGTTAAGATCAAAACTGGTTTGCTTCTGTCTCAATTATCTATAAAATCTAGATCAACACTGGCTCTAATTGAGGATGAGCCCAACGTGGTTTTACATTTTTTGCCGTTATTCACTTCTTCTTTCTCAAATTTTCCTTTTTATGGTTGCACTTCATTCATTTTACTAGCATTAACATCAAGTGTTTTATCACGCTTCAAGTTAATGGCACACACTTAACTTAGGGGGTTAACTTTATTACTACTAGAAGGTTATCCTTGACCTGTTTCACTTTCCTTCACAGATAATTGGGTAACTTATAATCTCCAAAATGTGAATAGACTCACTATTTGACTACATCATTTTTCTACTTTCCAACATTATTCAATTGTTTTAATTATACACCCAAAGAAGACATAAAATGCTAGGGCATCTCTTCTATAGTTTTTCCATTTGATGGTGGTGATTGTAGAAATGAATGTTTTAAATAGGATGTAGGTGGTCCCATAGGCTTGCCTACTCTAACTACTAGCTCTTTACATAAGTGATTTGAAAATTCCTCCACCTCGGATTATATGCATGAGAAAAAGGTTATTCACTACTTGCTTTTCTCTATAAGCAATTGTGTAATTTGCCTCATCATAGTAGTTTGAGGTTGGCTCCACATTTATGAATGTATAGGAAGGATTCCTCTATATGCCATGTTAATAACAAGTTTCTCTATTACTCTTATCACATTTCAAAAACATCTTCATCATATTAGAGATATCAGCTAATTCTGATGCCAAGTTTAAAACTACTTGGTCCTCATAAATGGTTGCTTTTAGTTTTCCTATTACTACTTTAGTTGATGAATTTCTTGCCAAGGTGTTGATAATATCCTTAACCTCCTTACTAGTTTTTGTATAGATAGTATCCTATATAGTTGTGTCAACTAAGTTTTGATATGTTAGGGTGAAGCTACCATAAATAATTACATCACCAGTTGTAATAACCTTGTATCTTTTCCCAACCTTATAGAATGCTTTCCCTTCATTTTATGTAAAACATTGAGTTTGCCTCCTCAATTCAATAATTTTATGTGAAGGAAAATAGCTCATGATAAATGCATCATACACTTAATCCACTCTTTAAAAGAGTTCGTGTCAATAGATAACAATCAGATTCTTGGTCGCTCTTTTATGAAATGTAGGAAAAAAAATCCTTATATGAAGCTCATCTTCTATCAATCCATTCATTATAAGTGATTGGATCACCAAATAAAACTATATTATAAATATGCTTATGTCTTTCTCAGGTGATCCACTAAAGGTTGGGAGTAAGTAGAGATGATGTACTTCAACTCATAGTTCCTTTCCCTTTAATTCAATTTTATGCACAAAGGATTGAAATTAATCATAGGCAATTAGATTTCCATTATGCATGTTCATTGTAGATGTTGTTGCTTCATACCAACAATCATATCTTCTTAATGTGCACTAATCTCTTCTTTCCTTCTCACTATATTTTTTTGCAAGTTCGTTTAATTTTAGGTTAATTTGAGGTAGGTTATCCAAGTTATCACTTCTAGATCCCTTATTTTGCATCAACTATTTGAAAAAAATGAAAGAAATAAAAAGTAAAATAAAATAAAACAAAACCAAGATTAAAAAGAATAGCAAGTTACAGGGTTAAAGGTTTAACTGCTAAATCTTCAAAGGTACAAAGTTAATTGTAGTAAGTTAACAAAATTATAGTACTCCAAAGTATCAAACCCATAAGGAACTATGTCAGCATAAATATTAATCCTAATTAGGGAATAAAACTAAATAAAACCATATTTGATAGAAGATAATTAAACCAATGAACTAACAAAAACAAAGTAAATAACTAATAAAAGAAAATTTAGTTAAGAAAATATTAGGGATTTGAGGTTCTCTTATAGGGAATTCCAATTAGGAAACAAGATTGATTATATAGTTAAAATAACAGTTAACTAAAGGTATATATATCCTCTATCGAGGCACATAAACATATCTAATTTCATAACTATCACCTCTTGATATATATTAAACCTAATCAATTAGGCATGACTACTCTATTTGGTTATCTATAAAGTTTAGGATATTGTCTTTCTCTAGTGTTAAAGTACTTATTCTTCCAGTGTGTAGATTATATTTTATTTGTCAATCCTTAATAAAATCCACAAAATTGAATATAAGTGATTAATCACAAATATAACGATTAATAATAAAAAGAATAAATTCAAATGATGAATAATCAAATGATGTTGTTAGACACCCCGCCCTTGAGGGTCATGAGCTCGATGTCCTAAGTGACATCTGGACACGTATCCCATATGGGTGGCGTGCCCCCACCAGGACAACCTACTCTTACTATATCCGAACAGAAGTCGACCTTAAACATTTTGCATTAGAATTGGGACAAGTGGCAATACTGTCATTAGGGATATCGAGTGAAGATTCTCTTAGGACGATTTCAAAGAAAGCTTAGAGACCTACAACTTGGAGGAAGACCCTGAGGACGGATTCTATCTTCTGAAGGGAGTCGGAAATGGAACAGAAGATAGGGGAAGGCGAATGATAGAGGAAGCAAAAGATAAAAGAAGCGAAAGACAGAAGAAGCAAAAAGGCAGTAGAAGCAAAATATAAAAGAAGCAAAAGACAGAAGAAGCAAAAGACAGAAGAAGCGAAAAGACAGAAGAAGTGAAAAGACAGAAGAAGCGAAAGACAGAAGAAGCAAAAACATAGAAGAAATGAAAAGGCAGAAGAAGCGAAAAGGCAGAAGAAGCGAAAAGGTAGAAGAAGCAAAACACAGAAGAAGACACGTCAGCAAAATACAGAAGAAGACCCGTCAGCAAAACACAGAAGAAGACCTGTCAGCAAAACACAAAAGAAGTCGCGTCAACAAAACAGAGAAGAAGATGCGTCAGCAAAATAGAGAAGAAGATGCGTCAGCAAAACACAGAAGAAGATGAGTCAGCAAAACACAGAAGAAGTAAAACTCAGAAGGAACGCAACTCAGAAGGAAACAAAACACAAAAGGAAGTTCATGAACAGTAACACAGAAAAAGTTCATGAACAGTAACACAGAAGAAGTTCCTGAACAGTAACACAGAAGAAGCAAATACAGACGATACAAAACACAAAAGAAGATGACATCATCACAAAGAAAACACAGAAGGAGATGATGTCATCGTAGAAGAAGCAAAAAGGCAGAGGAAGCAAAACAAAGACGATACAAAACACAAAAAACATGACATCATCACAAAGAAAACACAGAAGGAGATGACGTCATCGCAAAAGAAACAAAAAGACAGAGGAAGTAAAACACAGATGATACAAAACACAGAAGAAGATGACATCATCACAAAGAAAACACAGAAGGAGATGACGTCATTGCAGAAGAAGCAAAATGGCAGAGGAAGTAAAACACAGACGATACAAAACACAAAAGAAGATGACATCATCATAAAGAAAACACAGAAGGTGTTGGACCCCGAACTTTTGATGAAAATTAGAAATATTAAAATGAATTTAAATGAGAAAGAAATTGGTGAGAAAATTTTGAATTTAAG
>JANVCQ010000231.1:12282624-12317964 GCA_025531925.1 Erythroxylum plowmanianum
CTAAGGCTTTAACTAGGTTCTCACTTAACTAGTTCAATCAAACTCCAAATTTTGCTCCAATTGACCCTAATCTTCCATTGACGTTTTCTCAAAAATTCTAAAGTCATAAATGAAATTTCTTCAATATTATTAAACTTTTATTTTTATATCCACTCATCAATTTACTTGTCAAGTGGAATTTTTCCTAGTCCAATAATACTCAATATTTTCAAAAAAATTTCCCAAAATTTACCAAAATTTTTTAAATCAATTCATATATTCTCCACGTCGATTTTTAATACTATAAATTCAAAATTCTCACATAACCACCTTTATAACCAATTATACCCAGAATTATTCATAAATGTATATACGATTAGTTTCATGTGCAAAAATTTTCACTATTCATGTGTATGTGTATGACATATTATGCATGAGCATGAAAATGTATTTATAATCTCTCATTAATCTTTCATGTACCATATGTAGGGTTCTAACCCTCAATCTAGGAACGAGATGTTACAATAGAATGATGGTAACTAATGGTAATCACTATTCCTATATGATTGACTTGCATTTATCAGTACTAGCTAGAGCTATACATGCATCTACAATAATTTAATATTGACACACATAGTAAAAGTCAATCAATTTTTCAGACCATCATTAAATATAGTTGCTTGTTGTTCATGTATGTTCAATACCTATTGTGTTTAATTTCTTCAACTTCTTTATTTTTCAACATCTTCAAATTATAATTGACTTTTGATGCCTTTTAAAAAATTGGTGTCCATCTTTTTATCTTCCAAATGACTCTAAAATCTCCTTGATTGGACAACTGTGGAGAACGTTGCACTAGATCTTATATCTTCTCTCAAAATCATCATTTACAAGACAATGAACTAAATGTAGGAAAACATTAAAAATTTATATCAAAGATGTTATAAAAGTACCAAATAGCAAGGAATATAACCCTAAGTAATTTGTAAAATATAGATTTATTAATATATATATATATATTAACCATTAGTATTAAAACCTAAATAGGTTTGAGTCAAATAGGTTTGGGACAAATTCAAAATGACTTCAAATAGGTATAGAAAAGAAGTTCGTATAGCTTAAAGTCAATTTTCAAGTAAGTTTAACCGATCTCAACTATAAGAAATCAAATTGATTCAAGAGAAATCAATGTATTAAAGTATATTTGATAAAATTAATAATCAAGTTCAAACATTTAGATTTAATTAAGATCAGACTAAGATTCAAGCCAAAAATAAATTTAAGCTGAAATTCTAGCCTTAGGGTTTATGACTAGCCTAACTTTGTTATGAGCCTTAACTTTTAACTTGAAGCAAAGTAGGCTAATTTAATTAAGGTTAGTAAATAGGTTGGGTCGACTTAACTTGAGGTTCAGTCGGGCTCAAATGTAATCAAACTTTGTGTGACTTGAAGTCTGATCAAGTTCGAATCATTCAGCCTGAGTCTGAGTCTGAGTCTGAGAACAATCACAACTAAGTTTTGATAACCCAAAATTTAATCAAGTTAGTTGAGGCTTAAAAAGTTGACATTATGATGCAACCTATCTCTTTAAAGTAATTGATTTAACAATTAAGCATACTAGCTGCTAATAATTAGAATAAACACTCATTTAACTTAGATAACCTACTCGAATAAACATCCAAAATTCCATGCTTTCTATAATTCATCATTATAACTATTTGGCTAAATGTTTAAACTTCAATGAGTGCAATATTTATTCTTATCTCTTTAATGACAATGTTTTCAACTTTCTTACCTTTTACTTAACAATAAACATTAAACCAAACTATCATTATGTTGATGTGTGAACCAAAAAGAAATAGAAGAAATACAATTATGCTATATCTATTTATTTTAGAGAGCCAAGCCTACAAGGTGTAGCAAACAGTTGGTAAGAAAATCAAACAAGAAACAAACATCATGAGAAAGAGAGAGATGCATAGAAAAATTGGGATAGTGGGAGAAAGTCGGGATTAGGGTAAGTAACAAATCTTATTTCTTAATTTTTAATTTATCAATATACAAAACAACGTCATTTTATCATATTAATAATATAACATCATTTATGTAATATGAGAAGTTTGATTATGGTCCAACTTGAACCTAACTCAAAACTTAATTTTTAAAAAATATAATCTAAAATCATCTCAAAACTTAATTAGTTTAGGTCGACCCAAGCGAGTATGACAAAAATTAGGTCATTTTTATTATTGCTCAAGTTTTGACTCTATAGTGCAATAATATCTATATTAGTATTTGGGTTCACTTAAACTAAATCTAATTTCTTTCAATTTAAATTCTTGTCTAATAGTGGCAACATTGCTATAGAACCATGAAGTTAAATTGACTACTACTCTATAAAAGTGTCTCCATAAGCCCTTGGTTAAGAATTCAAAAAGGTTGCTATGAAGGTGTTGTGAGATTCCTCTTTTCAAAACACAATTCTTCATATAACTTTTTTATAAGACCAAATCTCTAACACCCCATAAATCCTAGAAATTATGGCATGGTAAACTAAATTCACCTCACAGTATAAAGCCAAAAATTTGAATTTAACGTTTTTTTGAAGTTGAACTAGACATTTCATTCCTCAATTTTCGTTTTGCATGTGGAAATATATAGACACTTCTCTTCTCCACTCTTTTATATTACATTTTGCCTTGCAATTGTAGGATTCTCTACTTTTATTTGTTTATAGTAAATACTAACTAAAAAACATCTATACTACAATCTAGTATTTTGATTCTTGACGTCACCTTACTTTAAAATTATTCAAAACATTATTATTCTTGTTGATGTTATGGTACTAAAATTTTATTTTGTGATTAAAAGTTAAGACGGTTCCGAATCAAATGAGTTTTATAAGGTTAGAGTTTGTAACATCTTAATTAATTTCGTTGTTTCACTGCATACATATTTCTAAAGAAGATCCAAGATCTTATTCGGATGTTATTAACGGCCAACCAGATTCCAGTTGTGTTGGTGACAATAACAATTTGTGATGGTTGCATCAATGTGGTAAGTGTATAAGTTTTTACATCAATTAAGAGTAAGAATTAAGAATAATTTATAAATAAAAATAAGTTCACAATATAATAATATAAAGTTCTAAGTAAAAATATAGAACTTATTTATGAATCATCTTTTTTTGAAATAAAGAATTATACAAATTTAATACAATGTTCCTAGGTTCATTCTCTGATTTTTTTTCATAGGAAAGAAAAAATTGAATTTCATGGCTAACGAGCATTTCATACATAGATGCATATGTGATTAACAATTTTTGTAGTGAATGTCCAATAATGGTAAGTGAGTGATATACATACACTATAACAAAGTTCACCTTTGGCTACAAAAAAAAATTGTAGCTAAAGGTAAGAAAATCATCGTTGAAAAGGATTGACAATGATTTATTTTCGTTGCCCAAAACATCGCAAAATCCCCTTCACTGAAAACTTGGGCTAACCGTCACAACAATTTTTTTGGCAACATTTTGCTTTCATAGTAGAAAAAACTTTTAGCAACGATTGGAGGAAACGTAACCAAAGATTTTGTTTATGCATGTTTTCTGTAGCTAAAAACTATTAGCTACATTTCTAGAAGTGTAGCCAAAAGTTTTTAGCTACATTTCCGAAAACATAGCCTAAAGTTTTTAGTTACATTTCCATAAATGTAACCAAATGTTTTTAGCTATGTTCTAGAAATGTAGCCAAAAAATTTTAGCTATGTTTTTTGAAACATAGAGAAAAGTTTTTAACTACAGAAACATAGCTAAATGTTTTAGCTATGTTTTGTAAAATGTAGTCAATTTTTTCTTTGTGTTAACAAAATGTTATACCATATTGGAATAAATTATTTGTTACATTTTAATCCATATTATTGAATATAATGTTTCGATATATTTTTATCGTTGATTTATTAAAAAATTATGCATAAAATAATTAATAATTTGAAGCATCGTATATAAAAATTACAAAAATAAATTTCAATGTATACAAGATTTTTATTAAAACTTCTACAATTCTTATATACAAAATAATAAATACAGAGACTAGTTTACAAATTATAATACAAATCACTCAACCATTGCATCTTCTTAAAATCCATAATCCGAGAAAAAAATTTAAAATTTAAATTATAATAGAAACTGGAAGTAAGAGAAAAAAGTGTAAGAGATGTAATTAATAATATTCACTTTCATCTTCACTGCTTTGATAATCCAGGCTAAGTTTATTTTTTAGGTACTTATCATGCTTGGCTAACTTTTTTCGAGTATGTTGTAATTTAACCTTAAGTGACTTGTTTTTCTCTTTAAGACAATGGTATGTAGATCTTGATGAGGTTGAGATATTTGGTTTAGAGCCAAAGCCAAGACCTTTAATATAACCAGAACGTGTACCAAACGTAGTATTGCAAATTTCTTCTACATTGACCTCATTGCCATCATACATTGATTTATATAACAACTTTTGCATCTTATTCTAAAACTAAAAAATAAAACCAATATTTAATGCAAATATTATTATTTAGTACTACATAAATAAATAAACTTAAAATTTAAACAATTTTTTATAATTACGTAGTTATTTTTTGCTTCTTCTACCTTCCACCCTTGACCTTCCTTATAGATAGTGACTTTGTATAATATGATCCAATCACACTCTTGTCCATTTAGTTCCTTCTCACTTTGTTTTATGAAAGAAAAATACAAGGAACAATAAATAATGTAGTGTTAATTGATAAATTATAACTTGTAAACAAAGATCTTAAATATTCATTTCGGATGACTACAAATGATTTGAACCCTTGATTATGAGGTATTTTCATTTTTCCTCTATTGACCTTTGTCTTCTCACATTTTTCCTAACTAGAGGGAAAAAATTAAATAGTCATGAAATCATCTAGCAAGATTAATAGAACCAATATATTATAAATCTAACCCCATTAATAATGTAACTAGTATATTTTTTCCCACACATATGAGATCCACATGCCAAAGCATATAATGTTGTCATTGCCTTTGGCAATTTGCGGTTATGTAACCATATCATCTATACAAAAATATATAATTAAAAGTGACTCTCACCTACAAATTTCCACAGGGTCATATTATTCCATCAATAATTTACTCGAGTCCTAAACTATGATGAGAAGTTACTCTTATGTCTTCCTTTAACATTAACAATTCTTTTGCTACTAATCTCATCTTTGTGCTTTCTATTTAAAAAAGTAAAAAGATGTTCGAAAAGACAGGTTGAATGTTATATTTAAATATGAAAGAATGAATGAGAAATAATATACATAGTCCATATATAAATTGACTTCCTTATAATTGTTCAAAATATACCAATAGCCAATTTTGAGTTCGTCTTTAGTTATCTCCACATTTTTTCCTGTTCCAATGGCTTTACTTTTTGGAAAAAAACTGACAAATTATCATCTTGATCAAAATCAAAGTTATGTTCTTCTCTATTAAATCTTGTCTCTACGTTATTTAACTACATAAAACAAAATGTCAAGCATTTATTTGATATATAAGCCTCTATAATAAAGCCTTCAAGTAGAGATCTATACACACATAACACTTAAGAAAACCTAAACGAAATAAAACATTAACAATTTTTACTAACTAATAACTTAAGAGAAAAAAGTAGAAGTTAATATAAATTACCTTTCAATGGGGAACATCCATCCAAATTGGACCAGTTTACAAAGTTCTGCCTGGTATGGTAAGTGAATTGCCAAATGCACCATAACATCCAAAAAAAATGGGAGGAATACTAGTTCAAGCTTATATGGTATCAAAGACATGTCTCTTTCCATTTTTTCAAGCTTTTCTATTTTCAATGTCTTGCAACAAAATTGCTTAAAGAACTCACCAATTGTCCTAAAGATACAGACACATCCTTTGAAAAACACCCATGTATTTGAACAAGAAGTAATCATTATAGAAGTACATGACAATTATGGCTTTTTAACCCTAAAACTTTTCCCTCATTCACAATGACATAATAAGCTATATTAGATGCATGCTCATCAGGAAAATTGACTGATTTAAGAAATTGACAAAAATTTTGCTTCTTATTTTTTGACATGTTATAACATAGAGGTAGAATGATGTATAACCCATCATCTCTTCTTTTCAAATGAAAATCTTTTCTTATATTCATGTCTTTCAAATCTAATCTAGCCTTAATTGTCTCTTTCAATTTGCCATCACTTCCCATCAAAGTACCTAAATTATTCTCACAAATGTTTTCATTATGCATCATATAAAGATTATGCCTCAATAGTCATTCCTTTCAATATGGAAAATTGAAAAATATTCCAATTAAGATCAATAACACTTCACCTTCACTTTCTATTACTTGGGTGTTTGTCAGGTGTAAACTCACACAAATGTGATATTTGGTCAACCATATCATCACTAGACAAGTGCAAAGGAACTTCTCTATGTTCTACTTTTCCATTAAACAATTTACTTCTTCACTATCTATGCCTATGTTCCAAGTAATGACGATATCCCATATAATATATTTTACTTCGTAGCCTCATTGAATGAGTTTATTGGTTATAAATAGGACAAGTCATATACCCTTTACTACTTCATCCAGAAAAATTGTCATAAGCTGAAAAATCATTTATAATCCACAAAATAACCGTATGCATTGAAAAATATTTCACCTTCAACAACATCATAAGTTTTTAATCCGACCTCCCAAAGATGGTTTAAGTCATCAATTAGTGACTGCATGTATACATTTATATCATTTTATGCTCTTTCTAAGTCATTAACAAACTTTTAAGGCTACAATTTTTTTACCAATTTAGTTTTTTTTAATATTATCTTTTACTATTACCTGTTGACTTGACATTGGAGAATGATTATATAGCAATATTAATAATAAATTACAATAAATCAAAATTTTATATATTCTGTTGATATAATTTTAAATTATAGTTAGTATTGAAATTTGATAAAAATAATTTATATTTAAAATATAATTTATTTTATCTTTTTGGAATTTTAATTATCAACATAAAGATGATGATATGATACTCAATTTTACATATAGTAATGATGGTTTAGGTGAGTTGATGCACTTGTTGTTGATCCTCCAACATCATTCCTTAACTACAGTTAGTTGGATCCACTTGACTTTCATTCCCTGTAAGTATAAATAATTGCAAAAAACATGAATGTTATGTAATTGAGATACTAAACTTTCTTACTTTCAATTGTTTTCGTCTCTCCAAATCTTGGAATCTAAGATCTAGTCTTCCATTCAATATGTATTCCAATAGCAACAATAAGTAAACATATGTTCTATACTTACTATATAATATTAACACTAAATAGGCAAACAAGAATTGCAATTATTTGACTCAATCAATTAAATAATCATTTGGTCTATAGCCAAGTTAGCATAATAATAGTAGCACTAAAGCATAAATTGTTAGGCAATATCAACTGCTGCATGAGTAATTTTATTCTTCAAATTCACCCCACCCCTCTTTCCTTCATTTTTTTAACATCATTTATACTTTATCCATTATATACAATCTTATAGAAAAACCTATCATGCTTGTTAGAAACAATCTGATATATGTTTTGAATTCTTTACTAATTTGTCACAAATAATTCAAACAAAAGAAAATCGTCTCTAACAGAACTTTCATCGAACATATTATGGGCTATCCTCAAACAAGCTTCCTAATCCATCTAAGCCTTAATCATCCCATTCTAGACCAAACAAAAATATGCATTCACCATCTTCCAGAGAACAATACGCATTCACCATCTTCCAGACAACAATACACAAAACTGAGACCCTCCTTGCAGAACACAAAACCCAAACACAAAAACTCAAACAATGAATGCAGAACATAAAATCTGAATGTAAGTTGGATGACTTACTTGGACAGATGAACAACGAGAGACGACAAATAAGGAATGATGAAGCTAGACGAGGTTCGAGGCTCTTTAAAGTAAAATTTTGTTAGAAAAATGATGATGAACAATGAAAAGGAAGACAAACTTCCGTTTTATGTTTGAAATAACAAGAAAATGATGTCATTTGTTATGGAATAAACAACATCATTTTCATATTATAATAAAAACTATAGCCAACATTTAGTGATTTCAGAAAAGCGTTACCAAATGTAGACCACAATTTATAAAATCATAGCCAAATTCTTGCTTCAGCGATGCTTCAACGATGCTTCAGCAAAAACGTAGTCAAATGTAGACCATTGTGACGCTTTTGCTTAATTGTCGCTAAAGCAAGGATTTGGCAATGATTTTATAAATCGTCGCCAAATCTTTTCATATATATATAAATATATATTTGTATAAAATAATAAAAATTTTATATATAATAAATAGAGTTTTGTGACACCACAATAAATTGTTAAATCATATATTTTAAAAGAGTTAAATAAAAAGTATAAATCTATGTAATATAATTAATTTTGTGTTTTTAGTTTTATAAATGTTTGAAATGACATTGTTGTTAGCTAAATTTATTTTTAGACTAACAATCATTGTCAATAATATAAATTTTGATTTTTAAGAATATGATATTAATATTTAATAGTGATATTTTTACGTATTGCAATTATTTTTTAATTATATTGTAATAAATATAATTATATATATATGGTAATTAAAATAATGATATATGAATGTATAGATAATAATTGTAATTAGTATAATGATTTATGAATGTATAGATAATAGATAAATTTTCTCTTATCTTAACTATCACATTATTCTATTTAATCATAATTCTCTATTTATTATATATAATTTCTATAATATAGAGCATAACATATAGGAATAGGGTTTGACGACAAATTATAAAAATCATTGCAAAAGTTTTACCTTTTTACGACGATTTTTGTATTCATCACCAAAGGTGAAGCAAAACCATGTCTTTTGATGAAATTGAAAACCTAACTACCCAAACATAAGACATAAATTGTTTGGATAAAGCCTGCAAACAAATAGGGGCCCAAAACGGGACCCATTTCTACAAACAACAAACATTCTACTTACAAAGTAACAAAAACAACAACATAACCCACAACTATTAACAATGTTAAAAAAAGACAACATTTTTGTAAATACTAAACAAGACAATTTATCTATGATAGCGTTTTATAAATAAGATAAATAAATCTTCCTTAGCCAAAAGAGTCTCCAGATGATTTCTGATTAGGGTTGAACCATCGAACATGATCTTTTTCTCTGAGTTGGTCAAGCTGTTAGGTATGAGTTCCTTTGTCTCGCTTTTTACCTTTTCTTCTTCTTTTTACCTTAGGTTATTCTGCAATAACTAGTCACTAGCTTTCTCTTAGAGGAGTCACACAACACTCTCATCCCAGACGAAAGCTAACCTTGAGGTATGAAATTGCTTGATTCTTTTGTACAAACTTAGTGTCTTCTTGCTTAATCCAGATTTCTAGCTAGTAGTTAGAAATAATAGGGTCTTATTTTGAAGAGACATCTTCGATCCCTAGTATTCATTCAACTCTTCAAGTAAGTCTCCCCTCTTTGTAAATTTGTGCTTAAACTACTATAAAGTTGATCTGTTTCTCTGCTTATATTTCTTGCATGCATTTTCTATGTGATTTCTGCATCTTATTGATTTAGGGTTGGCCTTCCTATTTTTGTACTTCCTTCTATTTTGAATTCCATGATAGTAACTCTCTCTATATCTGATGAGGGGCTTGAGGGACCCAACTCTTTTTATCATAATAGTGGCTTTAGAGGAAAGCACACTTAAGTCTGCATCTCCTAAGCATAGTACATACGCAGTTAACATTCTCAGCCTTATCATATCAAATTGTCTCAATTAATACATCACAAAATTAACATTACTAGAATTTTGGAACATTTAAATAATAAGTTTTCTATTCTTAAAGATGTTAGATCACCTATTAGTTTGTGGCATATGCTTTAGGTTTTATTTATCTTTAAGGTTAAGTGGCAAACAAAAAAATGTACTTGTGATGGGGATTTTTAGCTGCTTAGGAAATTAAGTTTCGATGATCTTTACTTCTTCTGTGAATATTTTGTTAAGTGCATATATCTAATCTTCATATAATTTTTCATTTTCTTTATTAAAATATACACTTTCCTTCTATATTTGATTATATCTATGCCTTGTTATTTTTATTTACTTTTTAGAATAACACTACTAACATAAATTTATCGTGAAATTTCGACGTGACAGATAGTATAGTTTATGATGGCAAACATGAGTTCCGATGGGAGGTATCTAGCAAAATTTTCCCTCTTGAAAAAAACAAATCAATGCACAACAAATTTGATCATCAAAGTCTAGTCATCGCTTGTGTTCAATGGTTGATCTTCTTCTTCAAGGTTTTAAGTAGCATCCAAATTAGCTCTCTTTCTTTATTATTTGTATCTCATTTTTTGTTAGAAAGCTATTACATGAACGTGTGATTGTATATAGTGTGTGTTGTGTAAAGCTTTCTCGAATTTGCAAGGAATGTACATGAAAATGGAGGTGATGGTGATATCTTGATAGTTCGTACAAGATTAGGAGAAACTGGTTATTTTAGAATAGTCGTTGACTGCAAAAACTATGTTTGCTCATTATGACTGATGGAGTCATTCAATCGGGTATGCATATGTTCAAATTGGGTTCCTTATACCATTTGATTTAGCCTTTTAAGTTTTTAGGATTTAATTTTTCAAAAGATTGTGAAGAAATTACGTGATTGTTCTATACTTAGGTGAAATACAGGTACATGTGGTTCATCTAATTTAGTAATTCATACTTCACCGAAGAAATCGTTCATTATATATTCTACTAGTTTAGTTAGTGTCAAGAAGTTGTTGGTAGTGTGTGTCAATAAACTAACTCTTGAGGGAAGATCTTTGTTTATTTCAGTTAATACCTTAAAATGTGCAAAGAGCCTTCTTGGGAATCCAAACATAAGAAACTTATTTACCTTATCTACCAAGTCTCATGTCACTTAGAATTTAGAAAAATCTTTTCGTTAGAATAGGCGTTAAACCTTATTTGTTGTTTTATCCTTAAGAATTATTAAAGTTCTAATTAAAATCTTGTATTACTTACCATCAATCATTATGTTATATTACATATCATATATATCCCTATTTATTGTTTTTTTTTGTAGGAATCATATATCATTATTTACAAACTTCATGTTAAAACTATTTGAAAATTTTGTGACATCATGTAAAATTATCAAATCATATAATTAAAAGAGAAAAATAAAAATGATAAATCTATGTAACATTAATTAATTTTGATTTTATAGTTTTCATAAATTATTTAAATGATTTGACATTTTTGTTAGCTAAATTTATTTTTACACCTAGGATCATTATCAATAATATTAAATTTGATTTTTCTCAATATGATGTTTATTTACAAATTGATCAAGTCAAAGTTAGTGAATTCATAATTATAAATAAGAAAGTTATTTTGTTATTAAGCTTTTGACGACTATTTTATTCACAATGACTTATAGAATCGTCGCCAAAGGCTTATCCTTTGGCGACGATATTAAAAAACTATTGCTAAAGGATAAGTCTGGTCACCAAAAGCTTGCGGAATCACCAAAGATCACCCTTTGGTGACGATTTTGAAAATTATTGCCAAAATCATCAGTATTTAGCTAAGATTTTAAAATCATCACCAGAAAAAGATAACCAAAGGTACTTTTTGTCATAGTGATATAATTCTGATCATGGTACATAGTTACTTTAATTGATGATATAATTGTGAGATCAAGTTACAACTTGTAATAGCTCGTCTACAATTGTGGTCATAGAACGTAACTTTAGAACATAATAACATTTACTATGTTTTATAAATACTGATGTCTTGCATCTCTTTAAAGGACAATGGAAATCAATGATATATACATGATTCACAAATTTGCTTGCATGTAGTGAAAAGCTCCATTCTGGGAATATTTTCATTTTTCCCATTGAATGTACAAAAATGAACACAACTAGAAACCAATTGGCGTTAAGTAGTGAGAAGTGCCATTTTAAAGTTAAAGGTTATTCTTGTCTGCTTATTCCTTGTTCTGCCTTTATTCTCTTCAGAAACTACTACGAAGCTGCCTGTAGCCTCCATCTTGATGTAACTTTACCTACGCGCACGTCCCATGTGGGGAAGATAGCATGCACCAACTCTCTCTCTGTCTCTCTCTCTAAGCTTTCGAGGGATAATCACATTTTTTACTCTATATAATAATGCACAAAAGCTCGAATATGGAATAAAATAAAGCTGCAACAGAAGTTTTCGGTTTTTCCCCAAGGGGGGGAAAAAAAACACATAGAGGCTGGCTTAAATGTGATATTCGTTACAACTACACAACGATTCTTGATTTTCAATGTGACATCTCAACGAAGCCCACGTTCAGTTCATCTGTGTCAATCAGCTGCACAAAAAGACAATATATTACGTTTTAGCTATAATGAGTATAGTGACAGACCAGCTTTAAACCAATTATTGGGCATGATGATAAGAAATATGGTGACATAAATATATGCAAGGGCAGTAAATAATTAGTCACTTCAAGAAAGTGACAAGCACTGTTGATTGATGTTGTTGGAGCAAGCAAGAGCAGCTGAAATTGGTTAACCAGAAGTAACAGATTGAAGGGTGAGGGTACTGCCAAAGTGGAAAATTCTCTTCAACCATTTTTAGAATTTCTTAACTTATCAAAAGGCAAACGAGCTCCAGGAGAACTCTGACTCCAAAAATCATTTCGCATAAATACACTGTTTTAATTGGCATGGTTAAGTAGCACTCAGAAAAGATAAACTTAGTAGTCATCGTCATACCCCTTTCAGGAAAAATACTTTTGTCTCAATTTACACTAATTAAAGACAAAGCTATATAATTGAAGATATTAATTACAAAAAAAAGATGAAAAAATAAGCCTCTTAATTAACATCAAGAATGATGAGATGTTACGCATCCATACATGCATGTTGAGTGAAAGATTATTTGATTTGATAGATTTTTCCATCCTATTTCACAAAGGAGGGAGTATATTAAATATCATGACCGTAATTCAAAAAAAAAAAATCCTTCCTTAGTATGTACTTAAACTGTAAGGGATGATGCTTGTCATTAATAAAAGAAGTGCATATCAACATGAATATGCTAATTAGTTAAGGTGATCAGAGGTTGTCATGATTAAATGCAATCTTATCCACCATAAAATGTTCTTTCTTCTTTAGGCAACTAAAATTGTGTATCTTTTATCGTCATTTTTGCTAAAGCACGACTATTATAAATTGCTAGAGAGTTGTGATTGCCTCCTACTCGAATCTAATGTTCACAATCCATAAACATCAGGCAAGCAAAAGGATTGTGGCACCTTGAGGAGATTCCAATATAGTATACTACTGTTCACAAATATAATAAACTAATTATTTCATGTTTTAGAAGTAATTTATACTTAATTACACCTTGGTACTTGTTATTATTACACACAGAAGTTTGTGAACTAATTTATACTAAACAAGAAAAGATTATTGGAACCCCGCACTGCATAACTTATACCACATAATCTCAGCATTGTTATTTCCAAAAATAGGCAACATACACACATGTGATCTGCAAAATTCCATGAAAATTTAAGAAGTAATCTGCAAAATAAATTTCCGGTATTTCTACTGAAAAGGGAATAAAGCTAATTGCAACAAAAAGTAACAAAGATTTCCCTGCTATATGATTTACTCAAACTATCGTATTCTTTTTTTTTTCATAAAAAACAGTGTGAAAGAACTTATACAGGTGCCCTGAAAATAAATAAAAAATCAGAATAGAGATGCCATTGTAATCATACTGGCGAGGATTTTCATGCACGAAGATTTTGCTTTGGGTCTTTGGTTCTCCTTCTATTGTCAGTTGAGAGCAGCCTTTTCTTGGTTTCCTTCTTTTCTCCTTTGATTTTCTTACTTTTTTCCTTTTCTTCTTTTCATTTCTTTCTTCTCAAGGACTGTTTTACAGTTAGTTCAGTTGAGACTTCAGAGAGCCACTAGACCTTTGGCAGCCACCTCCAAAGAGGGGGGAAAAAATATACAGAAAAAGAACAAACTATATTTGTGGGTTTATACTTTCTTGGCCTCTTGTTGAAAAGAAACTTCAAGCAACTGTGAGGCCTAAGTACTAATGACGATGAAAATGATGGTGTCTGTAATGTTGTTCTTTACCGATATATTCTCTATTATTTTCTTTCTTTTTACTCCTACACATCATGATCCTGGTTGTCAGGTCCTGGCCAGAAATGGGAGTACCTCAACCATTCAGTCTCTTGCTGGTTTGCAATGGATGATTCCTGCAAAAACAGCATTCCCGAAAAGCATGTGAAAAATAGGGTTAGGGTTTTGAACAGAAAGTTCATTGCACCTATCGAGAGAGAAAAAAGAAAGAAATGCCAACAAGGAAATCAATGAAGCTGCCTCTTTTGTCCCTTTTTAATCTTCTCCGTTACCTCATCTGTGTACATCTTGAGAGGACACGCATGTTAAAAGTTTCCAAGTCGCTATCATCCACTTTCAAAGAAATAATACAACAACAAAAGGAAGAAAAAGACTATATGTATGTTTCCACTATATATTTTCAACATGATCCCATTTTCCGAACCTCAACACTTCAACAGAAGAGAAGAAAAAGAAAAGAAGAAATAGTTGTATACTATGTGAAAAAGGTAGTTTCTCGTATTTGATCTCTTATGGTACAATGGGACATCCTTAATTGATTGTCCAGTTTTAATTCTTTGTCCTTTTATTGTTTTGGGCACGACAGGAATGTAAAAAGAAAAGAATTTTTGTTCAATACTCGGAAAACTCCTAGTACACAGAGAGGATTAAACCTGGAAAAAAAGGAAAAGAGCCAAAATGTGGACAATTATAATGGAACACACATAACAATTGGAAGTCTGAACCTTCAAGCCGCTCAACAAAAAGATGCAAGTCTAAATCACATGATAGCTAGTCCTATCCTTCTTTAGTGCAAATAAGAACTTCAAGCATGAAAATGAAAAGCAAAACAAAAGAGATAAAGAGAAAGAGAAAAGTTCTTGGAGTTTACATCTTTAATTTGAAATATAATAGAAGAGTAGAAAACGTAAAAAGGTAGTGTTTTCCTGTATTTTCCTCTTGATATTCCTTCTTGCCTTTTCTGAACTCTTCTTCACAGTTGGGAATAATTAAAAAGAAGGGTCTCATGGATTTCAGAGTCAAAAAGTTCATACTCACTTCTTTGATATCAGTTGAAGAGGTGCAACCCATTATTATTTCCTCCAATCCAGATGCTGATCTGCTTCCTCCTAACTTATGATGTTGATGTTGCTGTTGCTGAAATGACAGAAATGCCATCGAGTTCAAAAGATCTAAATAATCACCATCATGACTTCAAAGGAAGCCTAAAAAGTGAAAATACTGACTATTTTACCCGACTTTGCAGACATTAACAAACACAGTTTCATTTAATTCATAGCTTCCACTTGTCCACCACCAACAGAAGACCTTGAGCAAATGGAATTATGGGTGAAAATTAGCCGCTCTCATTCTAGCTACTGTTAGTTGCTTGAGTTTCACCTAAACCTAGTTATATGCATTTGAGAGAGAAGTCGATGGTTGAGTTCCCGGAGTACCCACTCTCTTGACCTTACTACAACAATACACGGTTGACCTTCATGCATTGCATTATGACCTAATTCGCTATTTGCGAACCAGTTCATACGGACTTGCAGACCCGATATCATGTATAGAAATGACGAGATAAACAATTTAAATATAAGAAATTACAAGCAGAGATTGGTCATTGTTAAATTGCATAGATGTGACTCAGATTTAGCTAGACTCGTCTTGGATTATTCATTTAAAAAGCCACAGAAAAAAGGGTTGGAACTGGATGCCATGGAAGAACTACACATATCGTAACAGCCAGCTTAAGAAATTACTTGGATTTCGTTTTGAAGCATGATTCCGGGGACATGGTAAGGGTCCTCGTCAAGAATGATGGAAGTGTGATGGAGGGGAGGTGGAGAGATGATAGTGGAGATGGGATGTGAAGGTCTACTGATGTGGAAGGCTGCAGTAGCAATCTGATGGTGTGCATGGTGTTGGTGTTGCACCTGATGATGATGATCATGAGCCATATGATGTGGCCTCTGTTGTTGCTCCCGAATCTCATCACAGGTATTAGTCGTTGCTGGGACTTCCCTTACCGTTGAAGCTTCACCTATCCCCACCTGAAATAGACACAAGCCCTCAGTGGTGAACCAATTTGCTAGGCAGTCCATTTTCAGTATTTAGTGTCTTTGTTGATTACTCAGCTTTTGAGCAGATAATAGTTTCAGTTTTCTTTTTTCAGTTGCCCTTTTAGTTGGTAAATAAGAGCATGGTTGGCTAATAAAGAATTAAGTGAGGCCCATAGAGCTCTTTCATGCTGAGCCATAGATGTGATGCTTGACTGATTTTGATGTTTAAACTCAAGAACCTCTGGAATGTTGAGGAAGGCAAACAAGACAATTTCAGAAAGGCTATTTTTCTTAAGTTAAAATTACGTACAAAATTTTAAGATAGCTTATTTCCTGCATAGAATCTTTATCTTCATGCACTTAGGAACTAAAATAGTTAAATGATAAATGGAAGTCATATGCTTGAGAGTTTGTTTGATGAATGATATATACCTGATCATCAAAGCTTTTTCTGAAGTGGGGATAGCTAAAACGGTCCGATTTCAATTTCTGAATATCCATGATGGCAGCAGTAACAGTAGCTCTTGATATTTCTTCTCGCAGTGGAATCATCTCTTTGGAAGAACAACTTCCACTTCCACTATCTCTTCTGCTATGAAGATCGCTACCTTCACCAGTTGTTGCATTTCTCTCAGTCCAATTACACTGCCTTGGCTGTGTCTGATAGAATATCTTCGATACCACTAACTCCCCTTCTTTCTCTTCTTCATACTGCCCCAAATGGTACTGATGCATTACCCAATTAGTCTTTTCGGGCTTCCTATTCTTGCCGAAGTTTGTGTAGAGTACAAGTATTTTCTTACACCCTTTTTGCTTGCCATTAACCATGACAGGTCTAGTCTTGCCTGTTTTGTGCCACCTTGTTTCTCCACCTTGCAAATCGCATTCGTTTTGAATTTTTCTTCGCTTTCTTGTTCCAGTTGTATAAGCCTTGGAAGGTCTATGGAAGAAGTGCCTGCTCAAACCATCTCTAGTGACTCCTGAAGAAAATGTGAAGCAAAACGTTTCTCAAAATCAAAGTTAGGTTGACTTAGGTGTAACAAACTGAGACAGACCCTATGAGAGAAAAGTCATACGAGCAGGAGCAAAGAGCCAATGAAAATAGGTATGTTTAATTGTTCAATTTCAGTTTCGAGGAAAACGACAAAAGACTCGAACTTTCGTCGAGTAAAACCAAACAAAATCGACCCTTGACAAGAAAATTACCAGACCTGGAAGTTTCTCAGGATGGGTATAACAAATCCCATCTTCTCCTTCAATGGTAGGGATGAATTCATCTATCAAAGGGTGAGATTTCATGTCTTTGGCTTCCACCTGTGCTTCAAGGTGTTCTATCAGTTCTTGGTCAGTTGGATCAAATTTTACACCAGCTGGTAGACCTACCCAGTCCTGTAGAACCCATGAAAATTCAAGTTAGAGCAAAACAAAAGAAGAAGGATAGAAGGAGAGATATGTTGACCAAAAAAAAAAGCTCCAAAGAATAAAGCAGAAAGCACCAGCTTTGCCTTATTACAAATATTCTTCTGCCTTTGTTAACAAAAATTTGTCTGAAACTGAAGAATATTATGAAGATTGTCCGTACCGGTTTTCCTTCAAGCTTGTGTCCACAGCCTGGACACTGCTTTGATCCACAAATCTGATGTTCTTCGAGCTTTGCATCGATGAGGTCAGAACTGCTGACGGAGCCCAAATTACTCCTACTCATCGGTCTTCTAGCTCAAGTACACAGCTGCTAATATTTGCTATCGTCTTCCTTTTGGACAACACTTGAAATTTTCGATCAAGATATCAGGTTTATGCAAGATCCCGTCACTCATATCCCTGTCAGATTATCGGTATAAAAAAAACCATCGGTTTTTTAGATCTGTAGATATATGGAAACAGACAGAGAACAAGTATCAAAGGTATGGTTCGTTTTGGTTTCAGTTATTAAATTGAAAGATAAAAACTTTAAGCAGCTGGTGACAAATTATATTACACAAAAGTAAGAAATCTGATCAATAAATCATCAAATTGTGCACATGAACTTGTAGCATGCAATATTTACGAACCTAAGTTGAATTAATCAATACCCAGATAAGAAACCTCCCAAGAAAAGTATTTTTAAAAAAAACGAACTTGTGTAAGGTGTGGGTATAGAAGAGAGAGAATAGCTTAGGTAGAAGTAGAACAAAGAAGCGAGGAGGAGGAAAAGAGGAAACTGTCACAGTAGGATTCAGCTATAAACCTGTGCTTTAACCATGGAAAACACCAGAAATCCCTCTCTCTAGTCTCTAACTTTATCCGAAGCAAAAGAGGAAAAAAGAAAAAGCTAAGGGCAGACACCCACCTTTAAGCCTTTTTTAATTCAAGTAGTGAATGTAAGCGGTTTATGAGAGAGAAATAAGAAAAAATAAAACAGGAAACAAAGAGATTAAGTAGCAGACAGACTACAAACACCAGTTGGAAATTTTCTAAAGTACAAGACTCTCTCTCTCACTCACTCACTCACAGGATCACCTTTGTTTCAAGGTATTGACTAGTAAAGCAAAAGCCAAGAAACGGCCCTCAAAACTGTTACTTGAGGCACACCATTCAACATCACACGTAAACAACGGCCGCTGCTAAACCAAATATCTCTCTATTCCTAGTATAGTTTTGCGTTGTAATAATAACATAATAAAGAAAAATCAGTTGCTAGTAATTGGTGTTTTTAAAATGTTCAAAAAGGAAAAGGAAATGTGGGGAACAGATATGTGTGTGTGTGTGTGTGTGTATATATTAGATACTATACAAGCTAGGCAGGAAGCTTTGAATAAGAAAGACGATATCAGATGGGGTTATTCCCAGAACATTTTCTGGCTGATTCACCTTTTATAGCACATAAGCAGAGCCAAATTTGTATGACAAAGGGAGTTGATTAATATAGAAGAATAAGAAAAGGGAGAAATAGTAGTAACTCACATGGGTTTTGAGATGGAGTGCTGATGATGATTCTTCAGCCATGAATGTTGGGGAGAGAGAGAGAGAGAGAAGAATTAGGAGGTTGCTTGATATGCAAGGTAAATGAGCAGTGCACTTGATGGACCACCACCACCTTTTCCTATGAGAACTTATCATCATAAACCAAAAAAAGAAAATGTGTATGTAATATAGTAATGTCTTCATGTGTTGTACCAGTCACTTGAAATTAATTATCTTACTTATATATTTCGTCTTTCTTAAAATATTACTTAATATGCGTAACCAAATGATAAAATTCCCACAACAATAATAAATGTATCAGATCATTCAGTTCTTTGAAGTCAAGTCGAGTTGTTATCTTAAGATTCACGTAAAGAGGAAATTCGGTATTTTTTAAAACCCTCATGTATTCTTTACATATATGTACATTAAGGGGAAATCTAAAAGTGCACGGTTCTCGGACAATCATGTAGTGTCTACGAAATCTTGGACCCACGATGATCAGAAGGACAGAGATGGAGGATGTTTGTGTTTGGAGTTCACGTTTATTACAGTCTCTCGGGCAGTCAAGGCTAAATGAAGCAGGGAATCAGGGACCAGACCAGAGATGTTTGAGCCAACAAATAGATGGGCATGATCGCTCTTTTTGTCTGGTATCATTTTTGTTATATTTTTTGAATAGTTTTGGGTTTTCTAGAATATATTTTAAGGTGATGGGAATGTGTGTACGAAACATTTGTGAATACCTCCCATTAGGCTTCTCTTTTTGTCCAAAAATAGAGAGAGAGAATCAGACTGGTTTGACCTTTGACCAATCTAACGAATGGAATCCAAGCATATTGTAGACATGGTTCCAATGTTTGATTCTGCTGACTTTTTCTTTTTCTTTCTCTTTCTATTTTTCTTCGTTTGTTTTCAAACGTAACCATAATAATATATCGAATTCGTCCATTACAAATAATAAGGTTAATAGAGTTTTGATGTAACCCAACCCTATGATCTCTCGTTTATCATTGTCTAAATTTGAAGTCTTAAGATTTTTAAATCAATAAGGTCCCATTTCATGGTAGAATTTCCAACTTATAAACAAGGGATCGGAGTGCAAAAGCTCTTATGGTGTTTGATCTAATAATCTGCATTTACTAATGATTCGATTTAACATGCAAATATTATTTAGATGTATGTATAATTGAAGACCTAATCATTTCGAAGAAGAATCAATGGTGGATAAAGAATGACAAAAGACTGAAATCCTACAAACAGAACAAAGACATATTCTTTGAAATTTTCAAATTTTGCAAATTGGAAGTGTGCATTAATTCGTGGAAGGAAAACTTTACATTATTCATCTATACCATGATAATGTCTCTTATAACAAGAACACTCAGTACCAAATATACAAATAAATATAAATGTCCATAAATCAAAAAGTATCAAGGAATTGACGAACTTAAGATCCCTTGGTCAACATTAGTTTGGTGTAAAGTAGAAACTTACATTATAATTAACTATATTGATAGTTAAGCACCATTTTGAATTGCTTCATATGCTACCACTTTAATAAAATGAAAACGAAAAGGAACTTCCACTATAAGAAAAGTCTGAAATAGTGATGGAATATTACCGACGATAAAGAATCCGTCAGTAATTACCGACGAATATATTCTATCGGTCGGAAAAGTTGTTCGAAAAATAGAATAGGCAAGAATAATAAAATTGTAGTTTGACGACGGAAATTTCTGACGGTAATTTTGTTAGTAAAAACGTCGTCTTCTTTACTCAAAACTTGAACGTTTTTAATTATAACAAAATGACATCGTTTTGGTTCTATAGGGAGAACGTTTTTTAGTGTACCAAAACGACATCGTTCGTTTGATTTAAAACCAAACTATATCGTTTTGGTAATGAAGCTGAACGTTTTGTAATGTACCAGAATGACATCGTTTGGTTTAAAACCAAACGATGTCGTTTTGGTACTGATGCTGAACGTTTTGTAGTGTACCAGAACGACGTCGTTTGGTTTGTCATTTTGCTACTGAAGTAGAACATCGTTAAGTAAACCAAGACCACGTCATTTGGTTTAAAACTAAACGATGTCATTTTGGTACAAGCAGAACGTTTTAAGTTAACCAAAATGATGTCGTTTGGTTTTAAAACAAACAACATCATTTTGTTTTGGTACAAGCAGAATGTTTTAAGTTAACCAAAACGATATCGTTTGGATTTAAACCAAATGACGTCGTTTTGTCACTAAAACATAACTCTTTAAGTTAACCAAAACGACATCGTTTGGTTTTAAACCAAACGACGCCGTTTTAGTACTGAAGCATAACGTTTTAAGTTTACCAAAATGACATCGTTTGGTTTTAAATCAAATCTGGTTTAATTAAAACACTACCCGAACCCTTCCCCCTAACCTATCATGCCTGTTTCCTCCTTCTTCCTCCTCCAACTGTCACTCTCGCATCCGTTGTCTCCCTATTCTCCATGGAGCTGCTACGTCTCCGGCGTGAGTCACGTTTTCTCCGATGGTTTTTCATTAAGATATGGCCATCTTCTCCGACCTCATCTGTTGTCGATGTGTGGGTGTCTATGGATGAATTTTTTGCAAAATTTGGAGATAGCTGCATTGGTTTTCGTTGTTAATGGTTGATGGTTTGCTGTCTAAACTACTGTTAATGATGGTAAATAATAGAAAAATGTTGTGTTTTTATTATTAACTAGGGATGAAATTGTGGAAAGTGAGAGATCTTCTTGCACTTCAAGTGAAAAATAGAACTTCAAGTCTGCTCCAAGCTCCATCCTTTGAAGAAGAACAGAACTTTCAGATATTCAACAAACCACTTCAACAAAGATGAGCTGAACTCCAATTGATTCTTCCAACAGCAACTGAACTAAGTTGATTTGCATCAAATGGAAAATACTCCACAAAAGACAACATCTTGATTTTATAGATTGAATGTATTCTCTGTTGTAAATGTCACTAAATGACAACAATGTATATATCTCTCAAATGTTGAAAAATCTGAAAGGCAGTGTTTGTAATAGAAACTATGGAATTGCAGAAATTTCAGAAATGAAAATTTGCACTTTCAAATTTGCTTCTTTTCCACTCTCAGAAATCTTCACCACATCTCTCTCCACACACATTCTAAACATCTCAATAGTAACACAAGAAAATCATATATGAAACAGATGAAGAGAAAAAGACGATTTTTTCATAAAAATGCTGCAACTGTTTCATTACATTTGAAGATGAGTTTTTGGAGCCTTTTAAGTTGGCTCTTCACACCTCTCTTGCCTAGTTACATCAAAGGCTCAAAAATAAAGATGGAAAAACAACTAATGAGTAAGATTTTGACACATTTCTTACTCTCATTGGTTCAGCAAGTACAAAAGCATTTCTGTTGGTTGATACATTAGTAAAAAACTGACATTGTGATCTCCTAATGGTTTACAGCTGCAAAAAGTAAAAAACAAAAAACAAAAGATGCTTGAAAACTATGGGAACAAAAGCTGATGCTTGACTTCACTAGCTTAATTGTCTTCAATAACATTTAACTTTGCATTTCTCTACTCCATTGACTGCACGACCTCTTTTCAATTGCTTCACACTTACTGCACATCTTCAGATTCTTCATTCTTCAGCCTTTCTTTGCATGTAGCTTCATTCTCCTAGTTTGTCTTGCTTTGATCTCCATTCCTACTCTAATTTTCAATCATTCGAATTCTCCTCCTTGAATCCAAGCATTTATGTATTGCTCCCAAAATCATCAACTCTAGCTTCCGCTTAAACACTGAAAGTTTACTCTTCTTTATGCTTCTCCTCTTCATCTTCACCAAACATGCAAATTCCTCCACCAACTTCAACATAGCAGGCTGCATGAAACAACACAAACTAACAGCTCCTCCTTTGTTTTGTGCAGCTTGCATTCCTATCAACTTCCTTAAGGATTCAAATCTCCACCTTGGTAATGCCTTAGTGAACAAATCAGCAAGTTGAAAATTCGATCTACAGAATGCCATTTTGATTTCCCTCTCCTCAATCAATTCTCAAACATAGTGGTACTTCACCTTCATATGCTTAGTTCTCACATGATCAGATGGATTTTTAGCCATAGAAATGGCAGCACTTGAATCACAATAGATTGTTACACAATTGTCCTTCAACTCATCCATATCCTTCAAAATTTTCTTCAACCATTGAGCTTGTTTGGCAACCATATTCACAACCACATATTCAGCTTCAGCTAATGATTGTGCTATACTCTTTTGCTTCTTTGAACACCAAGCAAAAATTCCTGAACCCAAGCTACAACAATATCCACTCTTACTATTGCATTCATTACTTCCAGCAAAACTTGCATCACTAAACACATACAATTCCACTTTTTCTCCCTTTCCAAACCAGATTCCATAATTGATAGTGTGGTTTAACATATCTTAATATCCTTCTAGCATACAAAGCATGTTGTCTTGAAGGATTTTGATTGAAACCAGCCATTATATTTACTAAACATGCAATATCAGGTCTTGAAGCACACAAATACATTAAGGAACCAATCATACTTCTATAATAAGTCACATCAAATTGCTCACCTAATTTTTTAGTCTCCAACTTCAGTTGATGTTCCATGGGAGTTGACATGCCACTGCTATCTTTCAAATTAAACTTCTCAATGAGCTCTTCAGCATATTCCTTTGATAAATAAAAATCCCATCCTTCCTTTGATCAATCTTCAATCCTAGAAAATAACTCATCTCCCCTAGGTCTGTCATTTCGAGTTCTGACTTCATCAATTCCTTAACATCCTCCACTAGCTTCTCCTTAGTTCCAATTATAAGCAAGTCATCTACATATAGTGAGCAGATCAATTTCCCTTCTTTATCACCCTTCACATACAATGTAGCTTCACTTTTTCTTCTCATAAATCCATTCTGCAACAAATAACTATTTATTCTTGAATACCAAGCTCTTGGAGCTTGTTTTAAACCATAAAGGGCCTTCACCAACTTGTAAACCTTCTGCTCTTGTCCCTCTTTCACATAGCCTTCGGGTTGCTTTAAGTATATATCTTCATCCAACATTCCATTGAGAAATGCACTCTTCACATCCATTTGATGCACTTTCCATCCATTATTTGCTCCTAATGCCAACAACAATCTCACAGTGTCAAGTCTAACTACTGGTGCATAAGTCTCAGTGTAATCCACTCCATATTCTTGCTTGTATCCCCTCACAACCAATCTAGCTTTATACTTGTTAATAGATCCATCCAGATTGAGCTTAGTCTTATAAATCCACTTCGAGTCCACCACTTTAGTTTCTGGAGTAGGTAGATCCACCAACAGCCAAGTGCCATTTTCCTGTATTGCCTTCATCTCTTCATCCATTGGACCTTGCCACACTCCTTGTTTAATTGCTTGGTTGTATGTTTTTGGTTCAGCTCCTGCAGACATAGCACATTCGGATATCAAGAGTGCTTCTTCTGGTTCTTCTTCATCTGCAACATTGTATCTAAAATCAAAGACGGGGTTAGTTTCATTATAAATCAAGGCCAGGTCTCTTGTTTTGTGGGAACTATCTGAGTTTGAAGTCTCCTCCTGAATTTCAGAGCTTGAGTCATCACTTCCTGAACTAGGTGATGCCTCCTCTTGATTCCCTTCCTCTTCAGAATTATTAGATTCTCCAGCTGCTATCACTTCATCATGTGGTTCTTCTCTTACAACTTCTTCAACAAGTGGTTCATTCATTGGTATCTCAATGCTAACTCCTTCTGACTTCTTCACTGAATGCTCATCCCATTTCCATCCTTCATTCTCATCAAATTTTACATCTCTGGACACAAACATTTTCTTAGTTTCTGGATTGTAAATTCTATACCCTTTGGATTCTACACTATATCCCATCAATACTCCTTTCATTGCTTTCTCATCTAATTTTTTTTCTTTTTGGTTCAGGAATGTGCATGTAGGCAAGACATTCGAATACTCTCAAGTGATTCACCCTTGGTTTAACTCCAAACCAAGCTTCAAATGGTGTTTTCTCCTTCAAAGCTCTAGTCTTTATTCTGTTTTGCACATAAACAGCAGTGAAGCATGCTTCAGGCCAAAAACTCCTTGGAACCTTCATCCCAAACATCATAGCCTTAGCCATCTCCACAATTGATCTATTCTTTCTCTCTGAAACTCCATTGTGCTGAGGTGCATAAGCAACTGAAAATTGATGATAAATTCCTTCTTTTTCAAAGCAACTCTTCATTTCATTTGAAATGTACTCCCCTCCTCTGTCACTTCTCAAGCATCTCAATTTATTTCCACATTGGCCTTCAGCCTCAGCCCTCCGTACTTTGAACATGCCAAACACTTGATCTTTTCTTTTCATGAAGTAAATCCATGAATATCTTGACACATCATCAATGAACTCCACATAATACCTACTTCCTCCAACAGATGGCATCTCGATTGGTTCACAAACATCAGTGTGTACCAATTGCAATTTCTCTGTAGCTCTCCAATCACTTATTGGATATGGTAATACATGGCTCTTGCCTTTTGCACAAGCCTCACACATGGATTTCAACTTGCTGCTCAATTGTGGTATACCATGAACCAAACCTTTCTTCTTCATCTCAATAACATAATCCAAGTTTGCAAGTCCATATCTTCGATGCCATAATTGAGTCACCTCTGTCAATGAGAGAGCAACAAATGCTCCATCCACTTCTTGCATTTTGATCTTGAAAACTCTGTTAACCATTGGCACTTTATGCACCAGTTCTCCTTGCTCATTGAAAATCCTGCACATTTCATCTTCAAAATACACCTTATACTTCCTTTCCAATAGCTGACCAACACTAATTAAATTTTGATCAAGTTTAGGCATGTAGTATACTTCATCAAGGATTTTATTTCCAGCTTTTGTTCCTAATTCCACAGCTCCCTTCCATGATACTGGTATGATCTCACCATTTCTAATCTTCACCACAGTGTTTATGTTTGTGTCTTTCTTCACAAATGCTTCTCTTCTTCTTGTCATATGGTTTGAACATCCACTATCCACTAACCATTCTCCTTCTTTCTCCTCCTTTGCTTCAACTAAGCATATCTCTGCATCAGGTTCATTATTTCTGGTTTTAGGACAAGCTTCCACCACAAATACACTTTCTTCTATCACTGGTTTTCCTGTTGCTTTGGTGGTCTGAGATGAACTTGGCTGATTGTTTGGAGGGTTATGTGGGTTAGTTTGGAGGATTAGACTAATTTCTGATGGTTGCTGAGATAATGAATTGTTCACAGGAAGCGCATTTTGTGACTGTTGGCTCAATGTTTGTGTATGGATCGAATGATATGGCATTGGTGAGTATAGACTGATTGAGATGCACATGGTTGAGTGGTTTGCAGTTAAGGGGTATAGGCTTGAGTCATTAAAGGCTGAGAGGTAAATTGTGGTGGGTATGATGCATTTTCAGAATTTGCAACATAATGAGCTTAGAAAATTTGTGATCTAAGAACATTTTGGTAAGGCTGAGGTGGGATTGGAATTTGGCCTGATGAAGTAGCTTGCTTTTGTAAGGGATGGATTAGTGGCAATTTACCAAATATGGGGCTTTGAAGATTTTGTTGCTCTTGCATCCATTTCTCATAATACACCCTCTTTGAATGTCCTCTTTTTCTGCAATGTATAAAGTCTACATTTTCATTTCAAAAACATTCTTCAGTAGCATGATTTGTCTTCCTACAAAACTTACAACTTAGAAACATTCCCCACCTTGAGCTCCTAGATCCATTTTGCATTCGGTTTGAGTTATTCCCAGCATATTGGTTGGTAGATTGGTAATTTTGGGGATGATTCAAGTAAGGCATTTGATGAGGGAATGGTGTTTGAGAATATATTGGTTGTAACTAATATTGCATTTGGTTTTGGTGATAATTCTGGTTTTGAAGATATGAAGTCTAGTAAGGATTTTGAGTGTTTGGAGGTTGATTTTGTAAATGTGAAGGCATATGAGGTTGAACAGCACTTGAATCAAGGTGGTTTTGAGTTAGATTTGAGGTTTGGGTGAGAATGGGTGGATTTTCAGGCACTTTAAACCTTTCAACTTTCAGGGCATATTCTTCTCCTTCCCTTCAAACTCCATGCCTCTCTTCATGCATCTCCAACACATTGAAGACTTGCTCCAATGTCACAGAACCTGGATCATTGGTGAATTGTCATTCCACAAGTGCAATGGTTGCTTCAAACCTCAAAGGTAATCTACTCAAAAACTTATCCACTAATCTGTCAGTGTTTATATTTTCTCCAAACTCCTTCAACTGTTGAACCAAGTTCATGAATCTGGTTTTTGCAGCTCCCACATTTTCTTCATCGTTCATCAAGAAGTTCTCAAAACTCCTCATCACAACTTGCTTCTTCAACCTCAGGGACTGAGCTGAGCCCACATATTTAAGTTTCAAAGTTTCCCACAATTCTTTAGCACTTTTGCAACTTGCATGTCTCAATAAAATTGCCTCACTTACTACTAATCTTAAGAAAACAAGAGCTTTGAAATCCTTATCTCTATCTTGCCTAACTCTTGTTAATTGTTGGTCTGTTAGTTCTGTTAATCCTTCAACATCCATCACTCCTTCATTCACCACATCCCAACACTCACACATTCTAAGACAATCCTCAACTCTAAGAGCCCAAGCTTTGTAGTTTTCACCAGTTAAAATAGATATATTGGCTTGCATACTTTGCATATTCATCATGGGAAAGCTTGTACCTAACATGGTTTTGGTTCAATCCAGGTTGGTGAATCGTGTAGCTTTGATATCACTATGGAAAGTGAGAGATCTTCTTACACTTCAACAGAAAAATAGAACTTCAAGTCTGCTCTAAGGTCCATCCTTTGAAGAAGAACAGAACTTTCAGATATTCAACAAACCACTTCAGCAAAGATGAGCTGAACTCCAATTAATTCTTCCAATAGAAACTGAACTAAGTTGATTTGCATCAAATGGAAAATACTCCACAGAAAGACAACATCTTGATTTTATAGATTGAATGTATTCTCTGTTGTAAATGTCACTAAATGACAATAATGTATATATCTCTCAAATGTTGAAAAATCCGAAAGGCAGTGTTTGTAATAGAAACTATGGAATTGTAGAAATTCCAAAATTGGAAATTTGCACTTTCAAATTTGCTTCTTTTCCACTCTCAGAAATCTTCACCACATCTCTCTCCACACACATTCACAACATCTGAATAGTAACGCAAGAAAATCATATACGAATCAGATGAAGAGAAAAAGATGATTTTTTCATAAAAATGCTGCAACTGTTTCATCACATTTGAAGATGAGTTTTTGGAGCCTTTTAAGTTGGCTCTTCACACCTCTCTTTCCTAGTTACATCAAAGGCTCAAAAATAAAGATGGAAAAACAACTAATGATTAAGATTTTCACACATTTCTTACTCTCATTGGTTCAGCAAGTACAAAAGCATTTATGTTGGTTGATACATTAGCAAAAAACTGACATTGTGATCTCCTAATGATTTAAAGCTGCAAAAAGTTAAAAAAAAAACAAAAGATGCTTGAAAACTATGGGAACAAAAGATGATGCTTGACTTCACTAGCTTAATTGTCTTTAATAACATTTAACTTTGCATTCCTCTACTCCATTGACTGCAAGACCTCTTTTCAATTGTTTCAGGTTTTTTTTTGCTTAGGGTTTTACTTCAGAGTTTGATAACTCTGCTTCAGGTTTTTGCTTCAGTTGATGTAAAACACTTCACACTTGCTGCACATCTTCAGATTCTTCATTCTTCAGCCTTTCTTTGCATGTAGCTTCATTCTCCTCATTTGTCTTGCTTTAATCTCCATTCCTACTCTGATTTTCAATCATTCGAATTCTCCTCATTGAATCCAAGCATTTATGTATTACTCCCAAAATCATCAACTCTATCTTCCTCTTAAACACTGAAAGTTTACTCTTCTTTCTGCTTCTCCTCTTCATCTTCACTGAACATGCAAATTCCTCCACCAACTTCAACATAGCAGGCTGCATGAAACAACACAAACCAACAGAAATTGTTCAGCATATCAAGTGTTTGAGGAAATGTATTAGGAGTCTGACTTACATGAAATAAAACCTTTTAAAAGAATTGAGGACAGGATAATATTATCTTTAATTAGAACTCTTTCATTCAAATTTTATAATAAGACTTTTGATTGGAATAGTAACCATAAATTTAATAAGTATAAAAATAACTTAATGAAATTAAATAGTTGCATCTTATCTTCTACTTCTTTTTTTATTTTTATATGGATAATTAGAAGTTATGAGTTAAATAATTACTATTATTATGATAGCGTATATTATGATAAGACAAGTTACTAAGAATATGACAATAATGTGTTAAATTCAATAGTATAATATGCTCTTCATTTCCAGATTTTTTTAGTTTACCTACTTATTTTAACTGCATTTAATATTCCTATATACTAAACATCATGAAGTGCAGAGAGATAGTCCCATATAATGTAGATATTGTGTAAAACAATGTTAAACGTGATATAAAGTTATAGTATATAAAATTGATTTATCCATTAATATATGAACGGGATAAATCAAATCTATCTACTACCAATTAAATCATAGGTTCCACCTTCTCTAGAAAATCCTTAAAGCTAATATTGGTGGGATATGATACAAGGATTTAAAGAAGTTGAGTTGTAAATTTGTAATTCGAGATTGGAGAGGAAATAAAATTGTTATTATAGTTGTACCATTTTTAATTTTAGAATCTTTGAAGGTTGGATAGGCTTTGGTTGTTATTCATCATATGCATATAATAGTTGATCTTTTTGGAATAGATGTTATATTATTAATCATACTATAAGTTTTTGAACCTATTTGTCAATCTTTTTCAAGTTTACTTAATAGAATTGTGACCCATTATAAATTATATTTTAACCTAAGTCATGTATTTTAATACAATCTTTTATATCATCAATTTAAGAATTGTGGTGTGGTGTGATAAATGTTGATGAATTAAATTTAACAAACTCCATACATTTTCTATTATGTTTTGTTCTTATATTGGAGTAATCTATTTTAAAACCATAACTTCTACGTAATTTTCAACATCTTTAAAAGATATTCTTTTAATTTTATTATTAACAAATCAATGAAATCTTGTTTCTGTTGGTTAAACCATATAGATCTTATCAATTTATAGTAATTATTTATTGCCCAAATTTCCAACAGTTGGCATTAAAGTAAATTCCATAAGTTTTAAAGCTATTTTTATGATAAAATTGATATTGTTTCTCGATCTTGCTACAACTTTGCTTAATAATTCTCAGAAACTCCTTTAGGACCTTCAATATTTATATAAAAATCTAAATATTTCTTTAGTTTTTAAATTTTAATTTTCTCTTATTAAATTTTTATTTCCTAATCCTGAATACTTCTTTATGCCTTTTTAGTATTAGTCTTATGTCTTAGATAACTTTTGTCTTATAATTTTGGTCTTATGTCTTAGATACCTCTTAAATTTATGACTTAAATTATTATTTTGAAATCCTATATGCCTCTCTATGCATTGTAATAATTCAATTCTCGGTTCTTCTTTGAGACTTTTTATCTTTGTTCCTCATATTTATTTAGGCCTTTTAATTTCAATATTGTCCTAATTACATTTTAAGGCTTTTTTTAAATTGTTAGTTACAAATATTTAATTTCCCTATAGAGAATAACATGCAACATGAGTAAAGAATGAGAAGTAAATAGCATAAAATTAAGGGTTGCCATGTTAAAAGAAAGATCCAATTCAAAGAGGAGGAACAATCACCATCATATATGAAACTAAGCTTAAATGGCAAGAGATGAAGGAGAATACCACATTACATATAAAATGGAAACACCCATAAAGTAGGATGACACGCAGGCATGTGTTAAAACAAAAACCAGTCAAAAAAAGAAAGGGAAAATACATCATGTAAAGGTGAAATGATGGTAAAAGAAGGGCAAAATGTGAGAAAAGAAGAAAAACAACAAAAGAAAGATCAAACAATATGTATTGGGGGAGATAAACATAGCAGACTAACTTTGTTTTCAACTTTGTATCATATTAATAAACTTTTATTTATTTAAGTGTTAATTACAAAAAATTCCAAACTTTACTCAACTTTTCATTTATAGTCTAAGTTTAAAAAAGTTACGATTAAATACTTAAACTTTTATTTTTTCCAAAAATAGCCCGACTTTAATGTCCCTATTAGTGGAGCTAAGAAGGTAAACCACACCAGATGTATTTTTTGATACATAAGATAACAGGACGAAAGGATGTACAACTCAAAATTATTTTTAATTAATTACTTAATATGGACTGAATTGATAATAGACATATAATTTAGAGACCCAATTTGAGATGTGATTACTAATCGATATAGAAGTGTATTTTTATTGCAGGAGGGCCTTATTTCAAAAGGGGGATGTCTATTTTATAGGGGAATTTTGCCAAATTTTCAATAGGGTCCTCGTAAAATGTGACATCACCGTTTCTTAATTAAAACAAGAGCTCCTTAGTATTAACTTATGATCTTATTATGGAGGAGACTTATAATTATGTAAATTATTGAGGATAACCCCTGATGGTTGAATTATTTCAATATAGATAATGATCTTGATTGATTATAATATTTCATGGAAATTGTTTTAATATATCCCTCTTTCTAAATTGTGAACGAATTTGTTCTTGGTTGTAGGAACTCATTTGTTGCCAGTATTTATATTTTGAAGGATATTAAAGAGAAGCTTTCATAGGTATTCAAATGACATTCATTTTATATATGGAGTGACAATGTCAACAATGAATTTTCACATATTTTAATGACATTTGTATCAATTTCTATATTTTTCATTCTAGCTCCATCATCATCATCTTCCTTCACGTTCTTCAAGAAGATCCTTCTGTGTGTCAGTTGAGGTAATTGAATTTGTTTTTTTACTACGTTTTGTGATCTTGGTTTAATTTGGGTATTTGTTTGTGATATGAACTTCCCATTTGAACTTCCTGCATTTTTAATTGATATGGCCTGCACAATGTGAAACTTGTTTGTGGTATGAACTTTGATTTATCATTGAATTAATAGAAGATGATTTTGACTTATATTATAGTTCCAATTACCTTAATATGTCAATCTGTTATTTCATTGATTCTTATTCCGTCGTGATTAGTTTCTCTTTACTTTTCATGTCAAAAACTTTTACACACGGTTTTTAAAAAACTAGCTATAAGTTAACACAATTTATTAAAATAAGTATTCATATTTTTATGAATACTTATTATATTTGGCACGAGTACATATTTAATATAGAAATTTTAATATTAATAATCTTTTAACATATATGATTACAAACATATATGTTCGATCTTCAGAATAGGTTTGTTTTTTAGATTTGAACCCATAAACCTTAACCCGTAACCTGTGGACACGAGGAAGTACAAATTATTTAGGTTGAAAAGTCATGATTGTCATGTATTTATGCAAAGACTAATTCCAATTGCATTTCGAGAGTTGCTACCAAATAAGGTTTGGGAAGTGATAATAGAAATAAGTTTATTTTTTAAAAGTTTAACATCATTTGAAATCAAGTTCACTGAGATGGAAACGCTAGAAAGGGAGATTCCTGTAATTTTGAGCAAGTTAGAAGGAATTCTTCCTCCAAGTTTCTTTGATTGTATGAAACTTTTATCTGTGCATTTAGCACACGAGGCAAAACTAGCTGATCTAGTTCAATATCAATAGATGTATCCGTTTGAGAGGTAATTCAAATTCATATCATCGTAATTGATGTAATAGCATGTTTTAACTATTAAATTGTAATAACCATATTTGTCAATATAAGTGTTTGCATCACTTGAAGAAAAATGTCAAAAACAAGGCTAGAGTTGAAGGTTCGATATGTAATGCTTATCTAGTGGAGGAAGCTAGAACATTTTGTGGACATTATTTTGAGTCACGTGTTCACACAAGAGAAAGAAAAGTTTCTCGTAATAACGATGGAGGATAAAAGTTTCTCGTAATGACGATGGGGGAGGAACGAGTGATATTGATGGTAACTTATATATTTTCACATATCCTGGGTGAGCATATGGACGTGCAACAAGAAGAATGTTAACAGAGCAAGAACTTGAGGCTGCCCATGGTTACACTTTATTAAACTATCAAGAGGTTCAACCTTTCGTGCAGTAAGTTGAACATGATTGTATCGGTTTTCAAATTTTGTCTTGTTCATAACTAAAATATATAATAATATATTTAGATTATACGAGGCATAGTTATGGGAGATCATGCCAGACAGCACACAGGATGAAGTAAATAATGAGGTTGGAAGACACTTTGCACGATGGTTTGAAAGAAATGTAAGTTTCCACTTACAAATATTCTCATCATTGAATTATAAGATTTAAGTATTGAAATAACATTACACTCATTGATTTGATAATTTATTTTTATGTAGGCAATCGAAAATTCAATAGAGAACAAGTTCAAGTATGATCTTACTCCCCTCTGTGAACTGTTAAATCGTATCTGGTGTGTTTCTTTAATAAATGCAAATATCATACAGAATATCATGGTCATAGCATGATAACAATAAATAGCAGAGTTTCCATACAGGGCGAATTGATGGATTACTATGGTAAAATTATTGAGATACTTGAAGTTGAGTACCCTACATTGCCAATCAAGTGAACTTTGATATTTAAGTATGATTAGTTTGACCCGACTCTAAATATTGGAACAAAAGAGTATAGCTGATACAATCTTGTTGAAATCAACAATCGAAGAAGATTGAGACAATTTGAACCTTTTGTGATGGCTATGCAAGCGAAACAGGTGTGTTATGTTCCTTTTCTCAGCTCACGAAGAGATAAGTCAGATTGGTTGGCGGTTTGTAAATTTAAACCTAGGCGTGTTTTTGAATCACATGAAAAAGGAGAAAAGAGAATTAAAAGTGAAGCGTTTTAGGAAGACGTTTATTTTATAAATGTATCTGTCACATATGATGACAATGAACCTTTGAACGATCCATTTAACGAATATGTTGACATTTCATCTAGAGAAGAGGACGAGGGTCAGAGATCTGAAGAGGAGCCAGATTTTGATTCTTATTCTTCATAAAATAAAGATGATTGTAATTTACAATTAAGTTATAATAGTGATTAATTTGTGCTTGTATTTGAATATTTTATTCAATAAAGAAGATCATTTCAAACTTTTCAGTATATTGTGTCAAATTTTTAATTCAAATTCTTAATCAAGGAATGTCGACATGGCTTCTGGTTCCAAATGGTAGTAATTCGTTCCATTGGGAGAAATGTGACAAAATTGTCCCTGTCGAAGGATTACACAATGCAACAAAAATATCCACTTTTTAAGTAATGATTGTTTTCGCTTCAAGGTGTATAATATCATCTTAACAACAACACTTTCCTTATTATGTACATCTAATTTCCTATTATGAAGATATTATATTTATTCACATTTGATCGTATATATTACATATTGTGCATCTCGAAGAAGAAATGTATGTCGAAGGAGACAGGAGCAATGACACAACAGTCAATAAAGGATTAGGGAAATTGGTTGCTTTGGAAAAGTTGGAAATTCCACAAAGCTTGTTTGGATATTCATGTACGTATGAGTTTTCATGATAGGCTTGTTTAACGAGTATCTAATATGACAATATGTAAGTTCTATACTTATTGTGTTGTAGGTAAACCATTTCATACTGTTTCATCTACAAGTTTAGCAATAGCAGAAACGATGTTGCAAG
This sequence comes from Erythroxylum plowmanianum, assembly GCA_025531925.1. Classification (NCBI taxonomy): domain Eukaryota; kingdom Viridiplantae; phylum Streptophyta; class Magnoliopsida; order Malpighiales; family Erythroxylaceae; genus Erythroxylum; species Erythroxylum plowmanianum. The sequence goes on from JANVCQ010000231.1 coordinate 12,317,709, forward strand.
AAGATGTTCAAAACCTTACACGTGAGGGAAGAACTTTCACTGTTTTCGTTGGGTCGTTTGAACATGCCAAGACCCTTCTCGGGAATCCAACCATCGAAGACTCATTTACCTTCACCGACTCTCATATCAATTGGAATCCAAGAAAATAATTATATCATTGCGATTTATCTTTGTAATACACTAGACTCAGCTTCAAACTAATTACATTATTGTTCTATGACTGTAACAATTATTCTCATAATTGAATTCAAAGTTT